>OZ024857.1:28314600-28507100 GCA_964017155.1 Oasisia sp. SBJ-2009 | reverse complement strand
CCGCGACACCGGACACCCTGTGTTACCGTGACATCCGGAAAAGACTGTAGCTTGAAAATCTCGCGTGAGCGAAAACGAGCAGTGAGATCGACCTTTGACCCGTCCATGCTGTCAGTCCTTCGATAGACTGTTTACTATAATTTATAGAGTCGCAATATTCCCGTTCTTTTGCTGTTTTTTGTTCAACGATGGGACGCCCGCGTATGTTTGCGACCGAATCGGCAAGGAAACAGGGAAGTGCACAAAGAGCCGCAGAAAGACAGAAACAGCGGCCGTGCGCACACGTGTATTTGGAAAAAGTTATAGACTTGTGCAAGTTGTGGAATCAAATGACATGTACGACAGGTTAGTACTCTGTTATTACTCGGCTTCAACCATTTCACATTGTTTTAATATTGCGTGTGCCAGCTGACAAAATAGTTTTGCTATTAAATTAGTCGACGGTATTAGGCCATTTAGGGTCATTCCGAGTGAACGCAAATAAAATTCCATAAATTGGTTGCTGTCATCGACGTCTTAATTGGACTTAGTCTTAGATTATTTTTGAATAGATCAGTACTAATACAGTATGATGAGAGCCTTTCCAGTTTTGCATTTGGTAAGATTAGCAAGAATCCAAAATTTGAGCGTTGTAGCTTAAATAGGTTTCAAGTTATGGCACTTTGACATTTGACAGGTTGTTAAAAATAAATAATTGTATTTACATTTAATTCACTAGTCAATATATTCTGCAATCTTGAGCCTGTGTCAGTGAAATTGTGGTGAGTTGATCTATATAATATAGAGATTACATAACTACAATTAGAATATAAATACAGTGTACGGTTAATGTACAGCTAGGTGATACAAATCATGATTAAGATTTATTCAAAATATCACTCGCGATAGGGTTTTCAGACCCTGATTGTGAGCAGAATACACATACCTTAGACATAAATTGATAAATTGTACATATTTGGTATATAAATGTGCAAATCGGAGGAATATGGCAGGTCTGGTTGCCTTAATTATGAATCTATACATGTATATGCAAAGATGGTATGTTATTATATTTCTTAAAATATGACCAACTTCCGACCCAAACATTTCGATGAGGCGTAGCTTGTATTGTCACAAAACCTTTTCTATGTGTAAGCTCATTCCTATAACTCAAATAACTAGTAAAATAAGTCTCAATATCCTTCCGAGCTTCCTTCACAACAAAAATGGCATACGCCTGGGTGCCACAATTTTTAAAATAAATTGCTCGTGATATACTATGACACAAAATTGTAACTTTTGTCATGATTTAAAGGTAAAGGTAAGGATTGCTCAAAGCGCTTTTTACACTTTACTCCCTGGTAGTTCAATCGAAGACCATCTCGGCTTCTCTGGGAAGCATTCAGCCATGTAGCAATTTTGCGAAGACTGCTTGTACACAAATAGTCATCACTGTTTATAGCCAGGTACTCATTCATACAGCTGGGTGAAATGGAGCAATGTAGTGTGAAAACAACTTGCCCAAGGTTTCACATGGCAGCACAAAATTTGAACCTGGGTCCTCTTATTTTAGAGTCTGATGCTCTACCCCTGAACCACTGCGCTAATACTAGCAACCTTTGTTTATGACCAATATTAAAGAAAAACTGTTAGTCTCACAGACTGGTACATTTCGTCATGATGAAGTTTCAGTAGTATGCCTGCAGTGCAGTTGTGAGGAACACTAAGCAGGTTTTCAGCTCACTTAGTCTTCATGGCATTAAAATTAACTGATTTTAATAAGTTTATTGTAATATTATTTTGCCTAAAACCACTAATGACATGTTATGGTCCTGTGCAAGTTAACAAACACAATTTGCTGTGTTTTGTGGTGAAAAACTCAGCAGTGATTAAGATTAACAAAAATATATTTCATTCAATATTACAAATTAACTATTCAGGGCTGTATAGTCCAAAGGACCTGAGGACCTCTTGGGCCAGTGATGATGATTAAATGTCCATTTTGAGGTGTTTACAGTAATGCTCACTGGTTTGGTTATGTTTTATTTCAGATGTCGCAAAGACGTTGCCACTCTGCAGCCTGTTACTATATGTGAACTTTTGTGCATGACATTGAAGAAATTGTGACTGATGAGTACAGACGATGAAGACATGACACTGATGACAAGAGCGGAAGACGTCACTGGCAAACCATTCTGCATTGTGTACAAAGAATGCCTTTTGGAGCTTGCCAGAATGGAGGTAATCATTGGTATTTGATATTCATAAAATATCATCATGACACAAGTAACTGCATTTTAAAGATGTTTCTTAAAAACTATTCATTTTGTATATGGCAAGAAAGATGTTATGTTTGTTTTGATTATGTTTAAATTGATGAAAGTGTGGTGTGTATTTGTTAATTATATGTTGCCATATTTATGTTACAAACATAGAAATTAATATTATGGAAATTATACATTGAAATACCATTACATCATGCACTATAATTGGTATCAACTGCATTCTGATTGGGCAGGCTGAGTAGAGTGGAATACATAACTATCTTTACAGAAAGCACTAATTAATGCCCACCTATGTCACTGCATTCACACAATTTTGCTGTGTTTGTGGTCATCTCATATGAATAACCAGAGAAAAATATGCCAACTAGGTGATTATGGTGAAGAAACATTTAATTCATAATTACAAACTTACAACATATTCAAAATTATTCATTATTAGCCCCATGAAATTATGTGTAATAAGTATTTGTCACAGTCGTCTATTTGCCTATTTGTGTAGATGGATAGATTATGCAAAGTCAAAGGGTGCAGGCTTCCCTATGACCTGAAAATAAAACGAGTTTCAAATGTGCGGTACTTCTGTCATTGAGTAACACAAATTCTTTATACTAATCAGTTCTGCTGGTAAAACAATTATTACAATTGTTGTCACATACACAGCTATGCACGGTTGTAACGTTTAAAAAAATTAAACGGCTTAACCAGTAGAGCATTATATATGTTAATATGCATTTAAATTGTCAGCTTAGGTATATGAATTTTATTCATCTGCCAGTGGAAGTTTTTGTGCCCCCTAGAATTAATTTCTGAACCTGCTCCTGCGTATGACAGTTTATTTGTCTGCATGAGGTTTTTGCAGTAATGGGTGTCCTGGATAGATTGTATATTGTTGGAATCACATGTGGACTAAAGTAAAGACAACATAAAGTAAAAACATTTTATTGAAACTTTTGACAAGATTGACTACAACATAATGGCAAGCACTGCACATGATATATGTATTTATTTTTAATATCACATGCACATCAGATATAAAAAAACAATCAGTAAAATATAAAATTAGGAAAAGGTTGAAAACATGTATGGTATATATATATATATATATATATATATATATATATATATATATATATATATATATATATATAAACAAACAGTTACTTTTATCACGATTCATTCATTCACAAAAATATCCAGCACAAATACATAGTATGTCAAATGCTGGTTAGTTAAAAAACATTAATCCCATTTATTAGGCTTTAAAATGATGCCTTTACCCGAAATGACATTACCTACTGCAAATGTGTGCCTAACACTACACCCATGGGCAAATTGTTCAAAATCCTGAAACAATTGTTACACAAGAACAAAATCCTGGCAATTTACCTAAAATTGTAAAGTTTACTCATAATGCATGCATTATGGATATTACTGAAACATGCTGTAAATAGCTTATTTTTTACAGCAGTAGAACATAAATTGATGTTTTATTAAACATATTTCTCTTGACAAGTTTGCATACAAGTTTCACTTTGGCTTGAATGGCAGACTCATCTGACAAGATTTTATAAATGACTTGTCCAAAATATTTACAATGTGACAAAGTTTAACTGGTTAACTCCTGAAGTAATTGTCTTAGACAGTTTTGACTTTCTAGATACAAAGTACATATACATACTATATACATGTAATGTGTACATATTAAATAACAATAATAACAAATAAAGTACACTAAGTTAACTATAATTATGATGATTACACTAGTCATGGTCCTCGCCATGTGGCTGAGGGTTACATGTGCAATCACTACCCCGGGTATGTGTTTACTCACCTGTATGAAGAGTACCGGCTACAGATAGTGGTAGATATTATTACTTTATATAGTTAGTCTTTGCATAATAACATAAGTGTGGCTGAATGCTTCCTACATTAGTAGATATGTTGTTTGATTTAACAGATCTTAATAAAGTGTAACATATCTGGCATGTAGAGTTTACGATATGAATACCAAATACCAAACAATTCTATAATTGACTTTTGCTAAATGTATCATCACATATGATATCATAAATGTCACAGCCATGTTAATTGTCACTTTGTTTCTTGCACAGGTAGATGTGGATGCACAGAAAATGTCAGGTACCTGGCATGCAGTACCATTAAAGAGAGTGAACTAAGTAACACAGTAATGCCATCGATATCCAAGCCGATGAAGTTCACCAAAGAATGCTGAACCTATCTTATTGTGTTGAGAGAGGTTGACTGAAGGCTCATGCCATATTTGCCAGACCATGGTACCCACTGTTCTACCACAAACTGCAAAGCTAGTCAGATATCACCATATTCGCATGTCAAGCAACCTGCATTCTATATGGGTCTCTAGTCAGTTTGGGTAACTGACTGGCCTGGAAGTCAGTGCACACACCATCAGTACAGGGGAGTCTGTTATGGATGCAACACACGACTGAGATCACTCGGTTGATATTCACATGACATTTGATCTGCAGCGTCTTGCACAGCCCATGGTTGTGGAATCTTGTCCGGGATCTTGGATGGTATATAGCTTATTAACTTGTTGACCTAGTGGTGGTGTTCAGTTTCCTGTTGAGTGTTGACCTGAAAAGAAAAGCATAATATTCAAACTCAGTAAACAAAAACTGGCATCATGGTATTAGAGTTGTCATTATGGAGTGTTCTTTGCCATAATCAATAAATCTACAGCTGTATAACATAATATTTTATGTATGACCTAAAGCATTCCACAAAAAAGGCAGCAAGAAATATTTGGCTACAGCAGCATGTACAGGTTCATATCTAAGCAGGGTTGTAATTTATTAGGTCTGTATTGTCATTACATGAAAGTAAAATTACCATGCTATTTTTAAATGTAGGGATGCCTTATCTTATATATTATTATAGAATTATATTTACTCCCAAGCATAGCGCATTCATATTTTCTGTTTTATTTTCAATATACAATTTTGTGTCGGGGTATGTCATGTAATAACTACTGCATGTTATATTTGACATTTTATGGCTCAGCTGGATGTCAAAGTAAATGTTGGAAGTGACAAAATAAGGTGTTGTTGTGATGCCAACAGTATATTTCCTTCACTGAATATTCAAACATGTCTACCTTCTTCAGAATGAATAATAATTGATTTTATAAATTTATTTCTGAGTTATTGTTGTATGCTGAATAGTTTTTTAAAGGTGTTGACCGAAGTCTGTGTGGACACTGGACTGGACACACTTAGTATAACATGCATTACACAACTGCAAAGGTTATCCTAGTTTTCCATATCCGAGATATTATGAAAATGCTAATGAAAGCAAATGAGTATTGAAATGGGCATATTAAAATATTTATAAAATGTATACATTGTTGATTGTTAAAATGTTTAATTCACTTGGAGTGATCAGACGTTGGCCTCTTGTAAACTATGTATCCTCCATGCATTTGCCCGACACAAGTGATTGCATTAATCTTAGTCCCTCCTCTGCCTCGTCTCACTTGCATTGTAGTGTGGCCCATACTAATATATCATAATTTGAGTTGTATTATGCATTCATATATTGCTGTGATGAAAAGATAAAGATTAGAACAGCTGGCATATGTGAGTTGAAAGGTATCAGGTATTACATAGACTACAGCCAGGCATCACTGACCACAATGGAAACAAGTGCAAGAATGTTATGTGTAATACTTGCATATGGTGTACACTGGCTAGTAGCTATACAAGCATTTTATATTCATGTTTACCTTTTTGTATATTGAATAAATTCATCACCATCATGGTTGTCATAAATTTTTTAATTATTATATAATTATAATATTATTATTATATAAAATATAATGCAAATCAGCAACATCCAGCAATCATAGTAAAATGTGAGGCACAAAACACTGTTTAAATAATTGTGATAACCAACATAATTCTTCGTTTGACGTTCTGTTGCACGAGATAACGGATGCTCCCCACGGTGACCATCACCCGGAGCCTAGCTACTGCCAATGACAATGTTCCGAAGCCAATGAGATATCATTTCGTCCCTAACGTCATCTACACTCTCTAGATATGTACTTTTGCAATTACACAGCTTATGAACAAGATCCTGCGTTATCAAATACAATACATATAAACTTATAAATAAAGGCTGTATGAGTGTATCTGGCTGAGACTAAGGTAAGGAGTCTAAGCGATGCCGATGCCGACTGTCAAACTTTAAAAATAATCTAACAAGTTAGAGAATCCACGTCGAGTAGGCCTATAATGAAGTTCACAAGTTGCAGTTCTTGTTGAATTAGCCCACGACTACTCGCCCTGGTTGCTAACTGCAATAAAACACTTAATACATACCTTCACAGAAGAAACACTTCGGAACGTTCGTCACGACACGCAAAAGCACATGCGGTTTGTTATTGTGCCGTAGGATGCCGATCTCGTATAAAACACGTGACCCAAAAAGGGCAGGACGTCTACACCGGCTAATAGTTTCGTCAGTTATACCCGGTGTAACGACGATTCTTTTTTGCCGAATAAAAAAGATAAGTACGCATTTTAAAATTAAACTGATTGGGCATACTAGTTAAACTATTGAAACATTACACATCAGGACATAAAAGAAAAGGATTGGCGATGGGCAAAACGAAATGATTGTCAACCTTTAAGCATGTTGCTTCACGATGTCTTAGACTTAGTGGTATTAATTTGCAAAGGCCGCCCATACCAGACACAAGTCGGGCATATAGTGGCGACAATTTGTAATATTTCGAATAAAACCGTGATGACGTGTCGCAAGCTCACCTTCCTGTTATGGTCAGTCAGAAAAATTAGTCAGACATTATTCCGTTTTTAATAAATGCTCCAATGTTGAAAACAAATAATAGTAGGGCCCTAGGGTGTTTAATCAGGCAAAGGCTACATGAAAGTTTCACCGATTTTATTTATTGCTAATTTCATGGATATTAGTAGGCCCTACATACTGTTACCAATTATAGCAGGTGATAGCTTGCGTCTGATATGAGCCTGCATGTGTTCTTCTTCTGTATACTTCATTGCCCAATAATCCCTGTTACCATCACATCCTCTCAGCCTATGCTTGACATCGATACCACAGCACCACCCTGCATGTTAGCCCACTTAAAGGGAAAGCGCGGCTGTTTCCACTGGTTAACTTGTCGATGTTATTAGCGTTATTTTATTATTTTAATTAAAACTAGGCTCATCGATTTAATTTTACATATAATTTTAAAATATATTTTTAAAATATAATTTGTAATATATATATTTTTTTTTAATTTGCACACATTCAATTTTAAATATAATTTTTATTTTAAATGACATTTTAGACATATTTATTTATTTTACTAGCTTAACATAATTATCATTTTAAATAGATAATCTATCATTTTAAAGGATATCTGAGAGATATTACTTATTTAGTAGATAAAATAATATTTGTATTTATAATTTTTTTTAACATTATATATATATATGCAAAGTGGCAAATAACGCCTTATTATTATTTATTATTATTATTAAAACTACACCTAAATTACGAATATTGGCTAAAGAATCCAACAGCCGGAATGGATAATGTGGCAGTTTATCAAAATAGCCATTTTACATACAGTCGTACTGTGTATTTTGGCATGTCATTTAATCAATCAAAGGAAATCGCCGTGCAGTACCTTTAAGAGCGGCACGCGTTTGTGTTTGTACCGACTAGACTCGGTGGCCCCCCAGGCCAGAAGTTGGTGCCATCACCCGGGGTCCATCTGGCCCGCTCCGATCTGGCTCGCTGCGGTTCCGGCAGAACGAACTCGGCCTTGTCCGGCACCACTCGGTACGTCCTCTCGGTCGCCTGTCGTAAGGGTGTCCCCCGTCGTATAGTCTCGATTACCCAGTTTCCATGAGGTAACAGCACCTATTTATGCGGCCTTACCCAAAAAAAATCTCAGGCCGAATTTTAAATATCAAATTAAATAAGGATACCCTTTTTATCAGATAATACTTTTTTAACTATTCAAAATTAAACTTATTGTCACACAAAAATAAATATAAATACAAATTTGCTGGGTTTCTTTTATGAAACAGCAATTATGGCAGAATTAGCCTCGATTACCCAGGTTTCGTGAGATGGCAGCACGTTATACGGATAATATTCAAAAGCCAGCAAGGAACCAGATTATGTTTCTTAATCGACTCGCTCGGCTGCGTAACTTGTGCTGCCACCTCACGACGTCTGGTAGTCGAGGCTTCTGTTGTTTCTGCAGCGGCGTCTTCACTTGCTCATTCTGCTCCGTCTGCCTTCACGCCATGTCGTCCCACATGTCACACATTTCCCGTTAACAATGCCCGGATATTGTAGGAGGAATACGTTACGATAGGGATGTTCTGCAAATGGAAACAGTGAAGATGGGGATATATTATATTTTCTTCTGCCACAAACAAGTACACGCTCACACACATACGCACGCACGCACGCACGCTCGCACGCGCGCGCGCTCACACACACCACTGATTAAAGGGAAAAAAACAAACCCAAAGCGCAGGACCATTGCTCCGCTCCTAAACCCACCACTGTCAGTTGCGACACCGTGAAACCTATCAGAATGCATCGCCTTGTTATAATTGATAAATTAAAATGATCCTTCTCGTTTGCCGATGAAGCTCCTACGAACACATTGCGTCCCGGGCCAACAGGAAGGCATTCAGTATCGGCAAAGGCGGCGTGATCGCCCGCGCCGTCGTCAAGTTCGCCGTGTACCCGACCCCGCGACCAAACACCGTCTGCTTCCACTTCACCGGCAACTCGCTCACTCACCGCTTCGTCCTGAGTGCCGTCAAGGAACGTCTCGAGCCGGTCTCCGGCGCCAAGGTAGGCCGACTGCAACAGGCTCAGGTCGACGGCATTGGGACCGCGGTCACCACACAGTGTCAGTGAAACTGTTGTAATGTTGCCAGGAACAACAAATAGGCCATTCTGATAATGGAAAGCAGGGAGCACCCCCTCCTGCAGTATAATGGCGTACCTTAACTAGATACATAACCTAATTAATACAATGATTTTATCATTGGAGTCGTTTCCAAAAGTAATTCACGTCACCATCCCACCATCCATGTGTGCGTGCGTGCGTGCGTGCGTGCGTGCGTGCGTGTGTGCGTGCACTTACGAAGATTCTTCGTCATCTTCATCGTCATCGGCAGGATGCAGTCATATCGCCCAGTCCATGGTCATTCCTGCCTCTCAAGATCTCTCTTTATGTTGTCTCTCTGTCTGAATATCTGTCTTCCTCTTTTGCTCTTACAACCTTCCTGCAATCATGTTACACATGTTACTATTAATCCTTTCGAATCAACATATGCTTTGTTTTTCTTCTGTCGTCATTTTCCTTCACAGGGTCGGCCTGGAGTGTAAGCGTTGTCGCCACTTGTTCTGGCGTTTCATGTCTTCCTCCTTCAGCCAGCTCGACTCCATGTCTTTCTTTAGACCAACGTTCCATGTTTTTGGTGTTCCTCTTTTTTCCTGGGGATTGGTAATTATGTAATTATGTAATTTAAGTGGTCTTTCCCTCCTCTGTATGTGGCTATGCCAGCGACGCCGGGCATCACTCAATTTCTATTCTGTTCCCTCAACTCCTGCTAGCTGTTGCACTTCCTTTGTTTACTTTTATGTTCTCTCAGCGACATGTTTATCGCCCTTCTAACCATCCTCATATCATTTTGCTTGAGAATGGTCTCTTCTTTTCTCCTCAGGGTCCATCTTGATTCTTTCGCTTGAAGGTAACTTGCGGTAACACACGACTCCACTTGTTTCCATCCACATCTGCCAGACTGCCAAACTCTTGCCTTGATAGCCTTTTCACAACCTGTCTCCTCCTATATTACAGAACCTAGGTACTTGAGTTACGTGACTTGATGTAACTGTCCATTACCTTGAATCTGCTTTTTCTCAAACGCTCCTATCGAACTAAAACTTCCGCCTTCGGTATGTTGACTTCGAGTCCCTTCTTCTCTAGACATCCCTGCCACTTCCGCATCCGCACATTCTCTTTCAGTTCCTTCACAGACCCCGCAGTGAAAAACAGATCATCAGCATACAACCTCTCATTGCCTATCAAGTTCTGCAAGTCTCGACGATCACATCTAGTAGGATGCTAAGTAGTAGTGAACGTAGCACTCGGCCTTGATATAATACCCCTATCTCAAAGCTCACTTGCTTTGTGTCAGCCACTAACCGAGTGTGCGTGTGCGTGCGTGCGTGCGTGCGTGCGTGCGTGTGGTGTGTGTGCGTGTGCTTGTGTGTGCGCGCGCATGTGTGAGTGTGCGTGCGAGCGTGCGTGCGTAACAGACATGTGTGTCCTCCAGTGTGTCCACTGTCGTGTTGCAGGTGGTGTCCATACAGATGGTTGACCGGAACGTGATCCACGCGAGCCGGTGGCTGGAGAACCGGTGGCTGATCACCGTCAACTGCGCCGCCGCCAGACTGCGCCTGCTGCGGGGCAACCTGAGTCTCCTCAACAAGCTCGTCAGTGTGCGGCCCTACGACGACGTCATCACGGAGGAGTACCACGAGTACCAGGTGAGTATCGTATTCGCAAAATCGTCCGCTGGCAATTATGCTGAAGGGACATGGTTTTTTGTGTGACAAGATATAAGTGAGCATTTAAGCCCGAAGTTGCTGTTTGCTGACGTGTCGATGTTTCATTTGTGCAGTTGCTTCTATCTTTTACGTGATATCACGCTGTCATTACTGATTGTTTCTAACATTAGCGACGCGTTTGTAGTGGAATCGTGCGTGTGTGTGTGTGTGTGTGTTTGTGCGTGCGTGCGTGCGTGCGTGTGTGCGTGCGTGCGTGCGTGCGTGCGTGCGTGTTTCTCATATCCCTCGGTGTCGTATGATTCCACATCTCGTCGCTCAATGTCGCCCTCTCTCCCTCAATAGGCGTACCTCGAAGCGCTGAAGCGCATGAATATGAAGGTGAAGGACGTTGCCGCCAGTAATGCAATACTACCGACACGCATGCGCACCCCCATTCGGACATCGTCTCCTCTTCTCGACTCAGAAGATGAGTCTGCGAGAGAACACCAGTCGGCCAGCCGTTTCCATGCGGTTCAGACACCCTCCACGGCGGTTGAGTACGACAGCCACATGGAGGCAGTGACGGCCAACATCTCGACACCCAGTCAGTCGAAGCGGGCGGGCTTCGTGCCGGATGCCCAGCACTACCGAGGCGGCCAAGGCGACGGCGGAGCCGCTGCCAGCGCCGCTGCCGACGAGACCCGGGCGAGGATGTCCCGTGTCGACGCCATCGTGCAGGAGCTGCGCACGAGGCACGAGGAGAGGCTCAGTGAGAGTCTCCGCTCCATCGGCGTCCTGCGTCAGACGACACCGAGTGTAGCCTCGCTCGACCAGCACAAGTCGCCTGCCAGCAACAAAGACAGAGATGCCGCCAGCCACAGCGATGACGCTATCAAGCCCTCGACCGGCACGACCAGCGAGCTGAAGAGACAGGTTGGTGGAGATCTAAAACACACGAACCAGCCATCTAAACGACTCGGGCCGGTAATCCATGGCGATGACGCTGTCAAGCTCTCGACCGGCACGGCCAGCGAGCTGAAGGGACAGGTTGGTGGAGATCTGAAACACCCGATCGAGCCGTCGAAAGGGCTCGGGCCGGAGAACGCGATGTCGCGGCGTAATACTCCCGTGATCGTCAGTCCTGCTTGTAAGGCGACTAACCGTTGCCGCCTCTCCACTTCACCCCTCTGTGGTGGCAGGCCGCGCCACTTGACGCCTCTCTACGTCGACGGCCAGCTTCAGACGCCGCCACCGGCCGAGGTGGTGGTGTCAGCACGCAGTGGCGACACGGTGACATCAGCCGACACAGGGCTTAGAGATGACGCCGCTGTCACCAAGGCGTCCAACTCGAGTGACTATGACGCCGACGACGATGATGAAGGCGATTCCGGCGAGATTCGCGTCACTCCGACAGCGGTCGTCAGCCAATGGGCACTGGAGACGGAAGACAAGTCGCCGTCGCATGTCGATGAATGGCAAGACACGGTAGAGCAGCAAGTGGGGGAGGAGATAAATGGGACGAAACAACACGAAGCGATAAAGCCGAATGAGGCGGAAGAGCAGGCGACCGAGGGCGACGAACGGGGACAGGAGAGTCCCATAGCAACCATCTCTCGGCTGTCGAACATTCACGTCACCCCAGAGAACGTCATCATATCGCCCACCGTCGACTCGTTTGAAAATGTGCGGAACTATCTTATGACCTACGTACCGGAAATAGGAACACAAATACCGGAAGTGAGAACAGAACCGTCAGAAATTGGGTCGGAAACACCGGCGCAGCCACTGGCTAAGCAACAGCAAGTATGACCACCATATTTATTGCGATAAAGTAAAATGCAACTGTACATTTCAGCCTGCATCCACTTAGGTCTATGCTGCGCAGCAACATTCAGTTCTTCGTGTCAGACAAAGAAACGCTTCTACAAACGGAATGTACCACAACATAATTTCTCACACAAATCTATTGACTCCCCGAGAATGCACCAAACATTTAATCTTGAAGACATGCTATATTTTGTTTAGTATTAAAGAACGTTCTCCGGCCCGAGTTCTTTAGACGACTCGTTCGTGTGTGTCAAATCTCCACCAAACTGTTCCTTCAGTTCGCTGGCCGTGCTAGTTCAGAGCCTGATAGCGCCATCGCTGTGGGTTACGGCACCGCTGTCTTTATTCGTCTTCTAGTTACTTTGTCCACCTCTATGGGAACTGACTGACAATGCTATCCCAATTTCCTGCAGCTCTCTTCCCTTCTTGGTCATTTATGTCTTCACTTTGAAAAATATCTTGACATCTTTTCCCCTTCTACAAACCTTGTGATTACCATAATAATAATAATAATAATAGTTAATTTCCTATAGCGGGGGATTCTCAAATGTTCGTGACGTTTTACAATACATCATGATCGTTAATCTAATATAGTAGTAGTGAGACTGTTATTTAATTTAAACTAACCCCAAACAAACGTTAATCTAAAGTTAATGTAACGTTAGCAGAAACGTTGGTTTAACGTTTAGCAACGTTTAAATGCGAACGTTTTTCTTACGTCATTTTGATAGTTTTTAACGCTGATCTACGTTTCAGTTCTACCCAAACAAAAACACCCAAAAGCTAACGTTTCGGGAACGTTAGAGATTTAACCGTTACCAAAATCAAACGGTTCTAACCAAATGCAAACATTAGTGTAACGTTTGCATGCTATCTGGGTCAGTACAGTATAAAATAGTTACTAAGTTATAATGCATAAATTATTCACTAAAATACAGCAGTATAAAAGCAAATAAATAAATACTTCTAAAACAGTACTGATATAACTAGGTCCGCTAGATCTTTGAGTAAAATCACAAACCAGGCTATAGCACTGGCTTACGATGACGTTCTAAACATAGGTGGTTTTAGCCGACATTTAAAATCACAATGCAGCAGTTTATAAACCCGGTGTACTGTGTTGTTGGCGCAGCACTACGAGACGAGGAGACGACCCGCCCTGCTCGAGCTGCCGCCGTTGGGCGAGCGTAAGCGGCAGCAACAGGCGCCGAGCACCACGACGGAGGAGGACGGAGAGCGGCAGCGGCAGCGGCGACGACGTCGGCGGGGAGACCGACACGACCCGGCGCGCGAGGTCGATCCGGCCGCCGACGCCAGGGACGACGTGCGCCTCATCAAGCGGCTGGCGAGCGACAGGCTCGACCACAGCCGCTACGTGCCGATCTCTCGCAGCACCGTCACCATGAGTCTGCCCCCGCTCGACGTGGACGACGCGGACGGCAAGCGGGACTCGCCCCCGGCCAGACCAGCCACCTGCAAGACCCTCCCACCGGACGTAATCCTGGATAGACTGGCTGAGATGAAGCCCTAGTTCCACCTACAAATCCATCCAACTAGACAGACTGACTGAGATGAAGCCCTAGTTCCATCTACAAGCCCATCCAACTAGACAGACTTGCTGAGATGATGCCCTAGATCCACCTACATGCCTATCCAACTAAACAGACTGGCTGAGATGAAGCCCTAGATCCACCTACATGCCCATCCAACTAGACAGACTGACTGAGATGAAGCCCTAGATCCACCTACATGCCCATCCAACTAGACAGACTGACTGAGATGAAACCCTAGATCCACCTACATGCCCATCCAACTAGACAGACTGACTGAGATGAAACCCTAGATCCACCTACATGCCCATCCAACTAGACAGACTGACTGAGATGAAACCCTAGATCCATCCACAGGCCCATCCAACTAGACAGACTGACTGAGATGAAGCCCTAGACCCACCTACATGCCCATCCAACTAGACAGACTGACTGAGATGATGCCCTAGATCCACCTACATGCCCATCCAACTAGACAGACTGACTGAGATGATGCCCTAGATCCACCTACATGCCTATCCAACTAAACAGACTGGCTGAGATGAAGCCCTAGATCCCCCTATAAGCACATCCAACAAGACAGACTGGCTGAGATGAAGCCCTAGATCCCCCTATAAGCACATCCAACTAGACAGACTGGCTGAGATGAAGCCCTAGATCCACCTACATGCCCATCCAATTAGACAGACTGACTGAGTTGAAGCCCTAGATCCATCTACAAGCCCATCCAACTAGACAGACTGGCTGAGATTAAGCCCTAGATCCACCTACATGCCCATCCAACTAGACAGACTGACTGAGATGGAGCCCTAGATCCACCTACATGCCCATCCAACTAGACAGACTGACTGAGATGAAACCCTAGATCCACCTACATGCCCATCCAACTAGACAGACTGGCTGAGATGAAGCCCTAGATCCCCCTATAAGCACATCCAACTAGACAGACTGGCTGAGATGAAGCCCTAGATCCCCCTATAAGCACATCCAACTAGACAGACTGGCTGAGATGAAGCCCTAGATCCACCTACATGCCCATCCAACTAGACAGACTGGCTGAGATTAAGCCCTAGATCCACCTACATGCCCATCCAACTAGACAGACTGACTGAGATGGAGCCCTAGATCCACCTACATGCCCATCCAACTAGACAGACTGACTGAGATGAAACCCTAGATCCACCTACATGCCCATCCAACTAGACAGACTGACTGAGATGAAACCCTAGATCCACCTACATGCCCATCCAACTAGACAGACTGACTGAGATGAAACCCTAGATCCACCCACAGGCCCATCCAACTAGACAGACTGACTGAGATGAAGCCCTAGACCCACCCACATGCCCATCCAACTAGACAGACTGACTGAGATGATGCCCTAGATCCACCTACATGCCCATCCAACTAGACAGACTGGCTGAGATGAAGCCCTAGATCCACCTACATGCCCATCCAACTAGACAGACTGACTGAGATGATGCCCTAGATCCACCTACATGCCCATCCAACTAAACAGACTGGCTGAGATGAAGCTCTAGATCCACCTACATGCCCATCCAACTAAACAGACTCGCTGAGATGATGCCCTAGATCCACCTACAAGCCCATCCAACTAGACAGACTCGCTGAGGTGAAGCCCTAGATCCCCCTACAAGCACATCCAATTGGACAGACTCGTTGAGATGAAGCCCTAGATCCACCTACAAACCCATCCAACTAGACAGATTCACTGAGATGAAGCCCTAGACCCACCCACAAGCCCATCCAACTAGACAGATTGACTGAGATGTAATACTAGACCTAAAATTAAACGGCTTGCTCATTCAACTAGATCGACAAACTTGCTCAGTTGCCATCCTAAATCCATCTATAAGATCCAACACATCGATGCTACGGGTCGTGTTTTTGCCGGGCCAGCACTAAGCAAATGCATGTAAGACCGCATAGTGAATATGAATATATAAATTATGACGTCATGTGTCGTGTTGTTGTCCCGTGTCTGAAGTTAGGGACCGGCAAATCCGCTAGGGGCGCGTCGGTAGGTCGGTTGAAATTTGTGTCCACTAGGGTTTTCTGCTCATGAGGGGAGGCACAGGGAAACTCCCTTTAAGAGCCTCGTATTAATCGTATGACGGTGAAACCAAATTTTTCTGAGACCCAAAATGATAGGTAATGCGGCCGTGTGAATAGCAATATTTTAGGTGGGTTATTTAATTTTGATTTTTATGAGTGAATATGCGCTATGTTCGAATAATTATATCTTCGTAGCACGTGGAGGAAGTTTTCTGAAGTTTGGATAGTAGTTAGATGAATATTTAGTAAGAATTAAGACCCTGAAAATTTCATATAAATCGCATGTAGCGCATTGTAGCTAAATCGTTTTGAATTTACCGCCCATTGTCAGGAATACGCTGATGCAATGACGGCCATCTTGGAGTAATCTAATATCAGATTCTAATCTAACTGCATCTTTGAACACGATAATATTTCAAAAAGATATTTTGGTGTGAATAAATATTTAAAAATATAATCTTTCTAGTGTGGTTAATATTTAAATGTATAAGTTTATTTGAGCATCGTATCACTAATATTGGCAAGTGAACGTGTGCTACACAGCGCGCTGTGCAGGCCAGAGCCAAGGTCACAGATTTTGTACCGTATTTGGAAATTAAAATGTGCCATAACTTTTTACTGCTTAAAGATATTTAAATTCTGTAAACGGTATCTTGTTACCTATTATACATACAATCGACATGCACCATGCACCATGTACCAAACGTGGTAAATCTATTTTGAATTTTTGCCGGTCCCTACCGTTGGCAATGGAGACGCGTACAGTAGCGCCACCAGCTGGAGTAAAGGCGTCAGAATGACAGAACGGTTGAAGCGACAATGGTGGAACGCAGCTTTCCCCAGAAAACGCAAATCAATATCAGTTGTCGTTCTGATTAAAGTTCTTTTGACTTTGAGATCGGAAGATGCCCCAAATTGTTTCCGTAATTAGCCCGAACATGGTGCATAGGGCCTACAATACATTCACACTTACTATGACCGATAATGTTTACCAGAGTTTGGTAGAGAAGGCAGAACTGAAGGCTGAAGCTGTGCGCAAGGATGACTGCGGGAATGTGTGAGTTCCTGTTCAGCAAATATAGTTGACTTCAAGCATTGCATTAAAGTCGATGTGTTTATATATATATTCCAACCGTCTTTGTCTGATGTTATTAGCTGATCGATCTAGGTAAAAAAAAATCAAATGCGGCTGGGACACAATCTAGACCTGCACTGGACGCCATGTTTGTGGAGAGCCGAAATTATACTACCGAATCGAATGTAGGTTCTTGGCGAGCATATCTGGAGGTGTGCGTCAAGGTTATGTACCTCTCAGGATTGCCCCTGCCCTCGATGTGCATGCGTGCATTATATTTGTGTCTCTACGTGCGTGTGTTTGATTGTGCTTGTCTTTAGTGCTTGTGCGTGTGTGTGTGTGTGTGTGTGTGTGTGTGTGTGTGTGTGTGTGCGAGTGCGCACGAATGAGTGTGCATGCGTGCTTGTGACTGTCAACATGCATGCACGTACGCACACACACATATATATACATGCGTGCACGGACGCATGCCTATGTTTGTGGTTTGGATTGAGTACAACAATGATATCTGAATTGCAGTGTTTCGCACAGCTGAGGTCAAAGGAAGGGTAAATAATATAAATGAACAGAGCTAAGTTGGCATTCTTAATGGTTCATTGTTAGATCTCCCAAAATGCACCATGCTGCCCTAGCTTCCTTTGTGCGATCAGACAGGCAAATGACATGTCACTTTGCCTGTCGTCACCTCTAAACCAAATTCATAGCATACTGCATGCAGAAAGACACATTTTCATAAAGGCTAACACAACTTCAGCAATTTACTTATCTTACAATCATAGTTTATTTCTCTGTACAGCGTATACTATATACAAAAATCACGTTGTTCTGCCTGGCACGGTTGTCACCAGCAGAAAGACAACCAAATGCATTGGCTACTGGGTGAAGCAGTGACTGCTCCTAGTGACTGGGTTGTTTACTGACAGTAGCCATGGAATGACCGGCCGGAGTTAAGCACAAGTCTGCCCATCCAATACTGTAATACAATTGTATATATGACGAAACATTCTCAACCATACCACACCCCAGTTGTGTGGCCAGTAAGTCTGGACGTTGCACATCCGTGGGTCAGACTCAATGGGAAACGGTGGAGTGCTCTTCTGATGTGCACACTGGCCAGTCTGTAACTCCGTTATGGTCACTTGAATGAATTGTACACGATGATGAATTAAGTCTACACATTATGAGCATACTCCCTATGCAGGAGTGCATGCATCAACACGCATACCATACAACAAGACTTCTGTCAGTCATATACAAATGGTGCCGCTTCAATAAATAAGTCTGCAGTGGCAAGCGTCAATGTTTGTTGCACTTTCTGGATGCTGCACCAACAAGTTGAGATTGTGTCTGATTTACAAGAATACAAGATCAGATAAACTGGTGAAAACCAATTCATTGTTCGTGCAGCATAAGTCCATGTCTTCAGCCATCAATGAGCTGGCTGGTCAAAACTCACAATACTGACTGAAGGGTTTGCTCGACATAAAACCATACAAGTATCTTCTTCAAACGTTCTTGTTTGCATATGTTTTGATTGCTATGAGAAATATACCTGTGTGTGTGTGTGTGCATGTAACTTGCATGGCTGTATACGAGTGCAGTTCCTTACATATACCTTCCTATTATTTCACACAACCCCAACGAGGCAGTGAACATATACATTATATACACTTAAGCAACCCTAACAGACTAACATCAAACCACCAATGTCACCATAGGAATAGGTTGCACTTAACTTCTATAAATATAAAATTTATTAGAGTGAAATCATCTTCACTGACTCTTCTAACAAACATTTACATATCATTGACGTTGCTTCTTCCTAACACAAATATACAGATAGCAAACAAATACAAAGTCAAGAGCAATCAGCGAATATAAATAATAGTAGCAGCTGTACATTATCGCTACTTCCTTATATTAGTTAATATGTAACCAATAATCCAGTTACAAAGTCTGACTGTACAATCACATATATGCATTAATCAATTATGCTGTAATCCAGTATCGTTTAATCAATGTTAAAAGTGTTACCTAGGTGGTGAGGCATGCAATGGATCCACAATTAATCCAAGTCTAGAACTTTGGAATATAAATTTGAGACAAATCTATAAAATCATAATTTCTTTATACACTGTACCACTAACAATGGAGGAACGTTTTTCACTCGACCTAAAATCTTGAGATATTTTGTTGTACCAACTGCCTTTAATAAACTTGTTTTATGACAATCATAATTTGAAGATATTTTGTGGAATGGCAGGCTGGTCTATATTACATATGAACATTGAATAGCCAATCAATAAAAACTTGCAAATCAATTTAAACGGATAACATAAGCAAGACAAAATAACTTAACTGAATACAACAATTCCATCATCCACTGACAGTAATAAATTAAAATACATCGTGAAAATAGCATTAAATAAATCAGCATTGCATTTGTCTTGGCCCCTCTGAAAGGAGACCATGTGTATATGTTGCAGTATTAACTATTTGCATAATAAAGCCTTACGTGACATACAGCTTCTTAGAAAACGTAATTTGACAATATAGCAAAATGCATTTCTGCAGAATGCTAACAAGCTGACCAAGCCGCTAAATATATATATTTATATATATCTATTATATTATATATGCATACATGTTGTCATACATATGCTTACTGTGACTATTCACAGGCAATTTCTGCAGTCACAAAGTAGTAATAAATGTATCACATTTGTTTCATGCTTACTGCCACTCAAACACTGGCAACAAGGGTAAGTCATTGCTGAACATGTAAGTTCACCTTTGCAACAAGATGCACACAAACGACAGTCTTGTCATACATCAATGCCTTCTAGGTCATTACATATTTCTTTGCAATGCAGAGCTGGCAACCATTTTATAATGTCAATTTTTCGTACTTATTTATTAAAATGTAATCAATGAATGTCATAAAAATCACTCTCTACTGAACAAAGAACTCTAATGACCTAGATTGGAATGACCCATGTGACTGTCATGTGATCCCAAAGATGGCAACCTCCAGAAGCAGTGACATATTCACACGTGCTTCAAGTGAGACCAATCACATGGCATATTTGAGAATGTATAATTCTGTCCTATATTCCAGACAGCAATCATCATAACCATGGCAACATTTGTCAACAACAACAACATGGCTATCACGTGTAAGCTTGTACAACATAAAACGGGACTTTAGAAATATGGCTTTACATCCAGCTACCGTGACAATCGTGAGTAGTAATACATTGCTAGAAGTGAGATGGTCGAGGCTAGAACCATGCCTATAGATGGCCGAAGTATCTGGCTGCCATTAATGTCAGACTTTTGTTTATCCGATATTTCATTCTGCTTGTTGATGTCATCGTCAGCAACTGCAAAAAAGAAGACATTTTACAATTCCCATTTCAACGTTATTTTTTTTTTATTACAAGTTAGATCAATAATTCACAAAGGAATTTAACACAGTAATTAACACACTTATTACTTTATCTGATGAAAATGTAAGCAACTGTTGACCATAATCACCACTGGAAAGTTATGAACAGCCCCTGTGTATACTGGTGAATGCCATGTGTCTTGTGCAAATTTAACATATGATGCAACCACAGAAATCTATGGATGCAACAGAAACCAAAGCAGCTGTTTGACACGTGAATGTCGTATGACAGTATTATCTTTGATTAACAAACTCAATACATTGCAGAATGGTTTCCAAAATTGTTCATGAAACTGTACATTATAACTGCATACAGCAGAAACCAAGTGTACCAGTGTGCTTACGTGTTGGTTTTGGCTTCACTCTGGAGGGAGGCCGGTCTGGTGGTCGAGGCGTGGTTCTCGGGCGCCACCGCTTCGTGCTTTTGGCTACAACAAACATACAGCAATATATAGACTTGTTTTAACAGGAAGACACTTAACAAAATGGTCATAGACTTATTAGATCATTTCAAAAACAAGGTCAGGTTTTGATGAAACAAAGATTCCCATTTATCTTATTATTCGGTATATGTGTGTGTTGAATCACACAAACGATAAGTAATAATGCTTCAGAAACAAAACCTCATTAATTTTGTCCAATTATAATTTGACAATTGGCATAGACATAGAAAGAGTTATAACACATTTGCCCCATATAACATTTTATTGGATGAGGAAATTATTCAAACTTATTTTTACTATTGCAAATTACCGCTATAATCAACATTATAACTGGTAACATCACAAAGAAATGTTGATGAAAAATTCTGCTTAACTGTTGCATGTTAATTGGTGCTATAAATATAGTTGTGACAAACGCTGTATAAATGCAGTGTAGGTTACGAAAGCAAAGATCAGTTAATGACCATGGTTAATGTGGTCATGATGAGTCAGATAGTGCGCACTAGTTCTGCCGCAAAAAGCAAGTGCCATGTCAAGCATATTAAATACCGCCTTGACCATCAGTGGAGCATACAAACAAAGCAATTACTGTCATACAACACAGCACAGCAAAATATTGTACCAAATGCTAATTATGGACATATGGATCCACATATAAATACACATTTAAATTGTGTCATGATTTTAAAAATAATTACAAATTTCTGTATTATTATTTCTTTCTTTCCATATGGTCTGTCATGCAAACTGTCTTTATGGCATCTAGCTAAAACACAGACAACCAGGAACAACACCAATGCCAAAGGCTGTTGTTATTTGCCAAGTGTAGACACAGCAACCAAACCCAAGGCAAAGGCATGGCAAGCAGTAGGCACAGCCACACAGCGGCACAAAAAACATATAAGTTATTTGGAGAGGAAAATATGTGAGTGATGTTTTCAATCTGTATTCTAGAATATGATTTTTTTTTTATTTAGGCTGTAAGTGCTTATAATAAATAAATATAATATCAAAAATGTAGGTGTTTAAGTTATTTTCTTAATTGACATGAATCCAAATATTGCAAATGGTAGTAATCCATGCACTCTAAATATAATTCCATTGCTTATTTTTTTTTTTATAATAAAATTATGCTTCCAAAAGAAATTGTGATCCTATCATTTAACTAACCCTGGATATAAAATTATTATGGATATTAAAACATAATAGGGCCTACTTGATGAATAAGCTGTTCTCACATATAACAATGACACTTGAATTAAACATACCCTAACATAACTACATTGTCATTATGATGATGATGATGACGATGATGATGATAATGGTTTATTATAGAAACTACACAAGCATTCAAACTGTACATAGTGTAAGTTTTTATCATAACAAGTAGCTGCAGTTAAAGAAAAAACTATTAACTAAGAATTAGTTTTGAGGGGTTGACACACAAAAAGCAGTGTTAATTTGGGACACAAGAACACACTTGTGAAAAACCACTCATGGGTCGTCAAAGCACTGATGCATAAATTGGCCAAATTCAAAAATTACTACCCGATAATAAAATAATGTTCCCAATAGTTGTTTCACTTCAAATACTTCTCAAGAGTTTCAGCTAAATTTTTATTCGTTTTAATTTAAGTAAAGTTCATGTCAACAAACAACCAAAAAATTCAGATGAAATGTTATGCAAATCTGACAAAGTTCTACTCTTAAAAAATTTCAGCATTCAAAATGAGTGGTTTTATCATGGTTTTATGCTGGCTCCACATGCAGGGGTTAATTGTAGGTTAGTCTACACTGAGATGCCGTCTGTGCAATGGCTGCACTGCTTACCGTCTCGCCCTCCAGAGTCTACACCTCTAGAGGTGGTTGTGGTGGTGGTGGTGGTGGTTGTGGTGGTGGTGCTAGGTACCCTCCTGGGTGGGGTTGAACTGGGCATGGTCGATGTTTTATGGGTGATTTGTGGAGGTGTGGCTAGAAACGAAAGAGAAATAACTGAACAGTGCACGGAGACAGCCGCGTGGCGGAGTGAGAGAGAGAGAGAGTGTGCAGAGGAGGGATGAAGGAAACAAAGAGTAAAGTTTACTACGACCAACATGCACTCTACGATGGCACCCTTAGCATGAGACCACGCGTTTGATTCTTATTCTAATCTACATCCTAACCCCACACCTTTACCTCCCCTCAGATGAAAGTAGAAAATAGTCTTTTTTATTAAAGTATATCTGTATTATCTACATTTACAATTGATGTTGAAATATTAAATACATTTGGGTGAATAATTATCTTGATAATCTAAATTTAAGATAATGCACAAACATACAGTGCATCATAACTAATTGAGATATTTACAAATGTCATTGTGTTTAAATGACAATGAACCTATGAAAGACTGTCTGAATTTGTATGGGTATTCGTCATAATATTGTGGTCCACCAATATTGTAACAGGCTACGGTTGTGATTGGTTATTAATGAACTGCAGAGCAAGCAAAGTTTGATTCGGAAATTCATTTTAATTATCAAATTGTGTTTCGATCTTCAGTGAAAATATGCAAAATTTCATTTAAATAAAACCATAGCGTGACTTTATTTCATGTCATGTTTTCCTTGACAAAATTCTGATTTTACTTCCTGTGACTTTTTCGTAACCACGAGTCCACGACTGACGTTATTTTTGGCCACCTCACAGACAATGGAGGTTGTGTATCTACCATGCAAACCAGGGTGTTGGTCTCACATCAATACAAGACTCAGTGTATACCAACAGAACAGTTTATCTATCAAGATACAAGCCAACTGCTGATTATGAAAGGCTTATCATTGTCCCAATGCACCAGCTAATACTGCTATCTGACACCAAAAGCTGTGCTATGTGGCCCAGAACCATGACTACTCCACTAAGATACGATGACAGAGAATGTCACTCTATTCAAATGCACCGGTATTTGTGACAAAAGAAGAAGGATAACAAGTGGCAATGATGGCTATTGGTAGAAATCGATGATGTATTCGTTGTTCACAAGATGGCACCACTTGCCACAGTTAATGCGTGCTGTTCACTAGATGGAACCACTGAATGCGTAGCATCTCTTACTGCTAGTCGTACATGCAAGGAATCCAGTTCCTAACTTCCCATCATGTAATAGTCCCCACGCCGGGCCACCAATGATGGTTAAAACCAAATATGTTATTTTTGCATTCCAATGGTCAAAATCAACACAGAGAGTTTTGATTTCAACAGGGAAACACAGCCACAGTGCAGCGGTGTGGGGGAGAACAAAAGGACTGGAATTTCAACTGGGGAGATTTATGGCAGCTTGCACAACAATTACAGCAGAAGGTGGACAAGGGCCCGCTGACCATTTCCTGCTTTATTGCCTGCCAGGGTGGTGGCCAAAGGTCAGCAGACAAAGCCACTGACCATCCACTGACCACACTTTATAGCAACATAAAATCTGATGGCATCACCATCAGAGTCATAAAACAGGACTGGTCAACAATCTGGCTTCACAGCAGTGGACACAGTGTCCAGTGGGGCACTGGGGTATTGTTGGTGTAATTACAAACCCTGGGGTGGGGTGAATTAGGTGCAGTGGTCAATCTTGACCATGACACAGACTTGACCACAAGATACACAATCAACAATTCAAGAGGAAAATGTTCTTCACAAACACCTTGTGTTATGCTTTCAAAACTATGACATGTATATTACCTTATAACGAATTTAATAATTTCTAAGTAATGCCTCATCATAAAAAATATATTATTGAATGTTGAAAATGGTATGGACTGGTCTAAACAAAAATATGCAAACAATTCTGTGAGGTCTAAATTTGATTTTTTAAATAGATTTTATGTAATCCTTGAAAACAAACTACATGTTTAAGTGAATTCTACTGTTTAAGTAACTTGAATCTATCTGGGTAACGTAGCAATAAATACAATATATTCTACTTTGGTGAACAGACTCAGTAGTGAGGATTTTTTGTGCTAACCACTTAACATAAAATATATTTGAAAGCACTATTTTAATGTATTCTGATCTCATTCTGTCTGCTGAGCAACTTTCAAAGGTAAGTCCTTTTAAATACCATGTTTTGTTGAAGAGGTTATTCTTAAGCGATGCTTTGAAGCATAGCGGTGATTTATGTGTTCTCCTGAATGGCGGATGTCAAACATGTGTCTCGGAGAATGAACGATAAAAAAACTCATAGGTGGCAAACAGTCGTCCCGTAGAGTTGGGACAAAGATAACAACATATTCATTTATGTACATGCATGCTGCGTGCATACATCACAGAGAGCATTAACATCCTTGCTTCTAATGATGTCATGAGGGCACAACTTACTTTCTGTAGTGGTTGTGGCACAGCAGACTTTTATCGTTACTTTCATGTTGCGATGTAAACACGCCCCTTGGGAAGGATTTGCGAGACCATCTTGTGTTCCTGTCGAGGTCGCTGTAACAATGCGATCGCAGTCATTAGATGTTTCATTTTCCAACAATACAACATTTACAGAAGTTGTTATGTCAACGTTCAATAAAATTAATAATTTTCATCGTAATAATTACCAGGCAGTTTAAAAAGAGGTTATGCATCAAAACATGTATCAGGGCTAATAGCCTTGTAATAATTCATAAATAAATGCATATTAATACGGTGTACTCCGCAAATACATGTGTGCATGTTTATTTAAACAATCACATCACCACGCATCATGTGTGGCATGCATAAATACTAATTACGATAAAACAACTGCACATGAAAGCACTGCATGCACGCAATGATATTGATTGAGATTTGTGTTCTTGTGTTAACGGTGTCAAAGATCGGAAATACATTTAACCTATTTAGCCTCACTATAACCTTGGTGCTCACTACACAATTACAATGTGCTGCACTTACTTATAAAATAATATGTTCCTCCTTTGTCGAATTCTGGTACATTTGGTATTGAGTGAAATGGCTCAAAGAGCAATGTGAATCTCTTCTTCTGGTTTGGCTGACTGCAGTTGACGATCATTAAAGACTTCTTGTCTGGGAATATGTTGCAATCTTCATACTCAGACTTAGACACCTGAAACGCACAATAATAATACAGTTTTAACAAAACGCTAATTCCCACATGGCAGATCAATTCGCTGTACAAGAAATATGTATATTAATGAATATAAATGCAAATTATATAAATTAATATAAATCAAATTAAAAGTTTAAGATATACTAGTAAACCTTTGTATGTAAATTATATAAATTAATTTTAGATAAATTAAACACTGCTTTTAAGATGTATATAGGCCTGGGCAAGGAATTTATTATAAAATGTCATTTTTGACTTAACACAACTTTTTAACTTATTACTAGAATAACTCAATATTACATGCATCCAAGGACAACAACCTGGTCAATATGTACATAAATTATTAGAGTGGTATGACTCATATTTCCAGAGATATGCCATATTGAAAATGTGGGAATATGTTATTTTAGCAAATTGACACTTGGCATGAGACAAGCACAAAATTGAAAAAAGTCACTAAAAGCGATAAAAATATGAAATTGTGAAAGATACATATTATATTCGGATAGTAAAACAAGTTTCGTTCAGCCATGTCATGTCGTTTGGATTTTATATGACATTTTACTTTTTTTCCCGATTACCTCAGGGAAAAATGTCAAAACTTCAAGGTAGGTAGTATAGATTCAAACAAAAATCTTTTACTTTTCAACACAGATCAACCAAAAAGTTACAAACTTTTAATTTAGCACAGGTATTGTTGTTATGTATATCTACTGCATGATTTTCACATAAATCATATAATTGTGTTGTTTACGTGAAATAAGAGTTCTTCTAAAATTCTCTTTTTTTTTTACAATTTTTACATAATGAACTAATCTATAATTTAGAAACCATTAAATATATATAATATATATATATATTATTTGATTACATATTTTGTCATATATGACCAAATGTAATAAAAGTATTATAAGATTATAATAATACACTTTATTTAAAATATCAAAAATCCAAAGTACAAACTCTGTTCGGTAGTGTTGACAACATTAAAACATCCTAAGAAATAAATAAAATAAAAGTACAAGTAAAACATATGAGTACGTTTGTCTAAATCAGTGTTGTACAGAACTACAAGAGAAACTAAAATTAAACAGAGATGGCATTGTTGTAGTCTATATCATATGTCAATGTAGTCAAGAAAATATATATATATATATATATATAAAGTAGTAGAATAAATAAATATATAATAATATGCATAGTACTTCATTATTAACAAATGACTACAGCAATATAATAGTTGTGTCAATTGTAATTATAAAACTCAAATATATGTTAATTTGTAAACTATTAATTAATAAATAATTAAAATGACATGCTGGTTGAGCTAATTAAGAGTAAATAAGTAAATAAATAAAGTAGCAGAATAAATAAATATATAATAATATACATAGTACTTAATTATTAACAAATGACTACAGCAATATAATAGTTGTGTCAATTGTAATTATAAAAACTCAAATATATGTTAATTTGTAAACTATTAATTAATAAATAATAAAAAATGACATGCTGGTTGAGGTAATTAAGATATAATAACATATATTTATAAAATAATTATATTGATAAATTCCGAAATACATTCCATCGTGTGGGTGAATGAATTTCAAAATGATTTGACAACATACGTAATTATAATATTAACACAAAAAGATATAAAAACTATAATGTTATGGAATTACGACGCTAGGTCGATCAATTCGTCTCCAAGAATTGTTATTTCTTGTCTCTGCTTTTTTTAAATAAAATTGTTTTATACTATTTCAAACTCAAACTTCAAAGGCATTATAAATGTAATAATCCACGTGTTGCGCGAATTCAAGTAGAAAGTCGGCTTTATCGCAACGGCGCAGACATTGCAGCGGCGTATGTTTGTCGTTGGTCTAGCTGAAATAGCGGCGCATTATGCCGAATTTCGTATCAATTACTGTTGTGTGGACAATACAGTTGTAATAGTTGTCATCTATAATACGAGTAAAACAACACGACGTGAAAAATATGTTCATAAAGATCGTTTCTCAAGTAAACGGCGTGCTTCGACAGCTTCCTTTTGACACCCCTCACAACAAAGATCGACTAGTCCTGGCGCCCACCGTGATGTTGATATCTAGGTCAGCCTATTTCGTTGCAAGGGCAAACCCATAGATTTAGCAACAGGCAAATAGACGAATTATTCGCTATAAATTATCAATAAAATGCAATACGTTGAACATCAGACAATTGGTAGCCGCTATGTGCCTTGATGTTTAGAAATTGCTAACATACGCGTGGAATACGACATTAGCGACTTACTAACGCGTGCGGCGATCTGCCGAGGCGAAGACTCGAAGTGTCGCGACTCGGGGAAAAAGTACCACCAGCTTTCAAAGGCGTGCGCCCCCACAAATAAAATGTTATATTCATAAAATGATATGTACTGGATAGCAAATTTCACGCCGGATCGAATGGTACCACACACTACGCGATCTGATGCGGAACGGCGACGTTGCTCACGAAATACGACCATGACATAAGTTGTCATGTTTAATTGCGTTTTAGCGGACGATTTCTTATTAGTTCAGCGTAGTGTGTATCACCAATCGATAGAGCAATAATTTTTCTTCAAAATAAGCTTTATTCTGATTGAATTGGTCAAAAATTGACGCGGCGCAACGTTTGAGAAGAAAGCCTATTTTACGCTTAAATTTTCACCCTGGTGGTAAACGCGATGAGGCGCGCGCGCTAGCGTAACAACATAGCATCTTAGCACAGGCAGCGTGTCGCAACAGGCCGATTTTTGTTGAGTAGGGGGTTGTTTAAAAATGCTCCTGAACGCGTTATATTTGAGGAACAAGAACGGAATTTGGTATACAAAGAGATAACATAATGACGTTTTTATGCATATAAATTGTATTCCACAACGGTTAATATTTCTATGTGTAAGTCATGCAGCAATATGGTAAATTTGAGTGAAAAATCCTTGCCCAAGCCTAATGTATAGCACTAAAATTTGGTATGTAAATTATATAAATTAATATAAAATTAAAACCTTTACTAAAACTGTGTACGTAAATTATCTATAAATTAATCTCAAACATAAACACTGACTAAAACATGTATGACACTAAAAAGAAATTTTAAAGCAATATAATCAACAGTAATACAATTATTAATATCACAAATAATTAATAGTAATATTTACAAAACAAAACATTGGAATAAAAAAATATTCCCCCTCCGTTTTATATAATAAAAATACTGATATCTGTAGCATAGACAACTGTAATCATCCAGCAAAATTTTCTTGTTCGCTTCAGACAACCTACACAGTAACCTCTTAGTAACGACCACCTCCCAACAGTTGCATCGATCAAGCACACATTCTTTATGGTCATCTGTCAGTTATCATGTTTATGATATGACAGATAATTCTTTGTTCATCAACAGATCACTGACTACCAGAAGGCAGATATATCTTCAAAGTATGTTGCTTAATGATGATTAATTGGTTTTTAATTCATGCGAGATATTCTTCTGATTATCTCCAGAATAAAAATTGTGCACTGAGGCTGAAAATTGATTCCTATCATCATGTGTGACGTTGATGGTGAGTGGTTACACCCAGACTGACCATGTGAATGATGTAGTATTCGTAGGCCGATGGGTCAGTGGTGGTGTGGAAGTGTGGACACACGAAGTCGATCTCATCGTACAGTCTTACTTCAATGATGTGTTCTAAGTTGCTTGTTTTGAACCTGAAACAATGTGATGTCATACTTAAGTCAAGTCAATCAATTAATTTCAAAACACACAACATGAAAAACAAGTCAAGTATATAACCACTTAAATAATGATCAGATAACATGTGTAGCATATATTGATGTAGTGGAAAAATGCCACCAACAATAATATTTCTCCACCAAGACCTGTAATCTATGGTAAAGAAATGAATCCAGCTATTAGAAATGTAATAAATGGTACGTCTATTTGTCAAAACAATATAATGATTTATCAATATAACATTCACACAGACATGCAAATACTATTATATGTAGTAAACAAACACTGCACTTCTGGACAGGTGTATGTCAAGTTGTCAACTACGTATTGATGACATTGTAAACAAATATAACCAATTAGCTATTTGCTCACTCTAACATACCATAGGATGGGAGATGGTAGGAGCATAAGATGCAAGAAATACCATAGTAATTTTTAAGACACATAAATAAACATGTATCAAGATGCTTAATTAAACAAACTTCAGGTAGGTCTGTTAAGCAAGCGTTACATACAACCGGTAGGTCAGGTCTACTGAATCCAATCAAATACTTCCAATAATGTAGAATGTTTTCAAGTGTCTCTTCGGGGATTAGTGAAGCATTTTATACAAATGCTGACCAAATGTCCAGCATTGGGCTGCAGTAGATCTGACCAAACACAAACAACTGACCAGTGACTGGACATCACACTGCCCCTATACATCAATCTAAATGGTTCCAAATTCTACCTGGCATTAGTAATGAAGCTATGCATTCGCTCTATCTAATCATCCGGTTTTGTAATGTCACTGATTCACTGTGGAATGCGAGAAAGCTGATGGTCAACATTAGGGTGGTTGCTGTTGTTGTCAAGGTTTAGTGACGATGATGGTGACTACAACATGTCATCATGTCTGTAATGTCTGACATTGTGTAAGGTGACTGCCCTAACAATCAATATGACTAGACAACTTAATCATCCTGTGCTCAACACTTGAGATGCCCAGGAACAAAAATTACTGACACATAACCTACAATCACGACACAGTCACGCCTAGCTTGTAATCATGACACAGTCACGCTTGACAAACACTTGAATTAACACCAGGAGAAGAGGGCCTCTCAACAAACACTCAGCTCAATAATCAATATCATAACTGGTCAATATCTAATTACCTCCGTTCATACTTTGGACTAATGACTTCTGGCCAGAGTAATTAGTGCACTGCAATTAGTGCAGTGTGATTATCACAGTTACACAATCACTCTTGAGTCATGCATGCATAACTAGCATGCATGGCCAGACAAGTCACATGACCTTCACACATGACCTTCACACATGACCTTCACACATGGCCGCACACAGCTGGCCATCTTCAACATGTTAAGGAAATGTAATACTGAATACACTGTCTATCTGCTTGTGGCTAATTAATTCTCAAATGACATTCTGCTATTTGTATAGACATTGCTTTGTAGCCAACTACACAAAAACATACATTTCTGGGACTTGAATGAATTCTTATATTTCTTATCATCAGCATAAATTTAGATTTATGAAACATCCTTCCTTTTAAATCAATATGTCAACCAAATCTTACTGGTAGATATGCATTTGTTTTTATTGAATAATAACAAATACATAGCTATTATAAATTTATTTCCATCATAGCTAACGTCGTCCCATTTGAAATGACACTTAAAATAATAATTTGTATACAATGCATAATTAAATATTAGTTTAATATTACACTATTTCCTTGTACTAAAAATATTACACAGAAGTTTGACGGATGTGAAATATAAAATTTTGACAACAAGATTTCCGGGTTGGATAGACAAAATTAGACATGAGCCCATCATGATGTTGACACTAAGCTTCCTGTGCTGTCAGCCCCCCAGGAGTAATGATGACAAGCTTCCTGGCACCCAGTACACTGAGGGCTGACAGGGATCACAGGGCTGGCCTGGCAAATTACACATCATGTAGGCGGATTAATGCCATGGTGACTGGCTGAGGATAATCCCCATCCCCTGTGAATACATAAAACAACATCTTTGTTAATTAAGAGGCTTATGCTACCTAATATTGCACACAAAAACGCTTTGTTTTTCTGTGTATTATGAAAAACAAATTTCAATGTTTTCCTTCTCGACGGAGAATTCAGAAGCTATTTTGTGATGTCAACAATATGCATGTACAGGCTGTACTGCCATCTTCAGTTATACCAGATTCCCCGCATTAATACCCTTCTAAAACAACTTTATGTTTGTAGCTGTTTTGTTTTCTTTCACAAACATCCAAATGTTATCTAATGAGTCTGCAGCTAGGTAGGTACCTGGCCAAGTAATGTTAAGTTTAGGCATCCAACAATTTCCACTTTGATGAGTGTGATTGCACCTCCTTCAAAGTGAAATTGTTAGACAATAAAACCTGATAGCCAATTTACAATGAATCCCAAAATTCTTACCAAGAATACTTAATTGTAAATGTTTGTATGGTAAAAAATGCTGATCCTGTTGCTTACAGTAGTTATATATAGTTTACTGTGATGTATCCATATTCCATAGATCTAAACTTGGACCAAAATGAGCACTCCTTGACATTCTGTAGCAAGTTCTGAAGTGTGGGAAATCATGACGTTTGTTTCAAAGAACAAAAAAAAGTTGAACCGACTTTTATCTCAGAACAACATATTTGTTCTATTCTTGAGAGATAGATGTGGGTTTAGTAAACTACTTGGGGAAACAGGCCCGAGGAATGCTAAGAACCTACGGTAGACTAAAGATAAACTTGTCACAATCTGTACTTTTGCATGGCTGCACACTTCAAGGTGGATTAAGCAACAGCTTTGTATCACACCGACCTAATCTACACCACAGGCAAGGCAGAGAATGGAAGAAATTCACTGCCACATGTTGTCTTTGCCGCTGACTTCAGCCCTACATCTTTCTAACAAGGTTAGGTAAAGTTATTGGATATTACAACGTCTGTGAGTGATTTCAAATGTAATTGTAATGACAACAATGATGGTGATGGTTGTGAAACTAGCTGTGGCACCAGCCACTAGCAATGTTTTTGCAAAATAAAATATATAATACTCATCATACTGGGCATACAGATATTGACTATCTGTTTATTTCAATTATTTTTTAGTTTGCTTCACTTGTTTACTTATGAAAGATTTAAACTGGGACAGAATGCATTTGGCCACCTAAAATAAATACATTTCTAGCTAAACAAATACCTGGTGATTGAAAACCTGTGTCTAGTTATCAGTTACAGTTATCATAGGCTCTTGAAGGTATAAATGACAGCTGTTTGAAGACATACAGTATAGAAAATAAACAAAATTGTAGATATTTTGTGTGTCCAAGACTAAATGTTTGAATAGGCAGAGTCACTACAGCATGTGATCTTTATCAATGAAAAACTGACTCTGATTCACAGATTTAATCCTATCATAATTACCTCTAGGTGCCTATTTCTGACAAAACATGGGACTCAGACACACCACTTTGCCATCTGCACCTACTGGTCTATTGGCCTCGGGCAAGGGATTTACTTTGTAAAAAACACCTTTGAAACGCTGCCATAAGTGAATCTTTAGAAGCCAATTATAAATTTACAAATGTTCTCCGTCATTCAGTCGGACTTTTGCCTGCGGGTGATTTGCCAGTAATTGAAAAAGGATCGTCTGCTGCACAACAGTAAAAGGGGAGAAGTAATTCAGTTACAAAGCACCTCATCTAAAATCGGACTCTGTTGGGAAGTTGTTTTTCTGTTCGGGAAGATGCTTTGTCTGCTGTGAATGTGAATTCATGAGTACGTTTTACACTGTGCGTTACAAGATTGGTTTTAAGTTCTCTATCTTACTAAGTTTAAACAGTATATGGAAATTCCATAATCAAAGCATATGACCTTTTGAATCTGGTGTATCCTACAGTCTGTCTAACATATTCTGTGTATTACTCATGTTAGAGAGGGTTATGAGATGTGACTAAAACTGTGTTTACATAAATTTTGAATAGATAGGTAAACTATTTAAAAATATATATACTTTTGAACAAGTGTGACAATACCTTAGCTATAAACATACAGCTAATACAGAGTTCTGAGCTGACCATAAGAAGAAGTAGAACAATAATAGAAAAGAACAACTGTAACCAATAAACCAGTCTAAAGTTAAATCAGTTAAATACTTTTGCATAAACACAACATAAAATACTGAAAAAGCCAAATACATTTGTAACAGACAATTTGTAGTGATATTATATGCCAACAGTGATACACTTGTTGATACCCCTTGTCATCTCCATAGCAACCAGGGTGAAATGTACACCCAGTGCCTACACAGGACCAACTGTCTTGTATCTGTGGAATCTACATCCTACACCCTGTGTTGACAGACAGGTGTACACAGGTCGCCAACTGTTGACACCAGGTGGCACTGCATGTGGTAACACACACCTAGCCAACCACCGCCACCCTGCAAGGTGTGATGTCTCCCAGCTGGCTCAGACTGTTCCATCCTGCAGGGAACAAAGGTGCCGCGAGAGACAACGTGTACCTGGTGGAGAGAGCCAGCACTCACGCGGGGCAGGCAGAGTGTAATGGTGACTAGTTACCTAAATAATGAGCTAATGTGAACAACTTCAAGCTGTTTGTCTTGCGCTTCGAGCTGTTTGTCTGTTTGTGTATCAAGTGCCGGGGGACGGAGGGGGCGGCGCATGGTACAAAGACACGTTCGACTCTCAAGTGATGTCTAAATCGGCATCGTTCTTTAATCTTCTTCTACTCAGTTCTGTTCTGTATCAGTATCAGCAACATCACAAATTCTTTCCACAGCTCATGACAACTCCTGTCCCTGTCCCTGTCCCTGTCCCTGTCCCTGTCCCTGTCCCTGTCCCTGTCCCTGTCCCTGTCCCTGTCCCTGTCCCTGTCCGTCCGTCCGTCCGTCCGTCCGTCCGTCCGTCCGTCCGTCCGTCCGTCCGTCCGTCCGTCCGTCCGTCCGTCCGTCCGTCCGTCCGTCCGTCCGTCCGTCCGTCCGTCCGTCCGTCCGTCCGTCCGTCCGTCCGTCCGTCCGTCCGTCCGTCCGTCCGTCCGTCCGTCCGTCCGTCCGTCCGTCCGTCCGTCCGTCCGTCCGTCCGTCCGTCCGTCCGTCCGTCCGCCCGCCCGCCCGCCCGCCCGCCCGCCCGCCCGCCCGCCCGCCCGCCCGCCCGCCCGCCCGCCCGCCCGCCCGCCCGCCCGCCCGCCCGCCCGCCCGCCCGCCCGCCCGCCCGTCCCTCTCCTGTTATTTCCTCTCATTCTCTCAGGTTCACACAGGGCAGTGTCCATGTCTCTGACAGTTCACTGCATGTCTGTCCTGCCTACCTGTTCATTAGCAGAAGCCCACAATTACAGCTTAGATACACTCAACCTTGGTGGCTTTCATCCATCAGGCAGAACAAGGAGTACAATTTACAATAACCTGAGATGCACAGGGAACGTTTCTGTCTCTTGGCACATGCTATTGTACTTCACAGGTATTTCCTTATAACACATTTTGTATAACGAACAAGTGGTGGTCATAGAATGTAAAAGCCACCCATTAGTAGACTTGTGATACAACAAAGTGATAAATCACCCTGCCATTGGACACCCACTTCCTCTCTTCTTCTCTTTGCACTCACAAAGAATGTCAAGAAAAAACAGCTAATGGGTAAACTTAGTCACCTGTTAGTCTTCTTTGCTGAAACGTTGTGGTACAACAGGCTACACAGGTAAGAGAACTGTTGAAGTTGGCCATAACACAATGGCTCCCCAAATACACCATAATCCAGTGGTTCCCCAAATACACCATAACCCAATGGTGGCCAAAATACATCAGCATCAAACACCATTTGCTTCATATCTCACAAGTGATCATGTCAAAGGTATGCTGCTAACACAGATAAAACTCATACAAAATGTCCACAGGATGTTGTGTGACATTTACACGAGAACATACCCTCAAGTCACAACCATCAAGTCATAACCGTCAAGTCATAGCGCTGTCGACAAGTCAGATTTACTGATTAATTAAAAGGTGCGATACTAACACGACATACTTAATAAAGATTTCCTTCTATCCTATCGTAGCATCTGTGTGGTTGGGTGAATGGGTCGGTTTGAAATGATTTCTCTTTTACTTATATAAGATCAAACGCTGGACCACACTGATAAAATAACCTAAAGTTCTATATCTCTAGTGATTAATTAGATATCAGTCGATCACACCCTATCAAGGGGGCAAGTACTCTGAGTGCTGGGGTTATACAGAAAGGTTATCAGCACACCAGTTGCTATGTGGTCATTCCCCAAAAGGTTATCACCCCTTCAGTGTGGGTACTAGATTCTCTGGGGAGGGAACAGCCAGTCATTTAACTCAACCACCCCTTCCAATTACCCCTTGTTCTCATACATGTTTATTCGGAGAAGGAATGCACGAGACAGTGTTCTGGTGCTGCTTAGTGTAATCAACTTGGACTTGTGTTGGTTTTATCAGAAGGTGTAAACTTCTTCAGCTAGTAAGTTAGACCCTGAATCTTGTCAGGAAGCCCTGACCACACACACCCTGAGACACCCAAGACACCAGACACTTCCCCCTGGTGTTGTTTCCTATACGACCATCCCAAGGCATTGTGGTGACTGTAAACAAGCTTGTTTCTGTCAGAAAACACTTAACATAGCCACCGTCTCTTGTCAGCATAGATTCAGCCACAAAAAAGTTGATAGGGCAGGGGCGATACGCTTGCCCTGGGTGTTCTAATCTGTGCGCCTGTGGCATTGACCAGGGGTATCAGTGGTTATCAGAGAGCCACCCACTTTCCACATGAAAGACCATGGAGGCGTGGGTGGATTTCCACTGATCAGAAATCATTTATTCTCCCCAATCGATGACACTGTAGACTCTTAGCTAAACAGGTAGACCACCCAAATGTCTTGTTCATTCAGCATTGTGAGTGTACATCTGCTAAATGGGCGTGTGGTGTCTATTTATTCTATGCAAGTGGGGAAGTCAGAGTATGTGATAAGGTGTGTGTGTGTGCGTGCGCATGCGCGTGCGCGTGCGCGTGCGCGTGGGTGTGTGTGGGCGCACGTGTGTTTTTGTGTTTCAAAACTGTAGTTTGGCTGACAAAAACATACCGAGTACATATATTCATCAGTAACTAAACAAAGTCAACACAGGACCACCTACTCTTATAAATAAAAAAGTGTTAACAAGTTAATAGCAGTCCCTTGCTCCAACAAGTAATATAGATAAACACAACTTATGTTTTTACATTCGGTACCCATTAATACACATTATTTGTATTAATAATTGCTAATATTCATAAGCACAACCCTCGGAAATACAAACATTTTAACAAAATGCCAAACATAACAACTTTGTAATTACAAAGATAACATACTAGGTAATTCTCAAAGGATGTTCCACCTAACTGCACAAAAGTTCATGATCCAAGGTAACCCAACCCCCAGCTATGCTATTACTGCGTTTGGTTCATTAAATTGTTGTTTCAAAACGTTCTTGCACAATCAGTCAGTGTTCGGTTACAGACGTCTGACTGAACAGAAAACCAGTGCAAAAATACTGGTTCTGGTACTGCACGTATAAACACAGGGTTTCAAGTTTCATAAGGGTACCCACTTCCCACCTGGAATTTGTTGCAGTGCCACCTCTGATTGTTGCAAACTACTTCGATTGTATTCCAAGATTTGTGGAAAAATAAACATAGATTGCAACGCCACAATAAATGACAAGTACTAATTAGCCAGGTTTGCTAATTATAGGGTCTAATTCAGGATCTTGTCTGCCATCTGGCTGCCTGAGACAGCTATTACTGCTGTCTCAATAACAAAAACCAATTATGGTATCCAATATCAAAAGTTATGTAACGTGAACACTAGGAGAACACCAGGTGTATATATTGTTACATAACAAAAATAAATGTAGGCGTCACCCAAAATGATGACAAAACTACAATCAACATTAGGTATGTCTGCGCATTCTTGGTTTCTCAAAACAGGTCCACCAAAAGTCAAGTCAGACGAGTAGGTTTATCTGTTGCATCTTTGCCATTCCAGTGGACTGGAAGTTAACTTTTAAGACTGAAGTTCCTTTGAAACGACTGCTTTTAATCTGTAACATATTTGTGCTATGAGCTGTAATTAACGCACGTAGCTGCCAGCTATAGATATGATTATGAGGGCAAGTTTGTGATCATCTGATGTAAATACCTCAACAGCTGCTATTTATCTCCTCCTTATAAGAGCTGGATCTGCTATCTGCTTGTGTCATATCAAACAGTTCCACCTCACTTCCTGCCAATACGTTTTCCCACCTGCCTTGCCAAATAGTGTTGCTTTGAACTTATCTAGTTACCAGTACACCGCATGACAGGATTTGTAAAAAAAATACATCCTAAAATTCATCAGACTTAGACAACCAACCCGTCGAAATCTTACACATGTGGCCAACCAATTCGTGACAGTGCACAGTCAACAGGAAAATTGTAGTACAGTTCAATAGTTCTGACAATGATTTCATTGTGAAGCAGGCTTCTCTCTTGACAGAAAATGCTTTCAACTTCCCTGACGTGCAAGCTCAAATGTCTTATTTTGCGGTTTCTGTCCTTTGTTGTCAAAAGCTGCTTTCCATAATGAGGAAATCTGGATTTCTGCCACATCTGAAGCCTGACTGCGCTTCGGAAAATCTGTGGTTAATGTGTAACTCTGTTCTGAATGTTCAGAAGTATAATCCTGGCAAAGTGACAATTTCCACAACGCCTCAAATTTCCTTTCAGAGTTTCACATTATCTGGTAAATGTTTGAGCTTCGTAAATTATTTCAATCACGTCTTGTCACCAAGCCTGATAACAAATGACACAGGAACTTCTGGTGTATAATTAGTGTATTTTTTGTAGGACAGAGTAAAGATACTTGATAGGTAATCAAATTTATATTCATTGTGTAAATGGAAGTCTCATTTTCATTCACACTAACATAGTTATTTCCTTCATCCCCATAATTTCATTCACAATAAATAAAAAAAAGACCAAACCAATCATCCAATAGATATATCTGTTTCTGAATTTAAAACAATGTTGTTATATTATACCTAATTTAAACATTATGCTTGCTTGACCAGTTATGCTATGCTTGTAATTTAAAAACCAGGATAACTTTCCATTATGTTAAAGACACTTTCAGACATTATATTTTACGCGTACATCAACCTGCTGAGTTGAGCTTTGTGGAAATTTCGATCACTGAAAAAATCTCAAACATTCTTAAATATTTGCTAACATGAACACCATGTGTAGGAAGAATGGAATGCGACAAACGCTCTACTATTTTGGATGATTATCTGTTGCTAATATAAACCACATTAGTATACCAGACACACATTTTTGAGAGCGCAAAGACACCGACCCCTTCTCGGGTGTGTCTGCGAGATAATGCCCTATAAACGAAAACAGATGCTTCCATTGCCATTTTAATCACTGTTTATTCAGTTCTCATATAACTCAGTGCCGAGGACAAAAGGCAGTGTCAGGGTAAAGACTGGGTGGGAGGTGAGACTGTGGCCCCCACAGGCCCTCACAATACTCGAATCCTTTTTCAAACGTTATTTTTACACATGCCAGCTTGACTGACGTGTCTGGACTGCAAATACCGATGTCTATCTCCACTCTACACGCAATTGTATACTGATGCGATGTTCACGTTTAAAAACTTTAACCAAAAAATGTGTAACGTATAGTTTTACTAAAGGTTCATTCATGGACTACATGAATCAGCCACTAATTATATATATTCATAAATAGTGGTCAAATGCATTACCACAATAACCAAATACAGTGAACTGTTGTTAATTTAAAAACTCCTCAATTCACAATAGCCCACACTGTGTATCATCTTCTGTAGTGTGTAAACAGTTAATAATACACTTTTATTAAAATCATTGAACATATTCATTTGGAATGTATTTTTATGGTACATGTATGTAGAGGAGGAACAAAACTATTTCTACAATTTTTCACTGTATTTTCACTGAGCCTCAATGGAAATCATTAATTTTAATAGTTCCCGCCATGATTTTTATAAGAACTACATTAAACATTTGGGATAATGCGTAGGTTTGAATGATGATTAATTACTCTATAATGAAATAACGAGATAAATAATACTTAAAGGGTGCTCTAAACATGTAAATTCAAAATATTCTTTTAATGACTAATGTCATAATTACATGCCTAAGCTGAGTGGTTGTCTGAGTGCAACACAAATTCAAATCAGTTTAGCTACACCAGTGACTTCTTTAATATTCTTTTAAATGAAAACAAAATACAAAATTACACAAATTTTGATCACTCTCTGTGGCAAGCTTAGCTAAATTTTTAGTGATGGCAATTGGTGTAGCTGTACACTATTTGACAGCCACATGGTGTTTAACAAATCTTATAAAATATGCATCGTTTATTCATTAGCCGTGCCAGATTAAGTCTTTCATGAATGATAGCATTCAGTGCGAGTATAGACAGGAACGTCGCGGATGTTTCGAGGACACACATTTCATAAGACACCAGCAGGAAGACCGCGACACTACATCCATCATAACAGATGATAGCTGATAAAAAAACTGATAGACAGACGCAGTGCAACAAGAGAGTATCAAGAGAAGTCATGTCGCACAAAGAAATACACGTTCTGGTTGATTTATGCCATCCTGTTCCTGTCCTTTGCACCTGTGTCATGTGACAATTAGCAGGCAGTGAAGCGTGACGTAAGCCAGATACAGGTAACTTCCGGCTAGCTTGAGAAATTGACTTTTAAATATAGAAATACTTAAATGTTGTATTATTACAACTGCATGCTTGACAATTATATTGTGGTTTTATAACAGTTTACAACTATTGTGTGTGTGTGTGTGTGTGTGTGTGTGTGTGTGCGTGCGTGTGCGCGTGCGTGCGTGTGCGCGCGTGTGCGCGTATGTGCGTGTGCATGCATGTATATATATATATAGATATATTTATATGAATTTGCAACATACTGCACATATATATATATATAATTATATATATATATATATATATATATATATATATAATATGTTGCAAATTCACAGGAATTAATACATGTTCTTATAGGTAGTTGTATTATAAGTTTGTTGTTTTATTACTTACATATCTGGATAGTATTACTAGTAACCGTACACATATTATTTGGGTAAATGTTACCAAAATTATTCTGAAAACTTACCACTGGTGTTTTTAAAATCAATTGTCTTTTCATCTGAACACCTAAATTACTTAAAGACCACTCCCTGTTAGGTCATTTATTACTTTAAACTGCAGCTACTAAAATTACAGTAAACAGCTTTAACACATTTTGTAAACATAGTCATTAATTATCCTGCCATAAACCGTTATGTCTGACAACTGAGACACTCTGCCCTCTAATTTACCCAGCAGTAAAACAAGATTTACAACAATGTGCTTACTTACTTTACCTGACTGGTGATGTAATTGTCAACATTAAACCACCTGTGGTGTTTGGGAGACCACTAACCTGGTCCTAGGCACTCCTAGAGGTCCTGCTAGCAGTCAATAAAACATCTAGTGCCTTGCCACAAGAACCAATAAAACAGTTCCTTTCGATCAGTGGCTGTGGTTTTGTTCAAAATGGTTGTATTATGTACCTAAATGTATTACACAAATTTTAATAGAGGCATGTTATTAATAAATTGCTTAGGTGTTCTCTTCTCCAAGTGCATCTACATTTAGATTCCCGCTGTGGTGTTTTCTATGAATAACTTGTGAATTTTTACAATTTGAAATCATGCAAAAATGTAATGCTAAAATCAGAAGAAAAAAAAGCTTATCAGAAAAACTGTAAGAGCATGACAAAAATAGATCCCTTGCTAAAATAGCTCACAGGTGCAAACAACATTAGCAAATTCCCAAAGCATTTCGGCCGATTTCCCTCGTGTGCTTCATTTGATAAATCAACTTTTATTCAAAGGGTTCAAAGGTCATTTGGAACCAACATTCTTCAAATTTTTATTTAATGACACAAGACTCATCCCTGCATCAACGGAAATTAACTTTTAATTTAACCCGCAAACAAGGCAATTGTCAGTAAATTTCACCCCACAAAGGAATCATGGGGGAGAAAATGGGTTTGAAATCACCCTCTGAGGGCCTGAGCTGCACTAAATGCCTTTCCAGGTCTGCTGAGAGTAGTGAGTAGGTTTTAATGAAACACTTCTCTCAGGCTTCAAACACAAATCATTTCTTCTAATCAGTGAGCACCTGTGGACTCGTATCTCTGAAGAAAGTTGGCCAATCATGCCAGTAGTAACATTTAAGTTACTTTATCCTTTGCAGAATTATATTTCATGTAATTACACCAATAATAAAATAAATATACAAATCGTTATATTTACTTCCTGATTAACTTATGTGTGTACATGAAAAATCGATGGACACTAACATGGATATTTCATAAATATGCCTGTTTATATCTAGAACAACCCAATCTGCATAATAAACCAAAATGTATCTATAATTATAAATATTATATCATTACATCATGTTTCCAAATGCAATGGACAATTCAGGCATTTCCGTGTCCTTTCACCAACTATCTGAACTAAAGGTAAACATAATTGAAGAGCGCAACAAGTTGTAATTACCAAGTAGGCCACACTGAGACATGTTTACATCAACCACCATTAACAGGAGTGAAACTTTAACACCAGCTACCTACAACTTGTGAACATAAATAGCAAAAACTGGTCGGAAAATGGTTGATTTACTAACTGAATCACAAGCGTGGCTGGGCCGCGCTATGTCCCCCTGCAGTTCCTATCAATGCCCTGCAATCTAATTGTCTCCCCGCTCTTTCATCCTGCATCATATTTCATCTTAACCAACTATTAGCTTCACACATGAGGAGTTTATCATGCAGACCACATTGCAAGGGCTGCTCTCAAAACTACACCAGACAGACATTGGACACAAGGTGAAGGGACCATTTACAAACCTACCGAAACATGTCTCGAACCCATAGTTTGTGTGATGGTATATTTTCTTCATCCATCCTATAATTATACCCATAATCCCTTTATGACTCTATGTCCCTGTGCCCCTTTCCACCTTTGTCAAGACGATAAATACCTGGAGAATTCATTTCTTTTGTCAAACCACCCACCCCTTCAGACTTCTTTTCAGAGCCTGCTGGCAGATTGCACAGATGGCTAACACTGACCATTAGCTGGACACAGCTACATTAAACTGACCAGCTATTGCCCCCTCCCTCAAAAGGCCCATCTAACTAACGAACCAGATTGGGGTTAATGAGTGCTAAAAGCAGTTAACCTACCAAACCTTATACAATAAATAAAATGTAACTGTCCTAGATGTCTAAGGTATGCTTTGTGTGCTAAAACTGCTTGTTTTCAAACATGATTTTGACGTGGTAGACAACATTTTTAAAGCATGTTTTCTTCAGATGGTTTACAATATACATTTTGGTGAATGTTTGAACTGATAATTTATTATTATTTCATGTTAGTTCACTGGTGTCAAAGTTATTAATTCAGAACATGGTGTACTAGACTGTCTCTGGTTCTTGACCCAGGTACGTTTACCTGTAGGCTGATATTAATTCACCTTTAACGTGGTCACAACAATGTAATGTAACATGTACTATGGAAAAGACTATACATCAAAGGAACGACCGTTTAATAAATGTCACCTCCCAATGTTGACATGGATTATTTAATTACTACCGGACACGTTGTGGTTTATTGTCAATCGTGTATGTCCTTATTCTTTTAGGTGAAATTCAATTTTAACTGTTATATAGGTAAGGTAAAATATGTGTTACCTGTTAAAAAAAATTAGTGTGCTAGGGAAATATTGGCAGAACTGCTTATGAAATAATAATAAATGAACACCACTTTACCCCACTTTGAAATAGCCTAGGTTATTACTCTTTTTCATCAGGGGTCTTACTAATAATCAGCTGTACAATTTGACATCATAATAAGTGACAAGTCGAGCATTATAACAATTGGCAAAGCATTGAACACTTCTGTAATGTGACACCTAAGCAAAGGTCACCATGCAGAAAGCGTACCTCATTAAAAACACATCAACCTTTACTGAAGTCTGCTGAAGAGTTACAGTTCTGGACGCAAACCCTGAATCCTGTTAAAAACACATTATTCAATTGCGGTTAGCCACACTCTTTAGAGCCAGACATCAACAGCAAGAGAGAAGACAAAAGCCTGCATTGGCCAAGGCTGGAAACCCTTTTTCAGAACAGAAGCCAGTCAATGCCAGTGATGCATATGACAGCCAGCCCAACTCGGGCTCTGCCCAGAAGAAGGTAGCTATCAATCACCCTGTGTTGTTGTATCCACGCTGCAGGGGGTGTTAAGTAATGCACTGAGGGTTGGGTAACTTACACCTCCGAGATCTTCCTCCTGTTTTTGATAAATTGGCCCTCCACTGTTGGCTACAATGCTCAGGGCAGTGCAAGTATTCATCGTGACCGCCGATCCATCTCTCTCAGCTCAAGGTGTGCACACTGCATCCTGGACACACGCATTAACACAGACGCTACAGACGCCACAGACACTTGCTCCATCATCGTCTGTGTGGCCCGGTAGCAACAGTCACAGCTGGCCACAAGGTACAGACCCTCGGAAAGAGATGCAACCCAACGCACCATTTGTCATCGGTCTACTCAACTGCTATGAGCATCTGTCGGATCTGTCTGGGGTAACAGCCCCAATAACCTGTTGGCCTCTGGTCAATCTCTCTCATCTACTACTTCTTCTGTCTGTCATATCTACACATTCCTCTGCCTTAATCCATGCGAACTTCCCAAGTTTTACAGCATTTTATTTCATCTCTTACATGTGCATGTATTTGTCTGCATAATCATATGTTGTTCTTCACCGTGATATTCAAACAAACCATGAATAATCTTTTGTTATTTGCTACTAATACTTTATTAGGATCAGCAGCTAAAACTTAGAATTTTCAGACAAATATCACTGTGTCAGTTAATGATGGGGTATTGTATGGAACATGTTACTTCCCAGGCAAAATATTGAATACCTACCCCGGGGGTATATACATTTTAGAGTGCCATCTCATCAAAGGCATGGATTTCTAACTTTCTTCATCGATTGCAATTGTACGCTATCGCTGTGTTCATGAAATGACTAGGTTGGCAAGAGACCTACAGGATCTACCTGTCAAGAGACCTACGGGATCTACCTGTCAAGAGACCTACGGGATCTACCTGTCAAGAGACCTACGGGATCTACCTGTCATGAGATAAGCACTGAGAAACACACACCAACGCTAATCCTGTCTACACATGTTTTATACCAGGGACCCATCTGAAAACCATTAGTTCATCGCATTTAATTCTGCTGCAGAGAACTGACAGGGAAATGCCAGCGAGAATATTTATAAACACAGCATAAATAACAAGTACCAACTCAACCAAGAGAACCCTGCCTACACCTAAGCCATCAAGTCTATCAGACACAAACTATGCCAGCTCTATTACCAGGGTATCTGCCCTGCCCATTTCTGTGCTGTGTGGAGGGATATCAATGGTTCACCTTATCAACTCTCTCCCTGGCAGATCAAGACCTGTGCATTCATCATTCCTTTATCATGAGTCTCCCCTATCTGACTTGTGGCCAGGTGCAATTACTGCCACTTACAGAGCCAGCATTCTGTCATCTCACAATCAGATACAGTTTTAGCTGTCTTCAATGGTGGATCATTTTCATTTGCTTTCATAAAGTCTATGTAAGTGATTTTCTGGACATATATCAGTGTTATCATCAACTGAATTTCCCCCCTAAGATTCTGTTATCTTCAGTGTAAAGTTCAGCAAATTAGATTTGGTTAAACATGTGGAATTTCAGTGATGTCATTTAGTTACTAATTGGTAAACTATGAAAAGACTCCTTGAATTCTTCAAATCATATTATCTTGCATTAACTCATGCCCATATAATTAAAACTTATGAAGGATAGTAATCCTATAAAGAACAATTATCTAGAATTTGATTGCGTGATTAGAAATCATGTTACTCCATGTGTCTTTGTGTGGGAGGGAATGTTATCGTTATTACAACAATATGTGTCTCGGTAGGCCACCCACGCAGGCGAAGGAAAAAGTGCTAGAAGAACAAACTTGTGGTTTCATATGGCCAGTTAACTACCCTTGTGTTGCGGCTGGCATAAGGCACTCAGTGTCAGCCCACAGAAGTGAGGACTGTGCCTGATCTGGTGTGTGTCTGGACTGGGTTTGTTGTCTTCTTAATCAGCCATTGACTGACAACTCCATCAATCTACAGATAGTGTGGAGCTTGCAGTGGTTTACTGTGTCTCCCCTCTTATGTCATAATGACACTTACTGAATCACCACTTCAAGCTGCAGCAGGGGAAAGACATTTTCCTTGCCCCAGACCAGATTATACTTAACCGTAGCCAGCAGAACCTTTGTCATGCAACTTGGTAATCGTCTCAAATCAGATTTGGTCTTTTGCTGTGGCAATTTATCGCTGTTAATAAGAAAATGTGGTCTGTAACTTCTGTTAGGATGATGAATGCCAGACCGCACATGGATATACAGCAAGTGACCTGAGGCAAATGCACCTTTGAATTGCAGCTCGATATATAAACAGTTTTCATTGCATTCTGATTTATCGTTCCATATCGGAACTATGCACTCGGGCTGAAGGCAAAACATCAAAGCTGCAATATTTAAGACAACTAGACAAAACTGTCTGTAAACAGATTTTTTCAATTAGGCAGTTCACAACCACTTCGCCGATGATTAATGTGGATGACAATAGGTCGTGACATTGCCATTAGACTGTGGCTGAGAATTTTTTAACAGAAGAACACTGCCAATTGCCAAGGGAGGGACATACTCCAGAAATGTCAGCCTGAGTCGGCATAAAGGGTAGATGTCTCGAAGGTTAAACAAATGGCTCTACCATAGCGCCTGGTTTAACTGGTATCTGGTGACTTGTCTGCTACAATTGATTTCTGACTTTTGTTACAGGAAGAGAGAACGGAAATGTGGCATTGTAGCAGATGCAAAGGTTGCGTTATTGAAGGTACAACGTAATGAACACCACGAAGCCTAACCAGATTGCTGCCATGGAAAGGAAATGAGAAAGTTGATTGTATCAGAATCCTAATGATTTAGCATGCATATTACGTAATAAGTTCAAATGATATGGTGTACCAAAACACTACAATATGTGTCATGTATATTTATGCCTGCCACATTTGGTAACTTAAATATCTTAACTAGCATGTCTCAAACACAGTATACAGCTGCTAAAACCCATGTTTTTTATTAACAATGTCATGTTATAATGCATATTTAATAAAATACTTTATAAAATTAAAGTAAGAAAGACATCTATTAAAAAATTATAGCTGCATAAAATAATCTGAAGTCTTTTATGAGGGCAAGTAAGTCAGTTCGAAACCATAAAATTTGAGATAAATAGGAAACTGTCAGTCTTCAAACATCTCTATCACTGGCAGGAACAGGCAAATAAAATAATAAAACTACATCCCTGAGGCTTATCGGAATGAAGAAACAATTTGAAGCAAAGCAGCCTCACAGCTAGACAGGATAGTTTAGAGAGATTCATTCACACACTGCCAGGTCTTCTATACAGGTGCGATACTAAGCACCGATGCCGTAAATTAATGCAGGAGTCAGTGTCAAAGTCGACCATTCTTCTCTTATTGCTCTGTTGTTGTGGCAGATGGAGCAGCCACAACATAATGGCAGCATTATCCGAGTTCCACACGTATAAAATGGCCATATAAAATAATGGAATACGGGTTTCTTAAATTAACACACATGCCTTGAGTTATTTCCCACGCTCTTACTGTGGAGGTAGCATGAGTCAGGGGCCCTCCCTCTAGCAGGGCTCATCTTCCTTGAGACACATTTCACGTTACAGGGTCTAATAAATAGAATAGTCATTCTGGTCACAAATAATGGTTTTACAAAAACAATATAATGGTAATAGAAATACATACATTTTAATGGTGTTTTTTTAAAGGTTACCAAGACATTTATCTATTTTTACATAAAATGTGACTAAATCATTTATAATGATATATATATATATATATATATATATATATATATATATATATATATCATGTTCACATAATATAGTGGATATCAATGCTAAACGCTGTCAAAATGGTCCAGTAAATAAAGGTCTACGTGCTATCTTTACTCATATTTTTATCTGCTGTAACCTACAGACCAGTCTAAGATATGAATGCTATTCCCACCTGTCTTGAGCCAATGCACTGCTCAGTTTATTTTAAATGCTGTTTTATGTTGCACAATAACAAGTTGTCAGAAACTTGTCATGCCAGCTAGAAAGCAACAACAAATCCCAGAAGTTGTTGTCCAATTTGGAACACTGACCTATGTTTGACCACAAGTCTGGACATTGACTAGGGACAGTGTATCCCGAGGGTTGTATATTTAGGGGGGTGGGGTGAGAACTACAACAAGCCCCTGTGAAAACAAACAGTCTGGAGCAACATGTCATGTCTGGGGTCTGAGTGACTGTCTCGCATCAACCATGTGGCTGCTGGGAAATTAACTGCCTCACATTCGCTGGCAGAACACTTGCAAACCTCTATGTTATAAGACATGGTCATATTATTAATATGGACATCCAATGTGCAGCAGTTAATTTAACTGGTTACCTAAAGTTAGCCTGGGAGAATAAGTTGTATATCACCCCTATTTGTGCACAGGGAACCACAAAACTTCAAATGTATTTGCCAGGTAGCGTAATACAAAAATAGTTTATTTACAATTCAAAAATTGGCAGACCTATGCAATATTGAAACTGCTAATATGTTTCAGGTTTATTAAAACGCATTAGCAGTTTTAAAATAAATTCCACATGTCTACAAAATGTTGAAATTGCAAATGAATAATATAGTAACATAAACCACATTTATTTGTATTATATTAACATTTGAAATTCAGGTTTATTTAAAATGTAATTTGGTAAGCTTCAACATATTCATTCTAATATTTCAAAAAGTTATATTAAAAATGAGTAACAGACAAGCTCAGTCTAAAGATACGATTGCTGTAATAAGCAGCAGTGGGGGGGGGTGGGGGGTGGGGGGTGGGGGGTGGGGGGTTAAAATTAAAGAGTAAATAAATGAATACCACAGGTGGTGCAGTTGACAAATGTGTGGTACCTGAAGGACATAAATCAGATTTATGACAGTTGACAGATGAAAACCAGACGGAACAAATAAATCTTAGCAACTGAATTAATGACAAATGTGTGTTACGCATGAACTAGTCATTCTAGAGCAAGGCTGCGTGTGGTCTGTGCACAATGAAAGAACGTTCTGTCTCTTAGTTTCCACACAATCTTATAGCCTTCATCAGTAGCAAGTATGCTTCACATAACCTGTGTAATATCAGTGTCAATAATTAACCCTCTTGCGTTTGAACAACAAAACAACAACAATGACTTAACCCTGCTTCACCAATGGCTTCAGGCTGTCAAGGTTATTCAAAGATAAGACAAACAAAGTTAGTATATCGTTGCACAACTGCAGGTATTTATTCTAAAATGTAATACGTTTGAACTGTTTGTGTATTCGTTGAAGTGTGCAACGCTGGAGGTTTTTACAGGTTCCAGAACAACCCATTGCTCGGCCCATATCAGGCATCTTTAAATAGATCATAAGCATGCATATGTCCTATGTAGCTCCTCAAATTAATTCCAAAACAAAACAGTGTTTATGCACAAATTCACTTCTCTGTGAAATCGTATACCATCCGCTGCCTAGGTTTTACTGATCATTTGTGCAACAGGATACACAACTGGACAATTTTGTGTAATTACCAATTGCCGTATGGATTATTTGAGCTATCCAAACTGGTGACATCTATGTCAACGTCTCCCTTGGGTCATTCCAGTGGAAACTAACCACAAAACAAACATTCCCTCTATATACTCTGTGTGTTGTGCTGAAATTGATCTATAAAATGGTTGGTAATGCAAATTTATTACGTCAATTAAAGAAACTGTATCCTTTGCATCGTAACATGATGCTTGGAATATGATACTGTCATCATATCCTCGTTGGAAACCAAGCAAAAGTTAATGTCAGAATGGCGACATGTTATCAAATGTGTACACTGTCTATTACCACCATTCAGACATGAGACAGACTTTTTAAAACGTATGTCTACCAACATGACATCACTGCCTTGTACAGTTGTACATGGCCATGGCTGTGGCTGCAGATTTCAAGCCTTTAATCCTATATCGCCCATGGTCTGGCTTCTGGCTCACTAGACTTAACAGGGAATAATATCACATTGTCGCAAATGCATAAATCAATTTGATTTTGTCCGATATGGCTATATTGTCAAAATTTATAGTGACACAAGTAAAACTATGTCTTACTTATCAAAATATAACTAAAAAAATTATTCAAGCACTCATCCAACAAAACGTGGACAGCACACGATAGGACTGCTATAATTCAACCAAATAACACTAAATGGAATAAATGAAAGAAATCAAGAAATACAGTGTTATCAATGACATTGTGACAAACTATGTTTGACAGTACAATGTATTCAAAACAGTCTCACCACAAAAGTCAAACTTCACAAATATCAATCTTTATTTACACTTAGCTTTTGTAAAAAAAAAATGATGCTAGTTACCGTAGTCTTTGTGCAACAGAAGCAGTAAATTATCTTATCATAATAGCCCTGTAGAAAACAATCTTTTGTCTTCAGATAAATGTCATCTTTCAAGGTGTTGGCTTTACCATGACCATCAGCCCACGTAGACTCCACCCAGTAATTATAGCACTGCAACTTTGTTCACAAATTAAACAAATCACCAGAAGTTGTGAAATAATCATTAATTTCACAGCAACAAACGTAAGCTGCCTCCCCATACATCTACCTTGCCAAGCTAAGAGGAAATCACAGAGAAAAAGCACAACTTTTCAATTTAATGTTGCAACTGAATCACTCAAAATTAGATGAAAAACGACAATAACAGGAGGGGTGTGTGGGGGAAACAAATTATGACAAATAGATAATTTACTTTCACAAAAGTGTCCATATATTCTGTACTACAACACTGTAATATTGAATGACTAAACATATATCAAGCAACCTCTTTCTAGTTTAGTGTGGGGAAAACGGCTTGCTAAAAGAGCAATTATAGATCATACGATGTGGCAGGTATATATTAATTTTGACATTTAATCTGAAGTAGTTACTTTCATCTACTACTAAAATCGATTATGTTATGGTGAAGTCTTTCTTAAAAATAAATTAGATTGTAGGCAGGGCGGGGTAAATGTGACATCTAGAAAATGCACAGTCACGATCCAGGTACTTGCTGATGTCACCAATACCAAAGGATGAGACAGAAATTGCAAAAATTACACTACAATATGGTATTAGAAAATAAATCCTCAGAAATTGTGTATATTTATATGTATATGACAAATGACAAATAAAAGTTAGCTATTTTTTCTAATAATTCCATGATCAAAGTTCTGATCCCAGGAAAATTATTTAAATAAAAGATGTTACCTGCATCAAGCAACCAGTCAAACTAAGTACTGTGTATCTGGAATGTCCCAGAAGATGAATAACTCTTGGTGTACTTACCTACAAAAAAAGAGAACATCATAAAAAACTATTCAATAACATGGTTATTGAAAACATTGACAATAGCATTCTACTAACATCAGAGAATACTATGAAAGCATATTTTGTAACACTATTTTCATGACACAAAAAGGTTCAATAATACAATAATGCAACAGATTGCAAAAAGATATATAACAATTTAAATTTTAGTTTAAAAAATATATATTCAATTCAACAAATAGTTTACCATGAACATGACAATGAGTCTTGAATTTTTTTTTACATCTTATCACATACAGCCTCCGTATACTGTTTTTCAACACTAATATTGGTCAATCTGATTCACCCAACATACACAGTGTAACAACTAATTATTAAAAATCAATTAATATATAATTCATAAACACAATGTTCTATGAAAGGAACCAGTTACTTTTTAAACATCTTGCATTGCATAAACTACATGCAAGAGCTACCCAGTGTTAGGTCTATAATACTGGCAGTTTTGTCCCAAACAAAAAACTATTTAAAAAACATTCATACAGACAAAATAAGTGTCACTAGACAAATATTTCAACAGCTACACAACTGCTCTATTTATAATGCTTTTGGGCTCATCAATATTTTAATAAAATTCACGACACCCTTCATAAGCTTTATTAGACTCATACCCACATGACAACTTCAAGTATTTACACAATATGCATTATATTATGTAAGGTGCAGTAAGGTAGCAACACCTGCACAGATGCTGTTGGACATCACTGCCAAAATGGCCACACTTCTCTATGACTTCTATGCAATGTAACCTTTCATTGTCAATAGACCATACAAACAGACCAACTAACCTTACTGGCTGACTGTATCTAGCACTAGTGAAGATCACCAAAGGCAAAGATGATGAAAAGCAGCCGTGTTTGGGGGTACTACGTCCAAAAGAAATGGACGAGAAAGCAGATTATCAGCTAACTGGACATTAGTAGGATGAATGTGCTTATAACCGTATTCTGACCCTTCCGCACCAGTCTGGTTTAAATGCATCTTCATCACTGCTGTAGACTTTAATATTAAGCCTACCTATTACTGTCCTCAGCTGTGCCATTTTTAGACTCCATACCCCATTAGACAAAGATCATTCCTAGAATCCACTCATTACAGGTAAGTAAAAACCGTGCTCAAAATGTCACCGATGTCAATCATCAATCATGTGTATTCATGCGAGTGCATCATTAATTAACTTAAACCCACACTAAATTGCTAAATCAGTAATTAGTTCCCCACTTACATTCTCATTTGACATCAAAGAAATGTGTCTTGACAAGAAACAGTGATTTATATGTCTTTTCATGTGCTTGCCGGCTAAACTAATAATTGTCATGTTTTTTGTTGTTGGTTAGATTAAAAATGTATATTTAGTATATTTTGTAACCTCCACTTCTTGTGTTATTGTCCCTTGCTTCAGTCATCTCTTTATAATTTCTACTTTATGTTTCATTTTATCCAACTTATGTCTTTCCATCTTTTAGCTCCATCCCTATCATACATTTACCCCCTATCACACTGTTTCCCTATCTATCCGCCCCTCCAATCCTACTCTCAAACTGGTTCCCAAGAAACTTGTCAGCACAATCTCTAAACTGTCAAACAATATACATTTTATATATAAAAAAGTGATTTACTGCAGATGCTTTGAAAGATTTCTTAATTTACCCAATTCTACATGATGTCTAGCGAGTTGTACTGCATGATTTACAGATCAGATTCTAAATGAATTCAATATATTTATATCTCAAATAGTGTTTAATTCGAAAGAATATGAGGTGTACATTTGTATTTTACTATTCTCATAACTTAAAACTATTGGAATAGTGTCCATTATAAAGCGATGTGAGAACCAAAGTCATCTATGCAGTCAAAGATGGCGATAACTTTTCTACTAACTATCTCAATGCACATTTCTGGAAAAGTTGGCCTGAAATATATGACTTCAATTTTCAATAATATGTCCAAAAACACTGCTCACTGAAACCTAGCATTTACATAATTATTTATTAACAAGACATGAAATGATGATCAGCAGTGAACACACCAACTCTGCAAAACAGTGTGATACTGGCCCAGTGCCAGGGTTCTACTATAGCTAATACAAATGTTAACACATCCATGACCCTTGAGGGTGGCACATGTCAACAAACCCCCACCTGTCAGTTGTCAGGCTACAAGGCAAGATAAACGAACTACAAAGCCCTCCAGTCTTGCAGACAAACATTCCAAACATGCTCTCTCAGGCCTGTTCAATATAAAGTGAACTAATTTTAAGTTGCATGCAACTCAGAGTTGTTTCGGGTTGAATAATGTCAAACTGTGCATCCTGTTGATCCTAGAGTACTGTGTTAAAACAGTTATAGTTTAATAAACTGAGAAATGCCACAAACAATTATGGATCTGGTGCTATATCAAATAAAATAATTATATTATAGTATAGAGTAAGTTGGCATTGTAAATGTATACAAATATACAGTTGCTAGTTGTGTGTGTAGACAAAGGCACATTTTACTTTCAGAATGTTTTTCTTTTATGCAGTGAAACGCATTATATAGCATTAGTATTGTTTTATTTATTACATTTTAATAAATACCCACTCAGACAAAACAAGTACGTTGGTATTTAAAGTAACTGTGACAACTGAACTAGTTATGCATATCATGCTCTTGGTTTTAATAGTCAGATACATAACTCTGCACAACTTAAAATTATGGCACTTCAAGAAAATTTGATTTTGCAGAAGATGCAATTACCATGTAACACTGAAGCAGTCACGCGTCGCGTCTCTCTTGAAACTGCTTGCTGCTCCAACATATGCCTGGTTTCTCTTAACACTGCTGTAATTAGAAGTGATCCAAAAATGTCCTTTCCAAGATAACGAGGTGGTACTGCTAGAACGGCATCAGGGCATTTTCACACCACAACCAGTCAATTAACCCATGATCTTACGCTCCTGTCCCACATGTTGTATTTAGCGCATTCACCCGGTAATAAACACTTAGAAACGTGTTTTCCACACAATTAATTCACAGTGATCACTATCCGAATGGCGGGATGCGTTTTAATGATGAAGACGTTGCAGTGGACTAAGGGAAACCATATACCACGCCTTCATTATATGGCAAACAAATTGCAATATCTAGCAGGATACACGTTTACTGTTTGTCGCATTGTGTCTTATAAACGCTTTGATTGTGCGGTATGTATTGTAACTGGAAGGACGAGTTGAATTCCGTTTTAACTTCGTGCGTGCGATCACCAAATTGTAACGTACGTGCGTGGTCTGAAATCTAATTATTACCGAACCACAGTGTGACTTAATACAACACATTTAATCTTTTTTACTTTTTAAAGAAAGGTGGATATTCGGATTAATATTGTTTGTGAACTGAACTATCACGAACTTTATTTTGAACAGTACGCAAAAGCAATGCCAATGGCATGAATTGCACACCATTTTAATCTACAAAAATTCACATAACGACTAACTTTACATAGCCATAGGAATTACATATTACTGATACCTATGTTTGTAGGCTACTTTATCATGATAACAATTGCCTATGTATCTATTATTGCCAATAAGAGGCTATGACGCTTTAAATATTGTCTAGTTGCGCATCCAAAACGCAACCTCGTGACATCATAAAACTTCCGGTTTTATATATAAAAAAGAGCGGAAACACGCTGTTCGCAGTTAACGTACCAACTTCACAACAGACGTCTGAATATATAGTTATAATCAATATTAACGTTTGCCATAAATTAATAATTTCCGTTTTTCTACAGGGAACCACATAAGAAAACTACTTTTGGTAATAACGGACAAAGATCAAACTGGTCTAGAGCGCCAGGACAACATCGGGGCTCGAGGTGATGTATAACGAAACTGTAGCGTTGACGGCGCGGATGAGCTTTTGACTTCGTGTTCATAAAAACCGTGTCTAGGAGCTGGTGATTCAATCGAAGACGACGTACATACAACGATGCTTTTCGACGACGGCAAGCGCCGTGTTGACTTCGTGCTTGTGCGCTCGATAACAGTCGACGACCGGAAGGTTCAAAAACGACTGGTGTTCGAAAACAACCTTATGAAACAAGGCGTGGACCTCGAGCTCCAAGAGAACACCGAGGATAACGACGATAAATATCGATACATCAAACTGCACATGACGCGACCACTTCTGAAGTACATGGCCGAGTTCTTGCAGTTAAAGATGCCAATACACGAGTACGATCTCGACACATCAGACAACGTCAGCATGGTTAGCATGACTATGCCGTCAAACTGCTTGACACACAATCTCGACCTGATACCGATGCGGCAGAAATATTACGTAGCGCCATTCAAAATGCATCGACTCGAAATGTTCCTCACGGTCAACAATGAGGTGTTCATTAGGTGAGTGAGGTACAGTGATGAAGACTGGCGATTCTTTAGTATCGTGCACGTGATCCTTTTGCTTGGAATATTTCCTTGAATATGTAGGAACTAAGTAGCGCCTAACGCCGAACTGATAGTAAATGAAGCCCATGCCCTGCGCCAGGATAGTTCCTGGTAGGACTTCCTTTCAAAACTGTTATTCAAACAGAAATTAAAAATGAACATCGGCATCGCAGATACAAGAACTCTGGGTAAACCGTATCCCGCATAGCAGTAGCAGGAGAAATGACATTTAACAACGGCTTTGGTGTGTGGCTGTAAGCTCCTACAAAACATCTGGTTATTTGCATGCACCATTAGGCAGGCCTACTGTGTAACACCTCTCGGAAATGTAGCGTCATGTCTGCGTGTTGCATGTTGCTCGCCCGACAGCACCGCCCAACGCAGTCAAATGATGCACGAGATACTACAGCGAACGAGTTACAACGACGATCGTGACGACAAGTTCGGTATCGACCGCTTGCTGTACCAACAAGTCTACACGGCGGCCTTCCCCCTACATGACGGTCCATACCAACTAACCAACATGACGCTGCCCTTGTGTAAAAGGTATCGCACAGACCACCCCACCCGTCAACGCCCTGAAACGATGCACTTTATCTGAGATTGTACTCTACGCTCTACTTTCATAGCCACTCGAGTGTTGCTGACTTCTTTCTACGGCTTTTATGTTGCTTTCGTTATCTTTTTGGTGGAAGTCTCCCAGTTTCTCTTTTGCTTGCAAACGTCGTCCTGAGTGACGTCGCAGGTCGTTTCACGATCTTATTCATCGGCGTTCTGCTGATCAATTGACATCCTACTAAGACTATATTATTCCAATGTTTACGCTTGTATTAATGTCTTTTGGAAAATCGCAAGTGGCCGACACTCTAAGAATTTTTAAAATGGCGAGCCACAGTCCGTATCAAAATTATGTTTAACGACAAACAGCTAAAATTCGATACCTCAGCATTTATTGACACTTGTCAGAAGTATTTAATGTGCTGTCGATAAAAAAATACTTCGTATCTGACGAACCGTGTTTAGAAGTTGTTCATTTTTAATGTTGATGCACAAGAGACGTTCATCTTAAGTAAGATGTGTGCGAGAAAGAGAGTGGCGTACGTTCGTTCTGTCACCAGACAGTTGCTGTACGCGACGTGGGCAAGGCCGGCACAGTGGCACTGCTGCCAGCCGCTCGACGACATCTGCAAGTACTTCGGCAACAAGATCGGCATCTACTTCGCCTGGCTCGACTTCTACACGAAGATGCTCGTGCCGGCAGCAGTGGTTGGGGTCTCCGTGGTCGTCTACGGCGTCGTCACCTTCAGCAGTTCCACGCCCGCCAACGAGGTGCTTATAAGGACAACGACGCATACTATCCACACACTGGCGACAAGCCGTAACATTGTAATTCTTATATTCTGTTTTGTCAGTCAGCAACGTTGAACATGGCGAATCTTGTTTTAATGTTACATATATAATGTAGATTTGATATGCATAATGGCACTGACGTGTCTGTAAACAGTTCGACTAAAATTACGATATCAGGTGCATGTTATGCTGCGGGCAATCTGGCTGCAGACGCCCGAACACGTGCTCGCTTCCCAGTTTACGAAGAGGATGACGACTTTCGTAACTTCCCTAGATATGCGACAAAAATGGCGCCGGCGGCCTGACGATGTGCCCCCGATGTGGCAGCGTCTGCAGCTACTGGCGCATGCGAGAGAGTTGCTACACTGCCCGGCTCGCGAGCGTGTTCGACAACAGGGCGACGGTGTTCTTTGCCAGCTTCATGGCCGTGTGGTCGCTCGTCTTCGTCGAGCTCTGGGACCGGAAGCAGACCGAGCTGCGACACGACTGGCACGTGCCCGCTTTCAAGCCGGACGAGCGTGTCCGACCAGACATTTGGGTGGGTGAAACGAATTCCGATTGGTCAGTGTTCTCGTTGGGTGTTTGTCGGGTTGAAGAGATAACTTGGATTTTGTTTCAACGTAAATTTCTGTCACGGCATTATAGTAAGATTTGTTGGAGAGTTGTGGTGTCATTATAATGTTGTATTTGGGGTGAAGTAGGCAATTTACTCAATAATGTTATCTGGTCTGTGTTTCGTAACTTGCAAAAATTATAGACACCATCACGAATAAACATATAGTCGGGTATCAATGGTCGCTGCTGCTGATTACTGCGAGTCTTAGACATGCTAAAATTGGAATACTTATCATCTAATTTTGGTTCAGTAGAAGCTTTTTTTATTTGTTTTATTATGATGGGATTTATGCGTTAAATGTGGTTGCGATGTTTTGTTATCTAGCCTCTAGGCATGTAAAAAGACATGGCAGTAAGAAAAACGGTTTATTCTTTCTCAGGAGGCTGGTCTACCATTCTTGTTGACAAGCTGTGGAAAGGCGAAAGAACAGTATTGGCGGATGAATCCAGTTACCAAACTGAAGGAGCCGTTCTTGCCATTGGCAGAAAGATTGCTGCGCAAATTCGTATCGTTTGTCGTATTCTGCCTGATGATAGGCCTAGCTCTGGCCGCCGTCGAGGTTGTCATTCTCTACCGCTTTGCCGTCATCCACGGACTGTACGCGCATGGCAGTCTGACGATACGACAAAATGCCAAGCTAATTGCACTATGTATGATTTCTTTTGACATATGCGTATTTCAACATCACCATTACCAACATATTAGCCTAACATATGCATGTTGCCTCTGTAGTAGTGCTCATGGATCATAACATCAACGTTGTGTGTTGGGTCTTCATCCCTCATGGATGAATGTGGCATCTACTGCTCATGGACCATATTGATAACATGAACACTGTCTGCATCGTTCATGGACCATAGCATGAAGGTAGCCTCCGTAGTGCTCATGGATCATAACATAAATTTTGTGTTTGTAATATTTACGAAGAGCAACATAATGTTGTGGACACTAACACTGATTCTGACTCTTCAGATCTCACAGATATCATGACACCAAACGTATCTCTGTTCCCTCCAGCGTCGTCTGCTTTCATTCAACTGATCGTCATTCTGATGTTGAACAAGATCTACAGGCACGTCGCCATCTTGTTAACAAAGATGGAGCAGCCACGCACTACCACAGAGTACACCTACAAACATACGATGAAAATTTACCTGTTTGAGTTTGTCAACTTCTATGCTTCCATCGTCTACTTGGCGTTCTTTAAGAAACTGTTTGGCACCTACCCTGGGTCACACCTTTATAATGTTGACAAATGTGACCCTTCAGGTTGCATCATTGAAGTATGCATCCAGGTATGTATATGTCGGATGTCATCTATATTCCAAGATGGCCGTATACGGTTCTAATTCATGTCTTCCTCTGCGTGTCTTTTCAGTTTATGAGTTACATTTCTTCATCAATTAGTTGGTAGTAACAATGTGAATTATTTGTCCAAACAATTTACAAAATTTACATTGCATCACACGTCTTACACTTCAACTGCATGTATGTTCAGGTGATGCAACAATAATTTTATTACCGGCTCTTAAAATCTACTTGACTTTTTTTAATGGATTTTGTATACCTAATTGCCATATACACGCTGTATGTTGTTAATACATGCTGTTAATTTCGGCAATGAAAGTTAATCCTTACATTGTGTACATTCTAATTCACTTGGTGCAACAACATAAGTGTCTGTCCACCAATATAATTGGTGCTAACTGACGAGGTAAACGGTTGCGTGTGGACCAACAGCTTGTCGTCATCATGGTTGGCAACCAGGCATGGACCAACTACCTCGAGATATACAGTCCAGCTCTCAGATTATGGACGAAGAAAGGTCCTTCAGTAGGACCACTGGGTCCTTCACTAGGACCAGTGGCCAGTGAATCAATGCGCTGGGGGCAGGACAACCTGCTCAATGACATGCCGACCTTTGTCCTCTTCTACCAGTATCTCAAGATGATTGTGCAAGTAAGTTTTATTCCTTCTTCTGCTGGAAAATTGAAGTGTAACACCACCAATAGAGTGACATGCTTTGCCATGAAGGATAACGGTGTTTTGATTTGATTTGAACATAATTATAAAAATGTTAATGTATGTGTGATGTGAATCTTATACCCTTCGATTTGTTACAGCACCCCTTTCTCCCAACGAGTCACCTCCAACTATTTTTATCTTCTGTAGCTCTCTCACACCCCAACTGTTCATCCAACCCGTGCAAGATCTCACATGATTTCCCCATCTTCATCTCATTCTACCTCTTGTCTGTTTACCATGCTCTCTTTTTCAATCTCTCCTCATGTATTCGCAGTATAATTTTTATGACAGTCAAAGTTTAGAGCAACTGTTTAACCTTCCGAACTGTTTAACCTTCCGTTCTTGCAGTATGGTTTTGTGACACTCTTCGTAGCTGCATTTCCTCTTGCACCTCTCCTTGCCTTAATCAACAACATAATGCAGATACGACTTGATGCCTACAAGTTCATCATTAACTGGAAACGCCCTGTTGCACATCAAGCTGAGGGTATTGGCATCCGGTATAAGTTTCTAAAGGTGTGTATGCTCTAATGAACTTTGTATACTAATAAGACATGATAACTATAACAAACAAATATTTGTTGTGGAGCTAAACAAATGATCATGTCTGGCATATATTCATTATTTGTTTTTAACTAACATATTTTTTTTTTTTTTTAAATTTGCCTGATCATTTTTAAAACTTTGTATTATTTTAAATGGTGTTTAACTACATGTATAGATTACATTACATCAATTGTATACTTGATTGTGCTGCTCATTATTAGTCTCATTTATGGTAAATAACTGAACTGGTAAAACTTCAAAAACATGACTACACCTAAAGAAATACTTGCTGAACAAAAGTGATATTAACATAATAAAGCATAACAAAGGCAACAACAACAACTACTACCCGGGGGGTACTATAATAAGGTTTATTTCAGACAAGACGTCCATATATGTATACATAAAATACAATTAAAAAAAAAGAAAAGTACAATACATATAATACAATCAAAGCAATGAGATCAACGTAAAAATATAAGTGTAAAATTTAAAAAGTTATGTCTAAATATATGAGGAAATGAATTAAATAAGTTGTAAAAATAAATATAAAATAAAATAAAATTAAAAATGATTAAAAAATAAATACAATACTAATGACATGTGTACAATAAAGACCTCCAGTATGAGTACAAATGGCTCTTAAAATGAATGTCGGTATGAAGGTAATTAATAAAAAGGATATTATCTGACTGATGAAGACGACATAAAAGACTGAATATTGATGAACGAATGCGTTCATTGAAGGATTTAATATAGTTGGTGGCAAACATAAAACTTGCACTACATCTACTAATAATAATATACATTTTTCACAGGCAATATCATTACTTGCTGTACTGACCAATGCCCTCATAATTGGCTGGACATCAGACTTTGTGCCAAAGCTTGTCTACCAGCTGTCTCAGAGTACTGACAATTCATTAACAGGATACGTACAGGACAGTTTGTCCATCTTCAATGTTAGCGATACTCAGGTTTGTCACCATTGATTGGTTCATGTCTCCATTTATTAATTTTCCTTAAAAAAGTATTTACACACATGCATAAGATTACTTATGAATGTGCATGCATGTGACTGTGTGTGCATGAGCGTTTATGCATTTATATATATATATATATATATATATATATATATATATGGTATGTGCATAATATGTACTTATAATTATATATTGAGTCTCATCTATGCTTTGCAGCGTAGCAATTTGCCAAATAACAATAAAACAAGAGAGTTTGGGGTTGTCCAGCTGTGTCGATACATGGGTTATTACCATCCACCGGGCAACAAGCAAAGGTACATCTGTGTGATTCTAATGAGCCAGAAATATTTTAAAACAAAACAGTAGCTGGCAGAGACTTGCAAGTTGCGGCAAAAATCTAAAGCAGCATGTTGGTCTGTCAGCAATCAAATGATACCTGAATTTATAGTATGCTGTCATAATAATTTTCATGATGACTTACAGCCATGACAGAACGTAATTTGTTATGTTTTGTTAATATATCATCAACAAAATTGTGATTATGATTGCTGTCCTTGGAGAGAAAATTCGGATTGACTTACTCATTATGTACATTATTGTATTTTATTCACAAAGTATTGTTATACTTTGTTACAAATGTCTTTAATCGTAAGTGATTACAAGATTACATTGATCAAACAATAAATACAAATAATGTTTTAATTATGGTACTTGATGAAATGTCCCTCATTGGATCATTGGCAAAAGTAATCGTTGGGAGAAATATCTGTCAGCAGTGTCGTAACTGAAATTATGGTCGATGAAAAATATGTGAATACCAATGAATATCATGCACAGGGCAGTCAGTGATGGTGTGTCATCATTGGCAAAATGATTCTGAGGCAGTCGACTATAGTGGCTACTGTTGTAGGTATGAGTACACCTCAACCTTCTGGAACCTTTTGGCATGGCGCATCTTATTCGTCATCTGTTTTGAGCATTGCGCCTTCCTTGTGTCGTGGCTTGTGTGCTCGCTAGTACCTGACACAGTGCAAGAGAGGAAGCAGCGAGAACAATATCTCGTCAACAAGGCTTTGTACGAGGACGACAGTGGCTTGAACTACATGAAAGGCAGTCGAAGGTCAACACTGAAGCTAGAAATCCCCCTCACCAGTTCCATCCACCTACAGCGGGTATCAAGGACTCGTGCTAGTCAGGACAGCGAACCCTCTTCAGGCACGGAACCAGCACGGCGAGATAGCACCCACAGCAGTGATGAAAACAGGTCAACGTTATTTTAGTACTCACCCTGTCTACTGTACAGTGGTTCGTCAGAGTTTGAGGGCCTTCTGATACCACCCCAAATCAGTGGAGCATGATCACAACGAATCCAATCAATTCTTGGTAAAAAAGATGCAGAAGATGAATAGTTCATCAAGGCAAATTGTTATGTATTGGTAATAAATTAAGTGGTTTGCCCTAATGTTGAATTCGTATGTGGTCATTCTTATTGTCCAACCATAAACTACCTTGCCGTCAAAACATCACATAGCAATATTACAAAAACGCTGCTATTACCAGTATGCTAAATTGAAGTGACTCTTGAAAGTGCACAGTTGCAAATTGAATTGAATTGAATTGAATTGAACTTTATTTCGGTCACAACAACAACAACATACAAACATAAGCATAAACATGATTATAAAATGTAACCGTGGAGATCCTCTAGAAACCCCTAGGGGCTTATATTGAGGACCACCAAGAACATAAAACTTTATGGACATTATTATAAAAGTAAACTAAACATATAAAAATAAATAAATATCATTATCATGAATGATAATATTAGAATACTACAACTACTAATATTACTATTACTAAGTACTTAAATAAGTCTAAAAATAAATACAAGTAATGATAAATAATAAAATAATACTATAACTACGTTACATAATCCTTATAAATGCCTAAGATACATATCCCATCAGTAATAACTCCTTTAGCTTACCTTTAAATTGTTTAATGTTCTAAGCTTTCTTATATGTTGAGGTAGTGTATTCCAGAAGACTGGACAAGAAAAATTTATTGTAAACTTTCTGTTGTTTGTTCTTATGTTTTGAATGTAAAACCCATTAAAATTTCTAAGATTATGGTTATGAATGTTTTCTGTTAGTTTAAGCATAGAAGTCAAGTTGTCTGGGAGTTGATCATTAACGGATTTATACATAAAAATCCCTAATTGATGTTTATATATATCACTTAACTTTAACAGTTTTAATTTTGAAAATAATGGATCTGTATGTGATGTATATTGTGATTTCGTAATTATCCTTATTGCTCTCTTCTGTAATATCTTTATTTTTTTTAAATGAATTGTGTATGTATTTGACCACAACAGGACACAATATTGCAGATGAGGTAATATTAATGAATAGTATAAAGTCTTCATGGTATACAATGGGAGAAAATATTTTAATTTATTTAGCATTCCTACATTTCGTGCAATTTTTTTGGCTAAATTATTAATATGGATTTTCCAGCTCAAATGTTCATCTATGTATATTCCTAGAAATGTTGTAAACTTGACTTGTTTTATTTTGTTACCATTTATTATGATTTCAGCATTGTCTGTGTTATAAATTTTCCCTTTTGGTGTGAATATTATGAAATTTGATTTTTTAACATTTAATGTTAGTTTATTAGTATTAAACCAAATTGCAATTTTTTGTAGTTCAATATTCACTTCTTCTATGAGAGTGTGGAAATGTGTGTGTGCATGGAACAAACTAGTATCATCTGCAAACAGTATAGGCTTAAGAATGTTTGATACATTTACAATATCATTTATATATATGATAAAAAGTAATGGGCCTAATATGGATCCCTGGGGAACACCACAAGTTATCTTCATGTATTCAGATTCTGTGTTATTATACAACACATATTGTGCTCTATCGCTAAGGTAACTTTTGAACCATTCGCAAGCTATGCCTCTTATCCCATAGCACTGAAGTTTTTTTAATAAGATGTTATGGTCTATAATGTCTTTTTAATAAGATGTTATGGTCTATAATGAAAAATATATATTTAGCATAGAAATAGTTTATGATTTTAGAGCACATTAACTTCATGAATACACAGAACGTGACATACAGCACACACTTGGCAGCCATTTACAAAGATGGAGCCCATATGTGAGTAGAGCTTTCCCAAATCTGTGTCTCCACAAATCACACCCATGATAAGATTCTGGAATCTGCCTCGCTTCATAAATCATCATAAAATGGACATAAATACTACCCAACCCCAGAAAATGACATGCCCACCTGATGAGAACCCCAGAGTTTTATGGCCCTCATCCACCCAGTCATCAGAACAAGCACACTTTTTATGGTGGTCATCTGGATCTGGTCAGTTCAGCCTCTGAGTGGGCAGGTTCATTTGGGGTCAGAGGCTACAACAACCCACCTAATGGTAGGATGTGGTGTCCACTTTCTGCCTGGAACCTTATCAGTTGTTACTGCATATTCCCATGGCCCATAAAATGCGATAATTACCCCTTGTCTGCCTCCCAGCATCCTGGATACTGTTATCTGGGAATCAACAGCAGACCAGCTGCAAGATGATCCACACAGTGAAAACAATCCTTGGCAGTTTGTTCTTGTTTAAATACCCTGTAAAAATTTATCTCCAATGCTTGGGCTGTCAGCCATTATGCAGCTACCTAGTAAAAGTTTATCTCTGTTTGAGGCACACCTACTTTTTAGCAGTAGGAGCCACTGGCTCACTGACAAGCGAACACAAACAGACAAGTAAAGTACACTATTTCCTCGCACACAACTGGAGCGGTAGAGCATGTGTGGTATAGGTGGCAGATATATTTAGCTCACAGTCTTCTAAGTTGTTCGGATAATGACATCAAAAACCAATGCACCAATGCTTGAAACAAATCTAGGTTTTATATTATGTTAAACTATTGTATGTATTTCAAAATTTCTAATATGGGGATAGTCAAATTAATGTTAATCTAATTCCACCAGTTTATGAACTTTAAATCATCCTGCAATCTCTCAGTTTTTCAATATGGTATAGATCCCTGAAAGGATGTCATATCATCCCATAAACAAGCAACTTGAGTAGTTGAACTTATCGTGTTACTCAAGTAAATTTTACAACAAAGGTAAGTGACATCTAATGTCCTCAGCACTATTCAAAATAATGTTCAACCTTGTTGTGAAGCATGAAACACAAGAACAAAGCAAGACTATAAATTGAAACAACAAATACAAAACCATTTATTACAAAGAGAGGCCGCACTAATGGTAAGATTTCAGGATCAGTTTGTCCGTTCGAAGCGATGTGGTAGTATATTGATAAGTGTATCCAGCATCCCTGGAATAGCCACATCCACAAGGACAAACTTCCCATCCTGCCCACACTGGCACTCCATTGGCTGAGGTAGTGCAACAGCAAAGGCGGTATCACTTGTAGTTTAGAGAAGGTGCGATCACTTATAGACAGGTGTGAAACCGGTGTGACAGAACTCACCTGTCACTGACAGATCAAAGGACCGGCAGTGTCACCTGTGCATTGTAGTAAATGGTGAACATTTGTACCAGAAAAATTACATGACTTGGCTGTGTAGACTGACATTATTTGGGTCGAGGAGGTCACGCGCTCATTTTAGCCTTCCTTTGTATGCCAGGCTACTTGCACTAATATAGCTTGCATGAGTCTGATGGCAATTTTTTTTGGAAATAAAAAATCCTCTAGAACCAAATTCGGAAGTGATATCAAAACTAAAGAGTTGGTCTATTTCAAAAATCAGAACTCAAAATTATGCTGACAAATTATTAATAGAAACAAATACTCTACATAATTATGTTTAATTAATTACTATCTTGCACTGTTAGTCAATATGTTTCACAGGTGTAGCATATCATAGAATTGACATCATACAGTAGCCTAGACAGTGGCTCGTCACTTAATTAAGTAAATATAACTGCAAACCGCTCCACCCAATTTAAGATGTTTACAGTCCAAATAAAAGATAATCTCATGGACACCAATAATATTCTCCTCCCAATCAGTAAAAAATGCAACAAATAAAAAGTATAAGTTTTGTTTTATAAAAAAAGCACCCATCAGTAGTTATTAGGTGATCTAATATGTATTTGTTTGTGTCAGGTTGTACTTTTAATGGTCTAAACAACAATCATAAATAAAAGAAAAATATCTGCCAAAGCGTCCATAAGTAGCTCTTAGTCTCAAATAAATCACTAACCTGATAGTTTACATGAACACATCAAACAGATGGGTATCATTTTTATAATGTTGAAAGCAGGATGGAGATAAGTACACTTTGCTGGATGTAACACATTTCGGGTAGGAAACCTGCTGATGACATCATTAATATGTATGTGTCGCCGTAATCACACTGATAACTGTTCTCTGTTGAAAACATTAAAGCGTAATTCCAGCTCAGACGGCCAGTGAAATCTACATGCCCTCCTGCTCTGCTCCGGTCTCAGGGAGAGCTATTGGCTTATCTTGTTCTTAAATTCTTCTGCTGTCAGGAGAAGATAAATGTTTGGTGTTCTACTGTGCAGAGAAGCTGAACAGGTGTTAAGTTGCTCTATCACAAATGGCCTTATCTGCTAGGCTTAGAAGAGAAAGAAGATAACTGAAAGAGATGCTGACAGACATCGGTACAACATCCATTCCAGCAGAGAGTGAATTAACGATAATCCAGACCAAAAATATAAATTATTACTACTAAACAGACATTGTTTATAATTATATGAGGAAGTCATTATGTTGTTTACACTTGCATGAACAATTCAGAGATAGTAATAACTTTTAATCAAATCATGTGCATGTGTTATATAATGATACCAGGGAAATCACTGCATGTTATGTTCTATAGACATGGTTCATTATTAAACCATTGGTGCAATGGAGCACAAGAAAGTATGATGTAACTGTGCCCCAACATGCTAGGTCTAGGTGTCAAACTGGGTGCCTGTCAACCAAGCACCTGCCTGTTAATTAAAAGCTCAAAGTTGTCAGTGCCAAGGCTAACACCTGATGCTGCATTAAGTTAACATGAATGACACGTGCAGTGTCATCCCTCTAGACATAATGTATTCATTGACGTGACTTTTTATAACAATAAAATGAATACATTATTTGACATGCCACCAAATTTAAAATAGCTTGTGGGGCTTGACAACATAACTTTATTAACATTATTGCGAAATGTCTTATTTCAAATTTATTTCTATAGAAATTAGAACATTATAATTTTAATGTGCATATATATATATATATATATATATATATATATATATATATATATATATATATATATATATATATATATATATATATATATATATTATATATATTATTATATATTGTATATACATACATATCTATATATTTATATATACATTATATAATTGTGTATATATATACACACACACACACATTATAATTTTATTTATATACACACATATTTCAGCGGCATTTCTTAGAAAATTGTCAGTTTACCTAGTTGTTTTCTAGCCATATATTTTTCTTTACTAAATGTACTATTTTAAATAATAAAGAATTTATAATGTAAGTTAAGGCGGTTAAGCATGGGTCTATAACGTACTAAGTGACTAGATGGCAGAGAAGTAATACTTAAGCATATAAAAACACTACTTCACGGTCCACTGCACACCGCAGCACACACCAATGGATGTCTGAATGCTTCCTCTAAAGAGCAGGAGTTGAAAGTGCCAGGACATAATCACTCATGGTTCATTTGAATGCCTTTACCAAGTCACAAAACATCTGAGCTTTTTAGATGCAGTTCAAGTCAATTTCATTACTACACCAAAGGGAAAAAATGAATGCGTGAAACGACATAGATTGATGAATGTTCGGTTCACCGACACAATGACTCAACACAACGAAGCCGACAAAGAATGTCAGTGGCGTCGACACTGTGACACCAGCGAAGAATGAACTTCCTTTTTTCTACCCTGATGATAATGACGAACAAATCACATTAACCTAACCTTGCTAACCATTCTATACATAATGCAGCCTGGATCACCCAACAGTGGCATATTTCATTATTTTATGTGGAATATAAAATGACAATTTTGTGCAAATATTTAAACCAAAACCACTATATTTTAATACACAAGTGGCTGCTATATTTTCCTTTATACAAACTGACACAAACCCCTAAATTGAAAGTTTCAGTAAACATAGTCTCCGTGACTATGTCAAGCTTGGTACTTCCCCACACATGCCACAAGCGTCCTATTAAAGAGCCTTGCAATTGCAGCTGTATCTCGCCAATTACAGGCACTGATCACCAGCGCTTCACAGAACGCCATCCGGGCATACAAACTAATCATGCCAATAGTAACTCTGCCATTTCCATCCCAGTCAACTTCTGCTTGGCTGCACCCAGAGACTGAACTAATTGACAACTGAAGACATTGGCAGCAGGAGCCCATTTCCTCCATGTCGCTGACTTGATCAGACGGTACCTGACAGTGACGCTTCTATCGTCATCCGTCGCGAGATTTTATTTCAGCCACCTGAAGTCGCAGCAAAAAAAACCGCCCTTGCCAATTACGCGAGACTTTCAACAATTCAAAAGAAGAAGCGGTTGGGAAACTGTCCTAAAATAACACTGTTTTTATCACTGAATGCATTGAGCACTGTATTAAAAACTTCTTTTGTAACAACTAATTCATTAAAACATAGGTGAGTAACAAAAGTATGTGACTCAAATATTTGATGCAACCTTGACTTTCTCATATTGAGGCAAGAATACTATGTATTTGACTCAACTAACTTGTACGTTGGTATTTCATGTGGCACTGTTTACATTCTCTGCTATTTGGGCTTGAGCTTTGATGTCCCGTCTCTTGGGATCCAGTATAATTATGTGACAGATTATTGCAAGTACAGCACAAGAAAAAACGATATCACATATCACCAAAAACACGCTTCATGGTCCCTTAAACATGTCTCATGACTAGAAGCTGAACAGAGTGATTTACAAATATCACAATCATAAACTGAAAGTATACAATTTGAGAAACTACCAAAAGGAAAAAAGATGTTAGTAAAAAACAGCCAGTTTACCTCATTGTTCATGTGAAAACATAAATGTTTATTTTGTGCATGTTCCAAGTTACTGAAATGGAGTAATAAAAAAGCCTGCGATATATACAACACATTACCATATTATAGATTGAGAGTTTTAGGCAAAAAAATGTACACTAAGTTTGCAAAGCGCCTGGTAGTGGTATAGGTCAGGTGAAGTATCGCAGTAAAGGCCATATCGTTTTGTGATTGGGTATAAATGTACTCGCTCATCCAGAAAACTAGGTGCTTATGCACTTATTAACATTAGCTGTTATTACATAATAAAATCGATTCACTGGAATGTGTGTGAACTCCATCTGTGAAGTAGATACATTAACTCCATGTCATACATAAAGTCTGTGCATGCATGTGTGAGCATGTCTGATGTGCATCTGTGTGCTTACAATAAAAATATATTGCAACACGTGCGTAAATATACTTAAATACTTAATGCAATAAAATATATATTTATAAACCACTATGATGTCAGAGAAAATGGAATTTTATGGCCAAGGAAATTTCCAAAGTGCGGGCCTATTCAGGAACTGCCACGATTACTAATGCTGCTGAAATGAATAATCTTTTAATCCCCACCACTTATCTTTGTGATAACCTTTGATACTACCTGTCTCTATTCAACCAGACAGGTAGGCGTTATTGTAAATGGCAGGTATTTCAGGTGTTGGTTCCTGAGACCGGAAGCAATGTTGATGACTATAGAGAGAGGTGGCAGCTAAGCTTCATCCTGCGTCAATGTGGTGACAATGACATTGCTTATTTACCCAAGTTCCTGACCCTGTCAAATTATTGTTGGCACTGATGGTCATGGTAAATATTTAGAGATGATTCGAGTGGCAAAACACTTCTGACTTCCAGAAATCTGCATTATTTTAGGGGGTCGTTAACATGTGGGTCGAGCCTGATAACCAAACCCCATGCAAAAATCCATTTGTATGAATTTATTTATGAGTTTCTAGACTAATAGGGCTGTCAAAAATAATGGTAAATTATCAAGGAAAAATATCGATTGTACCCTAATTACTTCAAGTAAGCAAGCTGAATTTTTTTGGACAAGATTATTCTGTATACAGTATTAGTGTCTTCATAAGCAGTGTTACTTCGAGTGCTATTATTCTTTATCTGATGAATCGTAATTTCCCACATGAATTTGCGCCTGTACATGTATTTGATATAATTATTATATCCAAATTTGTAATCGTAACACAAATTTACCATATGACAATTATTATTTCAGGTTAACCTAACCGAATTAAAATAATTTAATAAAATAAAAAATGTACTGCCATTCAAAATTAATTAGTCAACAATTTTGTTCATGTTTGCATTAGCGCATTCTTCGCCCACACATCAACATTTGTTGAAATAAGGACACGGCCAATCAGTTATTCAAACAAGAAAGTGTTTATCAACTCAATCCAATGTGCTTAGTGCCATCACGGACTCATGAGTAGGTGGCTAATCTTCTGTTCATATATACATAGCCCCACCTTGCGTCACGATGCGATGATTTTACAGAAAATGTGACAGGCACCCTACGCAGCATTTCCTATCAACATTTCAGCGGTGATGTGGCATATTTACCTGGGCTGACCCAGGCCCTCTTGAACGATGAATCGTCAACATTCACATACGATGACTTGGAGTTGAAACTGATAAAACACTTCAGATAAGCTTTGCATAATTTCACCGTGCAAATTAAATGGTAGTGAATTTGCATAAGTAACAGTTGAAATTAAATGTTTCAAAATAGACATGTATTCTTGAAATATTATTTAATCCAGAGTTTCCAGGAGTTTAGGACATATTTCTATCAAACTGCATCTGGCATTCTACAGTTATCAACATTTTCTTGTGGCTGGAGAGTCTGACAGCTTGAAATCTTTCTTCCAGTTAATTTGTTCAAAGGGGCGTGAAATCAGACTGATTACTCAGCGCCCTATGTTTTCCACCCCAGGGCCACTGATAGTCAAGTCAGTTCATTCCTTCCAAACGAAAACAACCCTGAAATTGTTACTCTCATCTCCAAAATATTCCAAGATTGCCAAAAGGGTACCAGTTCTAAGTGTGTACTTCTGGTGGGCAAGACACCAAACAGGTAGGGGGAGTTCTGACCAGTCCCCAGGTTGCCATGACAACAGTATACCTGGGCAGAAGCCCTAGGGAGCCAGCCCCAGCCCCAGCCAGACTGTAAACAGACACTATTCCTGGCCAGCCACCCCATAATGTCCAAGATAAACAGATGACCAGCGAATGACTCTGGCCCTCCTGGGCATGTCCAGCAGGAGATGACCAGCAGCTACAGAGAGTTGTCTGGGCATCTCTCTAATCCACCCAGGTCAACAGGCACTGGTAAAGTAAACTGGAGTCCCCCATAATTTATATTTTTGCTACTCAAACCTGCAACTTTACCTTGTATATATATATATATATATATATATTTTCTGTAAAATCATCGCGCATATATATATATATATATAATTTCATTTACTCACATTCTTTTGGTATTACACAAACTAAAATGTTATGTACAAGACATTTCTGAAATATTTGTATTCAAAGTCACCAATATGATATGATTAAGCAGATGGGTACTTTTTAAACTTTCAAACAATTTCTCTTTGGACATATTTACGTTCTGACAGTTTCGCTGTTTCCATCACAATGCCTACTGATCCATCTGCTAGCAGTATTCAGTCTTACAAAGTCAACTGAAACCTACAGACAGGTAACTGAGAAAAAAAACCACAGTAATTACTCTTTCTTAAACTGTTCACATTTGCTTATACAGATTCCAATGAACTGGAAAATTAGGAGGTAGTCACTCGTGGAGATGTCTTGATCCCGCCTCTTTCAAGTATTGTCAGCTCGGTACAAATTGAGTAAGTTAGATAATCCAGCCGGTGAAAGATGTGGCAGCTCTCACAAACTCTTGGCACCCAGAAATCAGTCGACAGACTGCAGTTCAATCACAGCTGCCCCATGCCCGGCAACTAGAAGTTGCAACTTCCGATATGTCATAACTAGAAACTAGATATCTCTCCCGCCCCCACACTGACTCAGCAAGAAAAAACACGAAGCACAAAGATAGCCATAGCAAGCTATCTGCAGGCCTTATATAGACAGATAAATGAATCAGGGTACAAGCAAACTAAACACGCCTATTATCGTTATCTTCCTGATACCATGTCTTGACAATGATGCAGCATAACTGTATTTGGAAGTTGAACTAAATATGTATTACCCCTAGATATAAACATATAGTGGGAGTGTGTGTGGTGATTGTTGTGAGTGGTAATTACATGGCATTAACAACAATAACATAACCAATGTAGTATAAGAAAGTTATTAATAAACTGTTAATAACATGTTTAGAGATACAATTATATTTTGCATGTTAATATGCTTATCAACACAGATTATAAATACTGTATTTATCTTGCCGACCAGCATATTTTGTTGTATAAAACTTGCCTACCAGTATATATGTTGCATTAATTAATAATTTACTAAAACGAGACACAAGTTAACCATACATTCCTAGAGTGATCAAATTCATGGGTGAAGAATGTGCTGACCAATTGTGTGAGGTTTGTACAACATTCTGGAGTTATTACTCAACTGTCATAGTTAAGAGACTAGTCCTGGACCTGGTTCACAATGAACCATTCATTAGAAGCAATTAAGAGATTTATCAGCAGGGTTCAACAGTGCCAGCACTCAATGTTCTCTCTGAGATTATCCCTTATGATTAGCCCTCACACACTTGGGAATAATCTTGGCTCTAATGGGCTGGTAAAGCAGGGATTTATCTAACAATCCTGTGATTAAATGTGCACCAATGTGTCAATATAGAAAGGTTTATTGAGTTCACAAGGACAGCCAGTGCTCTATCAAACCTCTGTACTGTATTATGACTAGATTACCATATCTGAAAAGTGGCCATCATTTGTAAGAGAGTGTACCAGTTGCATCAACGGAAAAAAAGCTAAGGGTTAATCAAATCATTATAATGACTTTACATTTTATTAATATTAAAGTCCACAACATTATGTTGGCGTAAAACTGCATTCAGATGTTTATAAATGTCAAAACAATTATGTACCTGCATTCTGTGCCAATACCAGATAATTTTAATGAGATTACTTTTGCAATGCATAGAATCTCAAGTGCTATGGTGACGTAACCTAACCTAACAGTTAAAAACAGCAACTAAAATATTCCTAAGCAACAAAGCCGCAAACACTGGTTTCACGTGACAATATATGATCCTTCATGTCGCCTGACAAAATAATTAGTTTGCATCAAGAGGCAAATTAGTCAGTGATTTGAATGCACCCAGGGAAGGTTTGTCATAGATCAGTTGGTCTTACATGAAAGCACACACAGAAATTCGCGTTTTGTGACATGCCAGTGGCATAAATCAACGCTGATTCATTCTAGTGATTTTTTTCGCCAGACCCAAAGTTTGAAGTAGTCATATAAATCATTGTCACACAACAGGAAGGTCACGCGGAAAAATTCGCAAAAATGCAGGTGATAATAATGCTGAGGCAATAAATGGTGGGCGCGAACAAAATGCCACTTGCAGGCTACAAATCACGTTTAGCGCAGACGTGACACCTAGCAACCTTCAGCGAAGTGTTGCCCATCATGTGCTCTTAATTGGAATCACAGTCTTTTTTAGAAGCACTTACAAACGACAATGGGCAGGCTGGGTCAGGTTTCCTCCATGTTCCATCACATTTGCATTTCCTTCCACTTATAACTCGATATTTGTCAAATTAAAAATTGTTGAACTTCATTGTTCGTGTTCTGTTTGTTCTTGTGTCTCCATTGTTGGCGTGCTTTGTAAAAATAATTGAAGAAAAATACTAGTTAGTTTGCCAGCAATGATAGATGGCTTGTGAAAGTGTTGTCTACATAGCTAATTTGCTAGACAACACCCAGGAAGCTTGTGAATGAAACGCATAAGTTCAAAGTAGTTTCATAAAAAGGGTATATAGCTAACACAACTAGCTCAGCATGGGGGGTGGGGAAGTTGTATAGAGGGTGGGAAAGACAATGAGGCAGGAACAGTAATTTCTGCCATTAGCCCTTAGGGGACAAGTGCTAGCTCAAGGTGAAAATGCTATTGTCAACACACAAAAGGAGTTTCTGATCCCATCTGGGGGGTGATTGGAAGAGAAGGGTGGTTAGCCAGAACACCCCAGGGGTGCCCAGTGTCAGTGAAGATTTGAACTTATAATGAAGATATAAATCTGGAAAGTAGTCAGAGAGGGTTGACATGTGTGTTAAGTGGAGGAGGGGTAGAATACAGGGTAGAGAGCAGGGTGTGAGCTTACAATAGAGATGTCAGTATACTGTCTTTAGCTAGATGGCGGGAATTGGGAATCTGGAGTTGCATTGACACCACTGTCAAGCCTTGAAACTGACCCTTTGAGCAATGATCACCTATGAGAATGATTCGTTTTTAAAATTGTTGTGTTTATATATAATAATTATTCCACTTAAATGCTTATAAACTAAGCTCAGAAACATACTGATACAAAAGGGTTAATCGATCTCGGAGTCAAAAAACAATTCCAGTTGTCAAGGCTGTAAAGGTATGGTATTAACTTTAGAGACAAAAAGTAAATCAGAACCAGATGATCGAAGCTGGATAGGTTTTGAGGTGATGATAATGACACTGGCATGAATACAATAATGGTTCTAATTTCAAACTTCATTTCTGAAATCATGTGTAGAATTTTTTTTTAAATTGGAATAAAATTGAATGAAAAAGTCCTGAGTCACCAGTGACATATTTTTTGTTAGACATATCTAAACATAAATTAGGCAACATCAGCGATAATCTTCATTCATTCATTCAACTTGAATAACCTCACACATGGAGTGCAATCCTGGGCTGGATATATCGATAAGAGCTAAGCCTAACCACAAATTTGTTCCCCGATTAAACAAACTGAAAAGGCCCATTGTGAGAACCTGTCTGACGCTCTATCAAAATAATTCCACTTCGCAACCACAGACGGTAATCACAATAAACCGTGCCATGTCTGACAAACCTAATCTGCAGATTGGGCACACCTATTTGACGAAATAAAGACCAAATAAAGTGCTGCACCTGGCAGGTGTGGGACGGATATTAATAGAAGACAGAAATAGATCGTGAGTTGGTCACCAGACAACATAATGACAGCTAATGAAATCGACGACAAGAAAATGGACAGTGAGCAAAATGGACAAGACGTGTCACTTGGACCGTTGATGACACAGCGGCCTTACAAAATGGACAGTCACCACGCTACACATAATACACATCCCATTAAGTTAACCACCACGCCTGCAGCCATTTCGTAACACCCACATTGGTTGTGGAGAGTCTTCGCCCCGCCATTACACCCCATTAGCTGAAGACAGTTGCCAACACCTTTAAGCTGTGTCAGTATTGACAAACTGACAAATGCGTGGCAGACTGTGAACAATACCCATAAGGCAGCTGAACAATACCCACAGGTCCCAGAGGGCATTAACTTAGCTGTCCCATAAGCCCCAACAATTGAGTATTTAATTAGGCGTAAGCCGAGAAACAGACACACAGTGAAGTCCTTTCTATTTTATCCGGTTTATAATGCCAGCATCAGTGATAGATGCTCTATAATTTTAATTGTTTTAGCACAAGTTTTATGATGTGATAACATGCCAGTAGGAGGTAGTAGAATTTGTCAAACCAAAGATATGAGAAAGCATTTATCCAAAAATGTTGTAATACACTGTATATTTTAAAGCAAATTTGAAATGTAATAAAATTATGCATATTGTTTTTAAATATCTTAATGTCTGTTAAGGCAGGTTTTGCGGTGTATAATAATTTACAGTTTGTGACATAATTCCACCATGGATATAAACCATATAAACAGGAACACTTAAAATATATGTAACATCTACAGTTACTTATTAAGGATCTCTGAAAAATAAACAATAAACGTGTTTGTTTGACAGTACAAGTACGAGATTGGTGGTTAATCCAAAGTAATCAAATTCAGTCAACCGTGACAGACAAGAAAGTTGTGACAGAGGACACAATGTTGCTGTCACTGGTCACTGCAGTACGCTGACACTTTGTAAGCCTTTGTAATCACACAAAACACCCACGCCCAGGGGTAAATCAATATACCCTGTGTTCACGCAAAAGGAATGTTAACGTGTAGAAATCATGCTCGTGGGTGTTGCTTTGTGGCGTCTGTCTGATACGTCTATAGATGTGTTCCTGTACATATGTGGCCTATGCGGGCATTCTTATAATATCTGAGATAATAATACCCTTTTATCATGTGAGAAGAGCAGATACCCTAAAGCTAGAAGGACTGTAGGAAAATTCATTAACTGATGAAACAAAACAAGTCTTGTGAACGAAAATACCTTGTGGACACAAGTGGAGGTGATAGAAAATTTGCCAAAGCAGTCATCTTATCGACAACTTACTTATTGATGACATACATAATACGTGTAACTTTGATTCAATGATTGAGTAATTAATACATCTTAAGAAGGTCAACACAAATAAATGATATCTGGAGATGTCTAGGGACTAATTAAACATAGTTTTTATTCACAAATGTATTATTTTGTGATGTCACGCAATAGAACCTTTGTGTGTGGTGGCATTGCATGCTGGGATACTGGCTGCAACAATTGCCAGTTGTTTCTATTATCAGAGAAAATCACGAGATAAGGGTTGCAAGATTTTTTCGGTTTCTTGCCTGTGAAAGCCCCAGAGCTGTTGAGTTACTGCTCTACACAAAGAGGGCGGTTATGAGGGCTGATAACATTGTTACATTGGTCAATAAATATCAATTGATCAACTTATCCAGCTAAATTATAGGTCTATCGAGCATATCTGGATTGTGTAAAAACTTGAATTAGTGATAGAAAGTGTTAATGCTGAGCGTGGGAATTATTGTTATTTATTGAACTGGAATGCTGCTGGTAGTAAAGTTTTTACGTAAGACGATGACACCATGCCTGGGTAAGTATTGCATGACAAGATTATACACTAAATACAATTTATGTAGAACTGATGAACATTGAGGTATTATTTTCCTAAGGCAATAAAGGGCATACATTTATAAAATTATGTACATATTAAAAAAATTATACATAATTATATATATATATATATATATATATATATATATATATATATATATATATATATTGATAGGAGAATGCTTATTTTGCATATCATTGTGTAATTATGTACCTTCGGTAACAAAACAAATGTGACTGGGACAAGGTATCAGTGGTGAGTCACTTTAGAGCCACTTGACTGTCCTGACACCTGGTGGTGAGTGGTGACATTGTCCATCACGGGTGACAAGCTTCGGTAACAAATCAGACCACTTAAGACTGTCACCAACTTGTCACAGACGTGACACTAGTGGACAGTCAACACCAGTGGACAGTCCAGTAACTGTCACTTACACCCATCTGTCATGCCAGCTAGGAGTGGAGCTGACCAGACAAGACACTGACCAGACAAGACACTGACCAGACTTACTGGTCTGGGGCTAATTCCTGGCACATATTAATGTTTGTCATTAGCTGGCTTGGTGTTTCTCCTGGTAAACCACAAGACAGGACGTCTCCCTGGGACACTGCCTCAGCCTGGACTTGGTTATTCCAAGGACTTCTATATTCCTATTCACCCAGCACTCCTACAGAAAACTGCGGCTGTGGGTAGCATTGATAGCCTGGGTAAAGGGTTGTAACCACGTAAGGAAAGAAAGGGTGGGAGAGAAAGGTAAATTTGACTTGACAGATGACACCCTACACTAGATATTTAACAACCAACACATAAAATAACTATAACCTGTTCTCGGCTAAGTTCTCAAAATCTGTGCCTGGTATTGATATTAGTTATCAAATTCTGCTCACATTCCCTTTCAGTTCTCCAAGTTTGTTAGTAGTCTTCCTGTTAGTTGTCACCTGTGAAGACTGCTATGACTAAATACCAGTAGTCTACTGGACAGACTAGTGACAACATATAAATGTTTAACACACATCTCTGGGGTAATGAGTGGCGATGACAGCAAGGGCCTAATGACACCACTGGTATTATTAATACATTCACAGGATGTTCAATACTCTGCAGTTCCCTGCATTCAGCCATTCTTGTAAACTAACCCTGTGCACACAACTAATTCAACAATCATAACTACACGCTCAGAAGAGCCATACGAATGCTACTTTTAAGTGTACAAAAAACGGGTGTGGCTTCAGTCAAGCACAGATTGTTGAGAAACTTGATCCTGAAGAAATGACATCTTATTTCTACTGTCACAATGCTAGGAGATTCCACACACTGATCCGATCTACCCTATTGTGGTCACTCAGGCTACTTGCATTCTTTCCCATTTAGCACCCATCATGGCAAGATAGACCAATCTGCCAGTGAAAGACAGGCATGTAGGCGCCCTATCTCTTTAAATCACGAATGATATAGCATTACTGGGGCAATTGGACATGCAAACTGAAATACCTCTTCACTTTTGTAGAACGGAATATGTAAGTGATTGATGCTGAAAACCTGTTCCAGCCAAGCAGACCATACGTATCAAAGTGGCATCTTTCAGCACCAGTAACAGAAGTGCCTAGGCCTAGCTTCAGTTGTAAATATCGATCCTTCTTTGGTAATTGCTAAAAAAGTAGTCTAGTGTAAACAAAACTACCAGAGACTGGAATAAACAATGTCTCATTGTCAATGTCACATTTACGAAACACAGAAGGTATCCTGGAAAACATCACTTGTGATAGAAAGTTAATTTTCATGAAAGTAGGATGCTATAGTGTTTCCAAACATATAATGGCTAACCATTACGCAGAGGAAAGATACCTACATGTGTTGTTCTGTAATATGACTCCCGTATAGTGCACAGAGACACACTTCTTTCTCTTGACCAACAGCTACATCAATCGTAACCAACAGACAATGGTGCTTTTAAAGAGTATCACAGACACAAACTGTCTGTCGGTAAAATAACATCCCACTTGACTGAGCAAAAACCTCTTCTTAAATAACAAAACATTGCTTGCCATTGTAATACTATAAATTACAGGAAATTACTGCCTTGGAATGGCGTGGAACGGGACACCTCTATTTGTCTGCAGACTGCTTTTCTGAGGCCCATAATGGACATCGAAAACTGGCGGCAACCACATATTGATGTCAGCCAGGCATGCTTCCTTTAGTTAGTATTGGGTGCAAAGTTTACCTGACACTATCTCACAATGTGAGTATGACAATGATTGATATCAATGGATTCACGATAAAGTGGCCATGATGCAGCAATCGCGGTATCCGCTTTTGTGTTCATTGTCAAGGTTTTTTCAAAGTAAGTGGACGCGAGGGTGTAGAGAAAGTGTCATAATATACGCAATTAGTGCATTATGTTATGGAGTTGACTTCTGGTGCCGTGACGGGGACATTGTCAGGTTGGGACAGTGCTATCTTATCAGTCCAAGCGATGCTGATGAATACGGGTTTTCAAGATGTTGTCACATCTGTTTCTGAAGGACAAGTTGTCTGTTTAGATGACCCAGACATAATGATGCAAATGATCTGATCTGCCTTGATCTGGAACTACTGATACAAATGTTTGCTTCTACATGACATCCTCATTCTAAGATGTTAGCTGATCATTATTCAATTTAGTCATAGAATTTGCCAAGCTGCCTGCATGCAATGACAGATAATAAATTACTTTCAAAGATACGAGAATATCAAATTAAAATATCTGGAATGGTGTTGTTTAGAAAGAAACACTGTGTGTTTGTTAGTAACACAGAAAAATAAACATAAAACTAAAACTTAATCACAAAAAAGTTGTTATCATAACATAATAATAATATTATGATGACATTTCACAAATTCAATTGGAGGAGAGTTGATCACAGGTTTATCACGAGTGCCACTTCGCTTTTACATGGATAGTGACTACATCATTTACTGAAATACAATTATATCTGCAATAAAAAACACTGAATTAATAGGAACTAAATAAAAATTGCACTTGTAAAGTCTTGCATTAAAATCTGCTGCATGCAGCAGGTTTATTGGGTAAATCTGCACTAAATGACCCTCAACATCTGTTGTTTATGGTCCTTATCTGTGCAGTTAAAACATGAGATTATGGCTGTGAATCCTGGCATGGACAAAACAGAGACAAACGTTCCGGATGACATGCCTCAGGTGCTAAACAGATGACAAACTAACATCTTCCCGAGACACGCCGCTGGGCCACACGCAGGTACACGCTCACATAAACACATTTTTCACACATGCACAATTTCGTATTATTAATAAGCAATATCCGCGCACAGCCCAGACTGATTAAAGCCACAATCGCACCAGACCTCGGCCAAGTGGAACGGGCCACTCTTGAAAGAATAATGCTAATCCCCAGCAGCGCCCCAGACGCACGTCTGCAGACTTGCAGGTGTACAGACTTCGACATACAACCTGAGTGCCACTCTATAAACCCAACACAAAACAGGCAGTGAATAATAGCGCTATCTGTCTATGTGACGCTGAGTACATGCAACACTCAAGCTGTAGTTAGGTCCATGAAGGGCCCCTACTTCAAAGCCCCTCAGTCTGTGCACAATAGCCGTGCTTTGTAGGACAAGTTCCCATCTGATCTGTCCATTGGTGGAGCTGAATAGACCAGCCCGCATTGCTGCTGTCGATGCGCCGCTGAGATACATTTATCTGAAACCGTAGCGCCACAATCAGACCGTTCTGGAATTCAGAACCTCTTGTTGCCTGACACCTACGGATCAGCACCTCAGCTGGCACGACATGAAGACGTTAATCTTAATGTAATATTGTACGATGCAAAATGTGTATTATGAACTTTTAACTTGTGCCCCATTCCAGTTTATTTTTAGACAGGATTCTCCAAAAGTTTCTTTCTTGTCTGTCTGGGACTTTGCCCTAATTTATACCTCCCGTTATTTCTACACCCTCCCTGAACCCTGGTGAAGATTAAGTTTATCCCACTTTGATTGAAGTGCGTCTTTAGGCATACTATCATGTCAATTAACTGAACATGATTTTGTGCTTAGATATAACTTCTGAATTAGTTAAACACACATAAAGTAATTAATATTTTATTAAACGTATATAGGTAATATTACAAAATCATAAAAACAGGTTGTGAAACTAATTCAATTAATACACCTCGCCCCGTAAATCTGATAATTTATTTGCCATGTTACATGAACCAAAATACACACACATACAACAGCTAATGTTTATGATACAAATGCAATGGCATATAAGGATGGTCAATTAACCTCACAGAAAGCTGGCCGGTCTTTATACAACAACAATTTGTTAGGTTTCTATACCAGTTGACTTAAAGATTTAGGTTTCTTTTATCTGTGACCATCTACGTATCGAGTATGACACGACACAGAAGCGATCTGTCACAGCATGTCTGTCACCATCTGTGCCACCCTGAGCTCCTGGCAACTGACACAGCTTCAATGCGATCAGTGCAGCCAGCGTGACGTGACAAATCCAACATTCAACAAGTTGTTGTCTAACTTAAACGGAAAACAACTTTTAGAAATAAAAAACACTCCACATCAGATCAGACTTTTCTTCAGAATTGGCGACTGCTGAAGTTATACATACAGGTAAAACTATGAACTGTGTAACAAATAACCTTGAAACATTTACAAATAATTTGAAAATAAATGCCATTTGTGAATATAATTCCTTAAATTATTGTTGTATTATGCGACCCAGCTCCAGTGCTCTTAATGCAGTGCGAGTCTGGGTCACTCATAATCCAGGGCTAGTCTGGGCCGATATCAGGTTTATTTATCAGCCAACATTAGAAATGTTTGCCTTTGGAACACGACACCTTCCTGTGTGTCCCCCTCAGTCCATCAACTCCACACGCCTAGTCAGTGTGACTAGACAAAATATACTCTAGTTACTAATAATTACGCAAGTACTAACCATTTATTCAAATGTAAAGATCCAGTTTCTTGGTTCATATTAAATAAAAAGAAATTACCTTTCAAGAAACAGTTTTACTTTCTTCCGTATATATGTCAGCCGTTTGTTTAATCATTAGCAAATGTACATGTCATTCTTTGCAAAACCGAGTGTAGCTTGCATTTTATATATTTCTAAAATACGTCACCAATTTTCTGCTAATGTCTGCTTGGTTTGGTGGGAGAGAGAGGTTCAAACTGTTGCCATGTCAACCTGAATTAATGACCACCCTGGCAGAACCCTAGTATGCAAATGACCATGAGCAGTCATTATATTCAATCATGTTCCCTGCTATTAGCGCACTTATAAAACATGATTGATGCATTTGGAGGGGTTAAGGCACTTACAAGACACCATTGATCATGCTCTCAAGGGCTGGGTTCTGCAAAAAACCTTCTCTTACTGATCTGTTTTTCATCAGCCACCTTAAAATTGTGTGTCTGTCCTGAATTCTGAGAGACTTTACCATTACCCTAACCCTGGGGTAAAAAACTTAAAAGAACGCGTACTTGTTAGGGTATCATAATCGCAATTTGTGGGTCATTTTTCACTGGGAGAATGGCTAAGTATGAATAGTGCACGTGGCCTGGGATGAAACCAAAATATGAGTACCCGTAAAATCTTAGCCTGTCTCTGGGAGCATATCAGGGACAATACCTCGAGCATTATCAGACATCTGTGCTAGATCCCCTACAATGGCCGATTGTTTGGTTTATCATAGTCCCCTGCTTCAGGAAATAAAGACAGTTCCTTATCTCCAGCAAGAGATATCTAAAACAACAATCAAGAGGGTCATAACATGGCTGCTGTCATTAGCACACTAGAGGGTGTAAGATGCAACAGGCAAGCTGGGATCTTAACACCTTGTAGCTAAAAGCAGAACTGGGTGTGCATTCCAGGCCAGACATTCCACAGAGCTGTGGCTGATACGTTTCACCTTTGAAGTAAGAATAGTCTGTGAACTCTACCAAAACAACCCTCCAAGGCCATGACATCAGTGGGCTGGAGATAAAACAATACTCTGGAGCCTAGGTGTGTGTGGTCACAGCAATCTCACACAGTTAGATGTGTCTATTGTTTACACTTGGTCTTCTCTTGAAGCCACCAGATTTAGTTTGTACTTAAGTCTTACTGTCAAACATACAGGGATAAGCAGCTCAGCAAATACTGGCAAGAATTGTTTTCCCTTTGAACTTTCATTTCTCCTCTCACAAGCTGTTTGTGTATTGTTACAACTGGATGTACGTTTTTTAGGTGTACTATTTAATTATCCAAGCTACATGCCTAATGCCACTTCCATAAAATAACATCTACACCAGTTGAGAGAAGAATGGCAATTACTGAATGTGTCTCTAACATGTAAAGTTGCAAATGCTAAACATACAAAGATGCAGGATTAAGATACATTTCAAAACCTGATGTCCCCATTGTTGAAGTTCCATGAGTTTCACCAGTTTCCATTAAAGACATTCATACCTGTTTGTAATATACTCTTACTCTACCAAACAGTACTGTCAACAGTTACCATGTCACCATCGGTTTATCCAAGATATGGTTAACCTGAAAATAGAATACTGAGCACCTACTGTTTGTTCAGCTGTCAGTTGTGGAAAAGTAATATCTACAACAAACTGGTTGTCATGGTGGAATGTGTATGGGATAATGGGAAATATATATTATTACAACTACACTCATTTGGTTCACTATTTCTTCAAGAAGTTCATCACACAATATGTTCCGACTTCATCCAGCAAAATTAACCAATCACTTGTTTGATTTGTTCAAAAGGCAGCAAGGTACATTAACTACATTTATGATGTCAACAATAAAAAACCTATCAAAAATTAGTCAACTTCTGGGTGTACCAGCTGTTGATAACATTTTGGTGATATGAGAAAATAATCACCTAGAATTTGCTTTAATCTACCCTCAGTTTTACAGACAAACAATAGCCTCTGGGTCTTTACTTAGGGGTGTTACCAAGGATTATGTAACATATGCCCAGGTCACATTGCTGACCAAACAACCCATTTAGCTCCCCACAGTTCCTCTGATGTCTCCTTTGAAACAACCAAACAATAATTATGTCCCTGCAATTGGAAAATTGGTGTGCATAAATTAGCATAATTAATTCTGGGAGTGTGTCACTGAACTGTGGTCAAGAGTGCAATAACAATTAGCACCTGGGCAGGTGAGAAATATCTCAAATTCCAGGAGTAATCAACAGGTTCACAGCTTCTCTGACTGCCACTGGTCTGCTCTCTGGTGAATGAAATGAATGAACTGGCCCTGTGGCTGACCAGAAAAGCAGTTATGATAGAGTTATAGACAGGTTCTTTGTGTCAGGAACACAGGACAAGACAACCCCCAGGGGTTGAGATGCCACACTTAGGGTTGCTCTGGTTTACATACAAAAGGGGTCATTTCAAAAAATGGGAAAGAAAATTATCACTAATTATTATTATAGACCCAGACACAAGTCAATGTGATAAACTGACATGAAGTGTATCCTAAAAATTCTAATATAACAATCATTTACATATTACGAAAATCGTTAATTTTACAATTAAAACAATTATTAAAGTAAAAATAAAACAATTGTTAAAGTTAAAAAAAATGATTTTTTAAACTAATGGTATTTATTATCCTGTAGGAGTAATAAAAATGACAAATTGTAATTGAGTTTCTTTGTAAGTTTACCTGCTATTATGCTGGAACAGTCAATGTCAATGATTTCAGACACCCCATGATATACAGTAATTATACACCCAAAATTGAGAGTGGAAAAAACTCCATTTAAACTACAGGCTATAACCCTAAATAAAGAAAGCCAAGAACCTTAATATTTTTTGTATAGACAGCTGTCCATTGTCAGCGTGTCCAAGGTGGCCCGTTTTATTGTATTGGGGCGGTTCTCAAAGCAGTTTATGCAGTACATAAAATACAGAGAGTAGATTCAAAAGGTACCATAAAAACCCGGTCTTTCACAGACTATCACATGATAGTGAACTGAACAATAAAACGTGCACGTTTAACACGTCACACCGTCACTGGTTTCGCAAAATAAAGCCACTGGATACACCCTATAGAAATAAGTGAGGCCGAGAGCTGACCCAGACTGCTTTCTTTAGCCATTGTCTGTGTAGGAAGCCTGTCGTAGAAGATACAAACAAACTTTGAACTGGTGACTGCAGGTGTATCTAGTCCTATCTACGGCTTCGGCTCGGTCAGGTACACCTGCACAAATTACTAGTTAACATTTATTGTAGTATAATTAACTCACTTTGAAAATATATTCACTACTGGTTAACAGTTCTATATATATTTACATTTACTTCATAGTAAATATAAAATAATAACAACAAGTAATAATGTTAACTTTATTTAAAAAATACAACATTCGTTTAAATTTATTTTATTGTTACCTTTAACAATGATCTATTTTGGAATGACCCCTAAGCGACAACAGAATGGTGTTATATAAACAATGACACTACAATTTACAGTGTCTCTGTTACGCTGTGGTGTTTTCTTTCAATACGGACAATACTTAGGTACACTATGCATTTCAGAAATGTGCGTGCCAATATGTGTCGTGCACACAAACTCCGCTTATATCAGCATCAAAACCAACCTCCCCGGGTCCAGACAGGAGAAACAACCCTTGTCTTCCTGCCATATTTAGCCTGTCCATTTCAAACAGTCATGTGTCAATTTTCGGCCACACCAGTCTGTGAGGAGTGTCCCCTTTCTGTAATGCTCAGTCATATCAGTGTCATAGGAAATCCACCTGGAGTGAGGCTGTGTATTACTGACCACTGCTGACCATTGTCCAGCCACTTCACACTGTCAGGACCACTTGGTCATTCTGGCCCTGTGTATCTTACTCACAAACTCACACTGTCCTGTCTGCAGCAATTAGACAGTGGGGGGTCTTACACCCCACTGGGGGTTGGGGTAATTAGCACTTGGAAATGAGAGGGCAGTAAACTGGGGTATGTGGACAGAGCAGGGGGTCCTGGCAAGGGGGTAATTAAACTGTCCATTTGTTACTGCCCCATTAGGGTGACATATTGGACAGCTGATGACAAAGACAACATTGATCTTCTGTTGACATAAAGATATCATTTCAGACTATGTGACAATATCATCATTTAACTGTTTAACAATGTTCACTATTTAAAGAATTTTTTGGCCACACAATGTGCGCCATGGGAGAGAGGGTGTAATGACATACCTACATGTCATGATTTGACCACAACCCTTTATCAGAAATATTCATGAAGCACTTCAGCATTTGAATGAATAGCATAAACAGGGCAGAGTTCTTCCCGAAATACTTACAAGACTATTAGTGTTGTACACATCCATTCAAGAGCTGCTCTAACAGGAGTACTATTCCTAGCCATAATCCTCAAATAACTAGGAATGAGGAGGTTTCATAAGAAAGACAATCCCATCTGGACACACCCTATATCCTACTGACAGAAAGGAAACATCTGCCAACAGAGCCAGACAGAACACCTTTCGTTTAACTGCATCCTTTCAGCAACAACCGTCCATGCATGTGAAGAAGCAATTTGCCAAATTAAATCATCCATTCTTGGTAAGTTACAGCATGGCGTAAAAACCACAGTGAGTTGTGTACTCACTTCCTACCCAGTCACACATTTGTCAAGTGCTGTGGTCTCACGGCAGACAGACTGAGGCACATGTGGGTTTGAGACTGTTTTATAATAGAGTGTAGCTGTGACAGCAATCATCACTCTAATTTCCTCCCCTGCCACAGCTAGCAGGCAGTAGCGTTTATCTGGAAAAGGGGACTCATGGAAGAGATATCTTTTCAAGAAATAATGACAAATCATTTCAGTTTCACAGGAAATATTTGCCAAAGAATAACAAAGGGCATCTATTGCATGGACACCTCTCAATGATCCAGAAAAAATATGTACAAATATTCGAATTCATACAATTAACACCAAACATATCACATATATAAATAGAATTTCTGTCTCATAAAATACCAGTAAACTCATTATATACAAAGGGTATACCGGGCAAAGTACATCATGAGAAATAATGAACACTTCAAAGAAACCATGCCGACATTTCAATCAACACAAGAAACCTTTACAAGTGGTACACAAGAACTGAAAATTAAATACTGAAAGCTTCAGAAGCTCAGGCAAATTATACCTAAATTAAAAAAAGTTACAAGTATGTGTGCCCATGAACTGTATACAATTACCACAGATTCTGTATGTTCGTATCTTTGTAATGCATTCAACCCTATAGCGGTGACTGCTAATAGCAAAGGTGAAGATAAGCCGAGACAAATAGAAATAAACATAACCACCATTCTTCTGCTCTAGTCACCTCACCACTATCGCCCCTCCAATCTTGTATGCCTTTTGTATGCTCATAAAGCCCGCAGGTAGCAAAAATGTCTTTGATGACGGTGTCATTAAATATGTCCTGTAAGGTGTCCAGTGAATAGACTGTGACTGGTGGGGGACAGGGGTGGACACCTACCAGCTTGACGTGAACCAAGAAGTTGCCACTTACTGTCGTGCTGCGTCTGATAATATCTGTGTCTATAGTTGCACATCCTGTCAAGACCTGATAGCAACAATACTGACCAATCCACCCAGCTCTGAACAATTAAAGAACATTTGCCATGTCCTGTCTGGCATAGAAGACCGTCCACTCCTGTACACTGACCTTAGCTGACCACTGTCTGTTTTGTGTCCCAAACAGACAGACAGATGGTTCAACAACGGTCAATAATTATTAGGATCATTACATAGATTGCTATCGAGTAAAGTAATAAGCTGCTTCAGACGCGAATAAAACATCCTTAACAGGTCTGCAGTCAGGCCCACACTTGCACAGATCATGTCTAATCTTGCAATAAATGCAAAACCACATATCAATTTAGGCCCTTAAACTGTGACCCCGGGGTTGTTTATGCCAACTATATCTCTGGTTCTGCCCTGCTCAGTCCTACACATGTTGATAAGCACCAATAACATGATAATTTTGACATAATAACACAAACCAAGTCGCAGCAATGGAATTTTGAGCGACCATGCCCGAATCGATATGATAAATCTAATGTAATATGTGTGAGATTGGAAGCTCCGGTTTATCAATACATCAAGTGATAATCACTTGGTAGAACCATTTATCTGCAGCCTTGGCACCTGTTTCCCACAGCTATTTTCTACCAAAACATCACAAAGCATAAACAATGCCTAATCTCCATGATGTAGGCTTAGCTCTGACAATGGTTTACACAAACATGGATTGCCCCTGCCAGTAGATTTCCTGGACCTGGCACGTTTTTGACAGCTCCAGGTCAGCTTAGCCCTCAAGCTGCCAAGAGGTGTCAGACAGACGGGTGGACAGGTGTCAGACTGACAGGCGATTTGTCATCACCCAGATGCAGCAGTGACCAGGCAGAGAGGAACAAGTTCCCCAGAGCCCTGACTGACTTGAGTGTACATACACAACCAGTCTCCCTGCCAGACATAATCAAATCAAGATTCAGGACTTTGGAAGATTTGTTAGTAATTTTCCCCAGTGCAAATCCCTATAAAACAAAGAGTTGGCACTATTAAAACATTTAACAATACCATGAATTTGCTCTTTAGCTAATACAGTTGTTAAAGAACCAAATGTCTCACTCAGATTATGCTTCACAGAGTGAAAAAGAAAACAAACATATCAATAAAAATAATGTCACTTAAGAAATTAATTAGTGCATGTAAAATTTACTAAAAACATTTTGCTTTTGCAATTTGCAAAAATACACAAGGAATTAGATGAAAATGACATGTGCATATAACTGCATAATTGTGCTCACAGGTCTAACGTAATGGTAATCTGACATACTAAATAATGACTTGCTCGAAACATCCTACAAGTGCCATGGTTGTATTTTTTGTGAACACAGAAACGCCACACTAACACTTAATAGTGACAATGCAAAATGTACTGAATAATGCAGAAATAAAAATTATATATGCTTCAGTTCTTGCAAATAATTGCCACCGATGCACTGTCAGGGTTCACTGCTGTCATAGAGAGATCAATCAATATCTCGACAACCAACTAATGCAAAATCATTGGCTTCCACGTGTCCATTAAAATGCAAGAAAGTGAAGCCAGAGGCCATTAAACGAAGTGTAACTACTACATTACTACATTACTACATTAGCGGGAGGTTGCCAAAGAACCAGGGGAAAATCAATAGTTCATCCGTGTGAGTTGCAAGGGAAACTCATCACTCGTAGACAGACACGAAGGTAAAGGTACCGCAAGTGAAATCAGTGACGGAAAGATCTCTGACTGAGCTACTATTACCATATCTCAGTCAGCGTAATGTTGGTTTGTAATGTTACCTATATGGCTACAGATTATATGGTACTAGTGCCTGTTGGCATGTTGATTACTGACTTCAGTGAGCTGGTGAGTGAATGAAAGAACACATCCACAGAGTGAGTTTATACTCACATGGACCAATTGTTGAACAAACCCTGAATACTGTTGGAAACTACACACAGAACAACCCAGATTTCATAGTCAACCTGTAGAACAAATCCCTGTATAGTGACTGATGTTCTATACTCTTCATCAGCAAATTGTGCAATCCAGATAGATCACAGCCTGGGTACCTAGTCATCCACCTGCCAAAACTGCTCATGCATTTAATACCTCACTTCATTTTCTGCTGTAGCTGCTACTTCATTCCAAAAATACACTGGGCCAGTGTGTGGAAGATTAATGATTCGTCACACCTTTAAGCTACAGACCTCATGCTGGGCATAGAAAACTGGCATTTAAATTACATCTGCAAAACACAGCATGCAGTCTTACAATAATGTTATTTTGTCATGTGTTCTCATTCTGCTGATGACATTTTCTGAAGAAAAAATTCAGTTGGACTAGGCAACAGCTACATATCTATTTTTATGAGAAGTCGGAAACTACGCACATCTGCTTGGTGTCTATTTTAGCAGCAATAGTGCATTTTATCAAATGGGCCAGACACTATAATAGTGCATGACTATTGAGGTTTCCACTATACAAACCCAGGCCTGGTTTCTATCAGTGGATGTTAGGATCACACACAGTTGGATAATGGCTTTAGACAGACAATAGATGTGTCAACTGTGCAAACACACACTCTTGTCTGTGTTTTGTGTAAACTGAGCTGCACCAGTGAGTATCTGGTGACAAATTAATAAATAGGTATCTTTGCTGCAAGAGATCCATCTGTCTCAGTTTCATGCAGTTCTATTCTTGCAACAACCACACAAGCATTTCATTGCAGCATCTTTGATTTACTGTAATTAAATATTCCAGTCCCAAACTCTTGTTTTTTATCAACTGAAGAATGGTCATGCGTTTCAATATACAGATCACAGACATGTATAAATCATATAGAAAAATTTCATCAGAAATATCCGCCTGTGGCAAAATCAAAATATTGAAATACAAAATAACTTTTTGGTGTACATATTAGAAACGCAGTCAGCATTCAAATGGCAAACAGTTAATTGAAAAATAATTGTTTTTCTGTCATTCTGATCTGTCTGATTCTGTCCATGTAACCACAATATTATAATATATCAATTGATTCTTCCCATACACATGCAGATGTAGACTAAATATGTAGGATAATATGATATTATTTAATTGCAACAAATGTAGACGTACCAAGTTACTACTAAGACAAGTCTCAGACTTTTGTAACAAAGAAAATACCACTAAGTCTATAAACTAAAAGCTAGACAAAAAACATAGACCCTCACTCGACAGAGTCAGAGGCATACCCGTACGCCCACAGAGGGACACTATAAGTGAGCCCCTTGTCTAGTCACTAGTGTCTACCCTCCGCCCCCTCCATACACCCTACACACGGCAGGTGCCAAAGATCAGGGGCGTGCTGTGCTCTCTGTCCGAGTCCAACTCCAAAACTGGAAGCGCAAGCCCCCTTACCTGGGCAATAAGTTTATTGAGACTTTGAACCCAAATCAAACAACCGAAAGTAGCTGGACACCATACACATCCCCTGAAATGTCACCGAGATCACAACAACATATCAACGCAAAAAGTGCGAGATAAAAAATAAGGTACTCACATTGGATTTGAGGCACTCCAGTTAATCGGAGCCAGAGCGACGCATCGCACGAGCGGGCACAGGTCGGACAGGAGAAGACAGAAAGTGACGATAAGCGCCAGCCCTACGCCTGGCGACCTCATCACAACATACATCCTACGGGCGCAGTAAATCCCCAGATACGTCCACGTTTCGGTCTTGCATGCGCAACTTTTATTAAAGAATCACTCAAAAAGCATGCTCCGCAAGTCGTCTGCTTCCTACACCGGTGAAACGCACCGAGTGAATGACAACACGCGTGTGTGACAGGTCACGTGGGTTATTGATGTGGTGGGACTCGAGAGGAGATTGGGCGCTGATGTAGGGCAGTGCGCTGGATGTCAGCGAAATAAAATAAACACATTCACCACCTATAGAGTCAATTTAAGTCACATTGTGTAAAATGTGAGTTTTATCAACTATGTGTTAGTGTCATATTTTGATTGGGTGTCACGGATTTGCTATTTTAAGTGAAGTATGTGGAGGTACTAAGTCAATTTCCCAATTCCCTCTTAGAAAAGTTGCGCAAACGATGATCAATGAATGGGTTATGTAGGGGTTGCACAGTAGGATTATCAATATTTACAGTAATATCATAACTAATTATTAGCATGATGTTACTGCAGTTGAAACGTAGCTGAATATGAACGGCCTAGTTTGTAAACACTGTGTTATTTACTCCGAGCCTAACTAAGCGAACGAACTTCCGCACCCCACAGCGAACATGGAAGAACTTCCGACTAGGTATCGAGCGAGTTTTTGGCCAAAATCGCCGATCTTTACGGCATGTTTGTTAGCTTTGTGCTTATACAGTGTCGTGTCGCAACACCCCGTCACGTTTGATGCATTGTATGTTGCTGGTAAGGAAGCATATGAACGCGAGGAATGGTTTGTCTGCGCAAATCACATGGATCGAGCGATCCGGGGCTACAATGACTTCGTCGAAAGTCTTACTCGCTGTCGACGTGGCTGTCGTGAAAAACACACTACAGGGGGGCTCGCATCGGGCGAATCCCTTGAATTAGCGTTTTTTGATATGACAATTAAAAGGGCGAATTGTATAGCGAGATGCCGACGGGAGAAAGTTAAGGGGCCGTCTAAGGATCTGTTCTCTACTGATGACGTTGCGGCTGCATTCGAGAGTCTGAAGCCGTACGACTACTTGCAGATTTGTTCTTACAAGGTGAGAAAGTGACTGGCAGACACAGCCGCGTGCTTGTTCAATTAACGGCTGTCCACCTGTCCACCCATCTAGTTGTGACTGGCGTGAGCGATGGGACCCACGACCCCTTGTGCAGTTGTTGTGTCTGCTCGGAGTCAGGCGACCAATCACAGGCTGCAGATTTCAGTGCCATTCTTCATGTCAACACTGACAACAGTCCTATTCTTTAATCAGTCCACCCGATTCTTTAATCAGTCCACCCGTACGACCTTAGACTAATTTGTAATCTATGCATCATCAGCCATATGCAAATACAATGCAATATGTGGGATACAACAGTATAAAATGGAGAATGTATAAAGAATAGATTAACCCTTAAAAATGTAACTTAATTTAGTGATGTTGTGTATAGATTTTAGTGTACTTTTTCAGGGGCTATTGAGACCCTGTATTGTACAAGTTTATAGAGAACAATAAAACGTAATATATACGTAATATATATGTACCTGATACATGATGTAAACAAAGCATTTATAATCAGCTATACAAAATTATACTTAGACTTAGAACCAGTCTTTGGCAATCTCTGTTTCTGGACAACTGGATGTGTTTTGAGAGGCCACATGCTGACGTGAACAAGTAATCTCTCAAGAAAACTTTTCACAGTTCAATGGTGAAAAAAATACGTCATCTGACATCTGTCACACAAACGATTAACCTGTTTGATGGTAAACTTACAATAAGTAATTTTAAATCTTTAATGGGATGTCCCAAAATGTCTAATATACTTACGTAGTTAAATGATTCGTTCTTAATTCACAACTATAAATTCAACTCTCAGTGCTTCAACCACTGCGGGTGGTCTTCATCTGATGAATATATTATGATAAATATTTTTCCAACTTACTGAACATCTTTACAAGTAGTTTTATTGTTAAATTGTAGGCTGATGGTGATGATTATTATAATTAATTATTTTGAAATCGTTTAAGACATTAATTTAGCATTTGTTTACTGATCTAGTGTTTGGCTATTCTAGGTAACTTTATATTTGAAGCGCCAGTTTGACATTGCAGCATACCTGGATTATGAAATACAAAATATCCTATAAAGCTACAGCAGAAGACGCACATTTATAACTAAATTGTTCTGTAGGACAATTGTAGATTCCTTAGTTATCAGGGGCTCAGTGTGGTAATGGTATATAATTACTAAAAAAAACAATTACAGCCACATTTGCCAACTGTGAATATATGTGCTATGTGCAGTGCTTTAAACTCACAGTTCAAACCAGTCCCAACTGACAGGCAACAGTTTAAATTTTTTCCTATTTGCTACCTTATGCCATTATTCAGCATTTAAAAATTTAAATTACCAATATGTCAGTCTAAACATATAATTTGCACTATATTATTATTTGGCGCACAAAAGTAATTATAGCATAGTTGAATAGCTCTCATTTTAGAAGCTGTATTCCTGTTGGAACAGACAGTTCTACCAGGCCTTCTGAGTACTTTTTCAGACTAGCTACAGATCCGAATCAAATGTTTTACTTGGTGCAATTGTTTTGAAGATTGGGAAGTACGAGACGGCAGTGGCAGCTGCGTACACCTACCTCCTGGCCAACCCAGAGCACCAGATAATGAAAGACAACATCAAGTTCTACCGTAGGATGAAGGAAGTGGAAACGTCATACTTCAAAAACCTGGAGAGCAAACCACACCAGGTAAGCCAGTTGATTAGTGATTTAATACAATTAAATATATGCAATATAATCACCTATCTTGTCATTTCTCCACACCTGCACTGCTATCTATAAGGATTTTGTATTTTTTTTTCCAGAACAGTGCATCATAAGTAAAATTAAGACTGGATGCAAAATTTGCAGATCGATGCTATCACAATAATTTTATAATAATAACAGCTTGGTACTTACTTATCAATTTGTCCCTCATTCTGTCTTCAAAATAACGTCCCTGATTGGCCAATTTGTAACCTTATACTCCAGTTGTAGTAATGAGTTTGGGTCCTAGATGATGTACCACACACATCATTTAGACAAAAAAAAATCCTTTCTTCCATGACCAGCCAATGCTTTAAAAACTAAAAAATGTGTATTTAGTCCTAGAAATTTCTGACAAATTACCCTATCTACCATCCTGACACTGGCGTCTGGTAGAGTCCAGTCTCCAGCTTGTACAGCTTGTATGTGTCTGTGATCACAGAACAGATGGGAATCACCATGTCCAGGGTGCCAGGGTCTGACACTGAAGCCTCTGCCAGCAGAGGAAAAAAGACAATTATAACAACGCAGTGTTTGATAAAAAAATGGACATAGAACTTTTGTCTATAGCTCCAGATTAACCATCCTAGTTATTGCAGTATAGCATTATACTTAGTTTGATGAAAACATGAAAGTTGCTCAAATGTTGCACCAAAATTTAAAAGATCAATTATTTTTTTGAAAAAAGTATTGATTGAATATTGGATGAACATCTTCAGGACTTAAGCTGAAATGCATCAGATATTTGCATCTGGTATCTAGAGTTTATTATGAGTCTAACATCCTTTTGAAACATGATATCCTGTGAACCGGTAAAACAAAAATATTTATTGATATATTTAAAATATAATATAAAATTATTAATTATATCTGAGATGACCTATTATTCTTCATTTATTAGTAAATTAGATTATTTTAATAATAATAATAAACCATATTTAAACACTGGTCTCCGGAGTATAACTCTGTTCAAAAGTGTGTACATAGTCATCATCATATTTAGTGCACTAATGGTGAGTATAGCATTACAATTTGTTTTATATCTCTCAGGTATATAATTATGATATAAGATAGCAATTGCATATTGTTATACCTTTTACATACCTGAGCGAGATTAAAAACTGCTCAGGTGCAGTGAAGTTTCCCCAATGACCAGGTCCAACTTCACACCTGACTTGGCTTACCAATATTACCAACCCTATCTCCCTCCTATCTATCCTTCTGTCACTCAATGTTAACCCAACCTGGTGTTGATTGACAGGTCATTAACTTCCATGTGTTCAAGTTGATTGACTTGTTTAGTAAACACTGATTTACTGTGACTGAATTCCCCTGAGACTAGGTCATATTCTTGTCTGACATTGATTAATTGCTCTCTGTTTTGGCTATATTTTCTGTTCATGGAAGTTGGCCTTTTGGGGATATGTTGACATGTCTAGTTTCTACTTCAAATATGCAGTTATTTGCAATGGGAAGTTATATTTTATGTCATGGATTATTTGCCTTGTTTATGTCAAATGTAATTGGACTTGATTACTTGCAGTGTGCTGTTTAAAACAGAAACTGTTTATAAGGAATAGCTGCTAAAATTTGGGACGGTTGTCCTAATACTTGTAATGTCAGGAAATCTTTGAAAAGCATACAATATAACATAGCATAAAAATATGTGTTTATAATGTGTCTAAAAAAAATTTCATAGTTATTTTGTAAACCTCCAATATGTATGGGCAAATTAAAAGTGTTGTGTATATATGTCAGTCGGACAGTCCTGACTCCTGAGTTAATTTGTTTATCAGTCAGACGCAGTGAAAAAGAAAATAAACATCAGTAGCCTTGTGCTTGTCTAAAGAACATGTAACTAACCATTAGGAAGATGGTTAGAAAAAATTGCATGTATGCATCTATGACCCATAATTTTATGTGTCAACTGACATACTGAGGAGTTAGGGGTGGTGGCGATTTTATTACGGAAAACTGAGGGTCATCATCACCTGATACCCCCCCCCCCACCCTGTCTTCCCAGGGCTAGGGACATACATTCCTTAAGCGTGATGTAGTCAGTCCCTGGTATTTCCGTGGTTTATGCAGCAATCAGTGACAGGGCAGGCGGCAATATAAAGAACATTCTGCCAGTCTGGATGATTGATGACTTGATGGATGATGCTATCTAATGAGCTTTGTTTCAACTGTCTGGCTGTTCTTTTTCCTGGAATCACATGGCCATTGTGTTGTCAGTCCTGGAATGTGTTTGATACAGCTGCCCATTTATTGTCTTCCGAGGGGTTGGGGCTTTTTCAAGGAGTAATTTACTTTTATTATATTTGATATCGATGATGGTGATGATGATGTTGTCTGTTTGTGAAATATGGAACTACCACCAGGATAGTGATGACAATGACTGCAGTGGCATCACTACTTCAGTTCTGTTTGTCTGTTGTTGAACTAAAATTAGCAAGTTTGTGGCGAGGCTGTATTGATAGCACTACAGTATAGTGTACTTAGTTTTATTCCAGGTGGTATGACATGTTCCTATTTTACAGCCTTCTTCATCACCCTTCACCAGGCTCCCATCCCCTTCTCCCCTTCTCCCCTTCTCCCCTTCTCCCCTTCTCCCCTTCTCCCCTTCTCCCCTTCTCCCCTTCTCCCCTTCTCCCCTTCTCCCCTTCTCCCCTTCTCCCCTTCTCCCCTTCTCCCCTTCTCCCCTTCTCCCCTTCTCCCCGTCTCCCCGTCTCCCCGTCTCCCCGTCTCCCCGTCTCCCCGTCTCCCCGTCTCCCCGTCTCCCCGTCTCCCCGTCTCCCCGTCTCCCCGTCTCCCCGTCTCCCGTCTCCCCGTCTCCCCGTCTCCCCGTCTCCCCGTCTCCCCGTCTCCCGTCTCCCCTTCTCCCCGTCTCCCCGTCTCCCCTTCTCCCCGTCTCCCCGTCTCCCCTTCTCCCCTTCTCCCCTTCTCCCCTTCTCCCCGTCTCCCCGTCTCCCCGTCTCCCCTTCTCCCCGTCTCCCCTTCTCCCCGTCTCCCCTTCTCCCCTTCTCCGCGTTTCCCCTTCTCCCCTTCTCCCCTCCTCCCTCCCTCCCCTCCCCTCCCCTCCCCTCCCCTCCCCTCCCCTCCCCTCCCCTCCCCTCCCCTCCCCTCCCCTCCCCTCCCCTCCCCTCCCCTCCCCTCCCCTCCCCTCCCCTCCCCTCCCCTCCCCTCCCCTCCCCTCCCCTCCCCTCCCCTCCCCTCCCCTCCCCTCCCCTCCCCTCCCCTCCCCTCCCCTCCCCTCCCCTCCCCTCCCCTCCCCTCCCCTCCCCTCCCCTCCCCTCCCCTCCCCTCCCCTCCCCTCCCCTCCCCTCCCCTCCCCTCCCCTCCCCTCCCCTCCCCTCCCAATCATACCAAACCTCTCTGTGCAAATAGTTCTTTTCAGGTGTGGTCTTCATTTTCAACCCTCTATCAATAGGTGTTCACATAAAAAATATGATTTTTGGGTAACCTTTATTTTTGAGTTTACATTCTAAAGTAGTCACTGAACCATCTGCACTGAAGACATGCACAATGTACAGTCCTTATTGGCTGCATGCTTTTATTATGTAATAACTGGAGAAGTTCATCTTTTAGCATGTTGATTTTGTGTAATTTTTTTTACAATAATTGTTGCCACCAATGACATCTATTTTCACATCAAGCCATCCATTATGCTTTGTAGATACATTAGACATAAAAGAAGCTTTGATGTTGCAGCCGTTTATTGTAAGTGTACATTTTTTGCAAGCATAATTTGTGGGTGGACCAATTTGTGACATGGAAACAAGATAAATTAGTGTTTAGTGTCAAGCTGTGAGGGGAACATCATGCAATCTGTTTGGTGCAGGTATATGTCCTAATGCAGTCCAATCTATTCATATTCGTCATTTGGACGGGTAAAACGAATATGGACGGGCAGAAATATGGGTGGATGGGTAAACAATTAAGGAGCAAAAAAAGTCTTCCAAAACCTTATTCTTAGTTATGCCTTGAAAGTGAGTGTAAATGGTGTCATATGTGTGTTTGTAGCCCATTTCAGGTCATCAGGCACATTTGAAAGTTTGTAAACTAGCTTAACAGTTAACATCCATGCGTCCACCAAAACATGTGTGACAGGCAATAATTTGGTCCTGCATAAAGCCCAATCTATTGGATTGAACAAGGACAATGTGATGCCATGTGTAGCACTAGGGGGCTATATATTTGTGCAACCGCATACCTCTGGCTTTATACTTATCACATAGAACGGGCATTATATTGTATTGTTTGTTAAATTAGTATGAATTTAACAACACATTTTAAAAATGTTCCAGCATGTTGTAGAGAGTTTAGTGTCCTTAAATTGATTGTTCACATGCAACCATGTACCACATCATGCACAGTGCTGCCAGAAAGTAACTGGTGCAATCACTTTGAAATTGCTTTTCTTACATTGTTGTGTATCTGTTAGCTAGTGTTAGGCAACATCACCCCAGTCGTCAATTATATATATATATATATATATATACATATATATATATATATATATATATATATATATATATATACATATATATATATATATATATATATATATATATATATATATATATATATATATATATATATATATTCAGTACTGCCAGAAAGTAACTGCTACAGTCGCTTTCAAATTTATTTTTGTACATTACTGTCTACCTATATTTTGTGTGATATCTTTGTAGAATGCACACTGAAACCAACTTATTTTCACATTTACAGTTTAGTTGTATTGTGTAAGTGATTAATTAGTGGAAGCCCAAAGGTAAATTGTTCTTAGATCATAGGGTAATACCAATGATTTATGTCAATGTGTCAGTATTGTGTCAGTCTGGCAGCCAGACATGTAACAGTGACCAGCTGCTCTGACCACTGGTCAAGTTCTGGCTGCAGGGGGTCTGTGACTAGTTCTAGGAACAGCTGGCTACTTACTGGGCCCTGGGAAAGTAAACATACATAGCTGACCAGGGAGATGGGGTGTCTCTGTAAGTGGATATGTAATTATATGGTATATTGCTCATAAGGAACGTCTACCAGAGACAGTAGACCAGTGCTTGGCTGATGGAACCTGCTGCCAGGAATTTATTTCTAGGAGTTCCAGGAATTCACAGGATCACATGCACATCGAAAAAAATGCATTAATTGATTGATCGAAATGGTTTTGTGTGTATTCTAACGATAATGAATTAGGGTTAATATATCATCTAGGACCCAAATTCATTATGGCAACTGGAGTATGGGGTTACAAATTGGACAACCGGTGATGTCATTTAGAAATTACAATGACTCTTTGAGGAACATGCTGCTGGGTGCCACAGTACTGAGTTGTTGTTATAATGTGGTGATGGCATCTAGACATCTAGACATATATACACACAGACACGGGGACTGTCTGTGGTGTAGCCATGTGTAAACTTTAGATGTTTCCAAAAGGATGCACACAACTGGTATTAAATTACCAGACAATGTTTAAACTAGACCTGAGTCACATAACTAGTCTCGCCAGTATGTGTCTGGCTAAAAATTGACTTGTGTGAACAATGCTTCAGAATGTGCTGGAATGTGTTGTCTTACAATTATTAATTTGCTTTGATTAACTGATGTGTTGAATTTAAGCCAGATGCCAATAATTGTCAGACAAATGTATGCAAAATTAACTGTATGAAAATATTAAAAATGTTAACGGGCATGCTAGTAAATTATTCAGGTTAGGTACTCGGTTATTCAGTTAGCTAGCTAGTTAATTAGTCAGTTATGGTAGTTACCATTTTGTAAGTATTTAGTATAGAACTGGCAACATGGCAGCATTATGTAAATTAATTCCCATTATAGCCTTTCGCCGTAATGTAAATATATGTTATACATGTACAGTATTTATCCCACTTGGGATAACTTAGACTGAGATTGTAAATGAGAGTTTAAATGCAGGATATGCACTTGGTGTCCCATGTGTTTGACCCTAGGGAGATGTCTGCATCCCTTGTAGAGACTCATGTAGGGACTAGGGAGGGATCAGACTGGCCTTAGGAAGTGTCACTCTTCCCTTCAATCCATGTCCTCCGTGCACAGTATTGTGGGGCAAAGCACACCCCCTGGGGCAAAGTGCACCCCTGTCGGTCTCGGCAGATGCCACTTTTAGTTTGAGTGGACACTACGGCATCACATGGTGCCAAACGACCAAGGCTACATAAAAATGTGTGTAGGCGTCCCTTGCATGTGTTGCCATAAATAGGTATCATGTGAACTATAAAGTAAAATATACTATTTTTGTAATACCAGCAAATTCTTATTCCCAATCAATGTAGGCCAAAGTGCATACCTGCTATAAATCAGTCATATTTTTATACTTCTACACTGTATATTATCTTTCTTTGTATTGGGATGTGCAATGCTAGTCCTACCTGTTTTAACTATGCAAAATATGTTTAAACACTGCTTTGTTGTTATTAGAAAAAAGGCTACATATCATGTAGACAGTTCTGTGTTCTGCATACTATTTTTACATGACTGTATTTACCCTTTATGTCTCAGACGACAATAATATTTGACACTAAAATGTGTGCAGTTATGTTTAGGAATCACAACACTGGTCAACAGCAGACTAATCACCCTGGCTGCTGGAATAAAAATGATGTATTGGTGATTGGCATTCTATAGATGTGGGCAATACAAGGCAGGGGGTGTTTTGACTGCTAACAGTGTGTCTTGTTGACCAGGACTATGATGTATGAGACAGTTATGGCTGTTTGTGATGTTGACTGGTTGTGTCTCAGTCAGCCCTGGACTTGGCAGCTGCAGCAGCCGCTGTTGTGTAATGGCGGTCACCATGGATCTTGTCAGTTGACACTCTAATTTTTGTTAGCGTATATATTACGAATATTGTCACATCACTATGTGTGGTAAGTAAGCTTGTGTATGATAAATTTCCTGGCCCGGAAAAATAAAGTTTTATTGTATTTTAAAAGCAAGTAATTAATTCTGTTAATATACACTGTGGGATAATCAAGTCAGTTAACAACATATTAATAGCTAGGATATGTAACTTTTGTTACTTGCAAAATGACACTATGTAAGATTAACAGAAAACTTACCATTGCAGTGGTACAGTCTGTACATAGAGTCAAGCTGTATTTACCCTTTTTAATAACAAAATAGACACACAAAATAAATTATTAGTTTGCCAGCATTTCACTAATACGAAATTTGTACAAAAGAGTTACTACGAATCGTATAAATCAGTAGATAGATTCAACCTTTTAACTATTTGAAAAGGATAACGAAAAAACTTGATGTAATGTATGATCATTCAGTTAATAAGCTATTTGTGGAAATGAAATTTGTTTGACCTGTACAAATAATCTGTTGATTATTGAGTGCGAGTTTATGTTGGTGTTGTCAGCTTACAATCACTTCACTGTTGTTTCTAGCAGTTGAGGACAGACATCTTCATTTTGGGGAATGAAATCGCCCCGACTTCTTTGAAACCAGCTCAGCTTCTCTTGTTTGAAATAGACTGATGACAAATGTTTATAGTTATGTGAAATTCCCCAGCCTGTGTGAGACATTGATATATAGGTTAGCAACACCAGTCTGCCACTGGTACATGGAACAAGTGTGGTTATTGGAGAGTATTCAGCTGCCTTGTGTAATTAACAATATTCCTGGAGGCTTCTGTATAATATATAATTATAAAGGTTAATGATGTGATGCATGTTTTGAAAATGTATACCATAATTTTGCACAATGTACATCGGCATCATTGTACATGTTACATTTTACAGTCGGGTAATATAACCATAATATTATGTCCTAATTAATATAGGTGTTTTCTGTCAAACTATGCTATTTTAACACTTATCTAAATGGAACTCAGTCTTCAGTTTCTGTTTCGTGTCAAACAGATTATCATAATAATTCACAGGATCAACAGTTACTGACAATTAAACTGAAAAACACTAACATTTTGGAGTCTGAAATTAAATAGAAACAAGTCAAGTTACGTAATAGACCCCTGTTGACAGAAATGAGGTATTGAAAACAATACACTATCTGCATCCGAACCAAAGCTTCTAAGACTTGATGAAGATATGAACTGATTCCCAGGTGCATTATTTCAAAGCTTGAGCTGTGGGATAATGAAATCTGAGTTTATAGACAATTAGTCCTGTGTGCATAGCTGACAAAGTTTATAACGTAATAATCTAAAATAGATTAAAATTGACGTCAGCCTGCCACAGTGTGTTTGTCAAAGTAGTCTGCTGCGGAATGAAAAGTTGCATCTTTTTGCCTAACTTTTTACCAACTTTACAGGACATTCTATAGAGCAGACAGTTGAAGCGAAAACATTGTTTATTATGAAATATTATACAACCTGACGCTAATCATTATCAGGATGGACTGAGTATTGCTTGAGTATCCACTTTGAGACTGAGTATCCCCACACATCCAACTACAACATGGCTTTATGTAGGATAAAATTATTGCCAGTCACACATGGTTTGGTGAACACATGGATGTTAACTGTTAGTCTGTTAATCTAGTTTACGAACTTTCAGATGTGCCTGATGACCTGAAATGGGCTACAAACACACATATGACACCATTTACACATACTTTCAAGGCATAACTAACAATATCTATGGTTTTGGTAGACTTTTTTTGCTCCGTCCACCCATCCATATTTCTGCCCGTCCATATACATTTTACCGTCCTAATGACGGATGGATGGGTCTCTACATAGAGCTATGTTGAGTATCTACCTGGAGGCTGTGTGTCCCCAGACATCCAACTACAACGTTTCTGTACCCCCTGTGTGTGCCCAGGACCTGTACAAGGAGGGGGTGGAGGCGTACAATGAAGAGGACTTCTTGACCACCATACAGCTCCTGGAGAGGGCGCTAGAGGCGTACTACAGCGAGGCGGAGAAGTGTGAGACTCTGTGTGAGAGCGCCGTAGAGAGCAAGGTGACGCCAGACCTCTACATGACACTGGCAGGTACGTGGTGATGTGTGACTGTTTAGTTTACCACAAAGTATTTAACCCTACATTTGCTTCCTGTACTCAGGAGAGCCACACCACTACAAGACATTTTGTTCATAATTGTCTATATTTTGTATGTTTTAGTGACTGTATTTTAGGTATATTTTATGCATTTATGGTTAGTATGTCGATATATGTAGTATGTGTGTATGTTTGTGAAGCGCATAAGAGCAATTGTTAATTGATTGAGCGCTATATAAATATTTTATCATTATTATTCATAGCACTATTAAACAAGTCTTATACAAAGCCACATGACAGATACAATTAGCACATGACAGGTACAGAAGGAGTCCGGTGACACATAAGTACAAGAGTGTATACAGAAGATGACAACACTTTAACACTCTGAAGGGTTAATTGTCAAAGACCACAAAATATAAAATGATATACCAAATAATTAAAAAAATTGCATACTGTAACGTAAACAAAACAGACATCAATTAAAATGTCAGTCCACATGGCTACATCTCATAAATATTAATTATACAGTTGTAAATGGGTTAATAACCTGTTAGTTTTCACCCAAGTCTCTAGTGGGTGAATACCCAGCTGGGTGTCTCTACTGGAATGTGTTTGTCTCGCTTCCACGTGAACGATTCCGCCTTTTACACATGCTTGCCTTTGTGACTCGACAATGCGCCGATACGTAAGAGTTTCTCATACTGGTGAAATTACAATTAAACTGGCGCGGCTGAAAGGAGAGGTTGACATTGATAGCACCTGCTGCAGCGGCTGTTGAAAGGTGTGACGCATTCATTGGTGACAGGTGTAACACACTTCCAAGAGTCTGGATGGTTTCACATCTAATCTGTTGGTTTTACATATCTATACTCAGTCACAGTGGTAAATCAATGGTTGCACTTGTGTAGTGTTTACCGTAATATAATAATAATAATTGTAACACTTCTATAGCACCTATATCCTTAAAAATACAAACTCAGAGACGCAACAAACAAAGTAATTGGCATTATCATTAATGAGGACAGACAAATGTCATCATTGGAACATGGAAGAAAAGCAATTTCAAACACATATGTTAATTAATTAAATAATCTTTATTATTATATCGATGAATATAATTATTTATTTAAACAAAAAATCTTTCTATCCTCTTGCCAAGTCTATAAGTGTTAATAGTTACTGCCATGATAATTAAAACCTGTTAAGTCCTGTCCATTCATTCACTCCATTGTAATCAAGAAAAACTATACGTTATGTAACATACACTCTAAACAATATGTTATTTTGAAATACAAATACATATTAAGGGAAGAAATTTACTATGGTACTAACCCAACAGCAAAGACACATTTTTCTCAGTGTGCATGTACATGTGTGTATATGCATGCAGATAAGTTAAATATTTAATTACAACTTGTTTACAATTCAACCTGTTGTGCTATATGTCCGTTTCGTTCCTGCAGTCCACTGGTATGTTTGTTCCAGACCACTGGACACCTGTGCTGGCCTGCAAGCTCAAGTGTCCAGTGAAACTGGCCACAGAGTTTGGTCAGCTGTTACCAGACTACCTGTCGGAGCAGTACAACTACCTGCAGTACTCCTACTACAAAGGTAACCCATCACACCAGACTGTCTGTGTCAGCCAGCTGTCTCTGACAGACCACAGTTTGACTCACAATCCGTCTGGTCACACAAGGTTTAGTCACAGTTTATCTTAGTGTGATTTTATTATAAATGAACTGGAACCAGATGTTGTATCTTCCTCCTGCGTCATGTGACAGATTATCAGTTGGCAAAAATAACTTGTGCCAAGACATCCTTATCATGCGTCATGTTTTTGTTGGATTAATGTGTGACCTACGTTAGTCATGTCCCAGTTGTCACCGTGCCTGTTACTTGGAGGGGACATGTTAATGACTCTTGAGTAGATTAATGATTGCTATGACAATTTTTTTAATACGAGCCAAAATAATATGTATATTAACTAATCATATTACGTTGTAATAATTTTTACAAAACCAGAAATGAAATATATCGTATAGATGAGACCATTTATACTGAAGTTTATTATTTTATGACATTACTATTTCTTCATAATAGTGCCTCAGTTCGCTGCTGTTCTGATATGTGACTCATCTTAACAAAAGCGGTCGGATGTCGGTAAATCAGATTTTCCGTAAATGCCGATTTTGTGAAAAAATCGGGCATTCATAAATTTTGAGATTTTCCCTGAAAATTATTCTTTAGTATTCGTTTTATCGATTGCCACACTTGTTATCATCTAAGTAACTCTGTTTCGTGTATTTTAAAGACATTTGCATAGAGTTGTGCTAAGTGTTCTGCTCCATTTCCTTAAAACAAAGCCGAAAATGCCAGTAATTGCGCGCATTCTTTGCCGCTAATTTTGGGACGATCCCTATCATAACGGGTATCACCGCGTAGCTTAACGCATCATCTGTCCATATATGGTCATATCTATACTAATATATGCATTCTCCGGCCTCCAGAAAGCTTGGGATAGACCCCCTGTTCGATGCCAGTGGGTAAACAAACCGGGGTCACATGGTAGCAACAGCTCCGGCAACCATTCTCATTGGTCCAGCGTGGAACATTTGCATAACCGCATGCGCATTGTGTATTTACTTTGTGTCACTGCTGACCTAGTTAGCGAGTGAAGACGAAGCGAAAAATGGCGTGGCGTAGTTGTTAAACTCTGATGGAAGTGATCGGGCACAAATAGATAGTTTGATTGAGGCGACCGGAGTACTTTTTGGAGGAAGTGACTGATGAAAGCGTGGCGGACGATGACGAGGATGACAATTATGCCAACTACATCACTGACGAAGACGACGATTTAATTCGACTTTCGTGAGAATTATTACGACACGGCACGGCTACGCAAGTCGCGCTGACCGATCCGTAGAGACGATGTCAGATTCTCCGAATGAGGAATTGGGAAAAGCAAATGCAATATCATGAGAATGATACTATCTTTGAGTTGTCCAAATTTCAGCCAGATATGTCCATCCTAACCAAGGCATAACAGCAGCAGAGTTTGTTCGCTTTTCTTAACAACGGAGGTAATTGCATAAAATATTAATTAATCTGCAATGTTTTTTCTAATAAACATTTTGTGTTCATATTAACATGGTATCTTAAGAATGACATTATCTTCCAACATGCCAAGTTTCAACAAGATCGGTCCATGGTAACTAAGGTACATTCCATGAAACGTAAACAATATTTTGCATCAACTTTGAAGGCCATTTTCTTACTTTGAAGGTTTCTACCCCACACATGTTTGTCAAGCTATAACTTCGGCTAGAATCGAGATATCTTCTAGCATGATATATCATATGAAAGCAGGTATTATGCTCCTTCCAGTGGTACTAATAACTCAATTTTGAAAATTACCGACATCCGACCGATTTTGTTAAGATGAGTCACATATAGTAACATGTCTGCGTGTGAGACAGAAGTTCCACATGAAGTCTATGGTTTGGGCGTACCCAATCATAGAGGAAGGAAACACTCCGACACCCAGATTATTCTCCCATGTCCATGTTGTGTTATCATCATCCACAGACAATGTTATCATTCATAAAGACACCTCTGCATTTTACAGACATGGTGTGTAATTAAATACGGTAAATAAACCAGACCAGTTCGTCTGTACACAGTCCATGGAGCCAGGAAGCCAGCACTTTGTCTGTGCAGATAACTCCATCCATCTGTGAGGTTCTGGTCTGTGTATCACTTCAGTGTGGAGTCTGGAAACATTTGGTGGTTTTCCTGGCATAGGGTGTACAGCAATATATAAGATACTGTAAAGATAACAGTCTGAGCCGCAGCAATAAGGTGACAGCATGACTCTGACAGTTCATTGTCGTTTTTATTTAACCTACAGTGTAAAGAGAAATAAATTTGTTAATGTTTGCGTGCATAGAGAAATTTATTTGCAAAAGTAAGATTCTTGTTGGATTTGTTTTGTTTGGTGTAATTTCACCACATACTGCGTTTGCTGTCAGTGCATAATGAGCTAGGAAGCTTGGCTTGTAAGCAGATGTAGCAATAGTGGGGGCCTTTAGATATCCATTCAAATCCTATGTCTCAAACCAGCAATCTCTGGGGATGTGTGAAGATGATGGCAGATGACAGACGCCCCTTCCTTGTTCCTTACCCCTATATTACCTAAGGATTACCCCGTGTCAGTCCACTAAACCACCCACCAGCTGAACTGGACAGTCACGTGAAGCGTGCCCGTCATGGTCATCTGACTGTGACTCTGATCTCCCCTCACAGGTTTTGTGTTTGTGCAGCGAGACGCCTGAGCAAAATGAGCAGTTATTTGCATCTAAGTTGCATGCGCCAAACATGCGCTAAGACATTAATACTTTAATTGCTGTGATCAAGGGCAATTAAGGAGACTTGCTGCTTTAACACTGGTGCTTTAAGCTGAGTGCCATTCAATGCTCATCAGCACAAAGAACAGTGGAGAGCTCTGAGGTGTTAATTTGCCAGATGGTGTAGTGGTGTCCAGGCAGTTGCCATGGTGATAGAGGAGAGGTACAATGCCATTATTTTTTCAACAAAATGTAGTAGTCTAACGTGCAAATTTAGTTGAAAACATAACTGAAAATGGTGTGTTTTAGCTGTTTAGATAGCTGATATAGTCACTGGATGATGATAGTCACTGGAATGTTGAGCAGTTACTACTAGTTCAATGAAAATAATTATAATAATGTAGTACTGATTGATTGATTGATTAAAGTTGTACAAATATACATAAACTATAAATACAAAGTAAATAAAAATGTAAGGATGACACACAAAAGTGCAAGCACTTATTTCCATTGTAGGCCTTGTATGAGAAAATTAAATAAAAATGGTAATTTGTCAGTTATCACCATTGTTATGTAGAATTATGTTTTGAGTAATGGGCACAGTTAGCAACAGGAATGTGTTTATTCTTTTTTAATTACAAAGTAATCAACTCTGTGTATGGTTAACATACCTTTTGTAATTAATTAATTTGTTGCCCCCCCCCCAAGGAGCAGGTATTTTTGGGGTCTGATTTTCACATCTTGAAATTATGTTGATTCTAGCGCTCATGGAACCTCTGTTCATTCTTCACAATATGAACTGAACACAGGCCCATAAACATGTTTTATGTGGTGTCCATAAATCTGCCATTGCACTAATGGTCCATCACATTGTATACCGTATGTTTGTCAGTAAGTTTTATGGATATATATGTCTTATGGATGAGAAGCAAAACTGGGTGCCTTTGTGAGTCAAATAGTCAGGGTTGTGTCATAGACATCCTATTTAAACATTAAATGGACTTTGATGAGACATATGGAGGAAATGTCAATCATGAAATGTGTATTGTGTATGTTATTGTATAGGTCCACCATTGTATATAGACCATGTATTCACCCAGATACAGATTACATCACTTACAGCTTTTGGCAGCTTCCTGTGCCTCCTATTAGCTAGGTGTGTGGATGGGTGTGTCTGTGCTCACTCAACTGTGACCGTACTCTGATGGAACACAGAAGACTGTGTTTGGGGTGTGAAATTGGCTGTTTGTAACTGTTCAGTTGTGGGGTAGCAGTGTTCCAGGGTGGGGTTGTTTGTAAGGGTACAAAGGCAGGTTATCACACAGGGTCTTTGATGTGTCCAGAGTGGTCAATGACAAAGGCCAGCATCTGGTCAAGCCATTGAGGTGGACCTTACTGGAGGCAATATGCCAGGGAACACCTTGTGTCAGACTGGATGGTTTACAGCCTTGATGTCTAAATGGGGTAGGGTGTTCTGTAGTGGCTGCCCTTTGGGTTTTGTTGACCTTCACAAAGCCTGCATTTGATGGCAGAAAGGGTGGCTGGGGTTGAAAAGAGGCACTTCAGTAGGGCTGCTAGAGGGTAGAAGGGTATCTAAGGAATACATAAAGCACATGACACCAACTATGCAAATGAGATGAGTGCAGATGTTTCGGTGTAGGAGAAGGAGAAGCTTATTGAATCATAACAAATCCCACTTTTATAGTAATATTGAAATATATTGTATCACAATGCACAAAAGGATATACATTGTGCATTTACTATCTTAGCGTTCTTAATTTTGTAAATCGTTCAATACAACAGTATTATTATAAACCATAAGGGAATCTTAATATGAAATCTCTTGCAGAACTGGTTCAGCCTTGCTGTATCAAAGGCTGTGCAGGGGCTTAATTAAAAGATAAATAAATGCAAGCTTGTGAGTGGCCAAGTAGGAGATTGTTTACCATTACATCCTGTATCTTACTAAGCAAACAGCAATAAAATGAGTGCTGCTTTGATCTGCTGTGGCTCACTAAAGACCCAGCATCTGGACCAGCCTTTTATAAGTAGCAGGGCTACTTTTTCAAAATGGGTAATGTTCATCAAGGGAGCTAGACATTAAGGTTGCCTGCACGTTGCTTAGTCCAGTAGTTTTATGTCCAACAGTAGTGAGTGTAAAAGTAGTACTTTTGTTGGGGGAGAGAGACTGAGACAGAGACAGACAGACAGACAGACAGACAGACAGACAGACAGACAGACAGAGAGACAGACACACAGAGAGACAGAGAGACAGACAGACAGACAGACAGACAGACAGACAGACAGACAGACAGAGAGAGAGAGAGAGAGAGAGAGAGACAGGTCACGAATGTGAAGTTATGATTCACAATGTATATTTATTTATATTATTTTTATTATAAACTTGCATCTTGGTTTATAATATGTAACAGTATTGATTTAATGTGAAACAACAAAAGAATCCAACGTATATGAATGACTATATATTAAAAAAAATAGCATGATGCAATATAATTAATCTATTACGGCAATAAAACAAAAAAAATGATACAGAACAGTATTTTTAAATATTTTACGTTTAAGAGTTTGATGTATGCATATACATTCCTATTCAGAGTTGCCAGTGCAGTTTGTATACCTTCCAATAAAGTTGTGTAAAAGTTAGAACACAATCAACATTGCATGTCTTAATTATTAAATCAGTTTTAGTGTGCCCTCGAACTATTATAGATTAGTCAATATTAGTATTCTGTATACGCTATTGTGTACTGTAAATCAATCTGTGTTAATAAAACATTGATTATCATTCTAAAGACATTATTCCTACGAAAACTTTATTGATAGGTTTAGTGCCTTTGTCTGAACGGATATAGGTACTTTGCCAAGTGGAAAAAAATCTTCTGAAAAATAAATAAATAAAGTTCATTTTTTACAGTTGTGAAAAAAGTCTATTGAGCAAAAGGCCGCACTTTCTAAAGTGTGTGTCGTAATACGTGTTTCAGTGGGCGACTTGAAGAAAGCTGCTGAGAATGTGGCATCCTTTCTCCTGTACAAGCCCACAGATGCTGTGATGTTGGAGAACAAGGTGTTCTATCTGTCCCAGGCAGGAGTGACAGACGCAGACTTCCAACCAGACGAGGTCAGACTTCCCGTTTCCCTTATTTTCAGAGGCTCACATCTGTAGATGTTCACAAAATATCGGCATTTCATGCAGAGCACATCTTGTGATTTTAGTAGGTCTTGTAATTAAAGGATGTAACCCAAAGCTGTCTAAATAGCCCAGCTCCTAGCTAATAGTTCTAGTTCTACGAGTCCTGCATAACACCTTATTCAGTGGCGCCACCGCACGGATCAATATACACTGTTTGTCTTGTCCACAAGATGGCGCCACTGTAATAATTCCTATACTATTGCTGGTGGAACTAAACTTCACATTGCACAAATGGGTTGTAGGACCTACTGTTGCAAATAATGAAGGCGGTCTAGGATTAAAGACCACAGTTCATTGTATTGTTATACATGTATTATTTTTCATTTGATGACATTAAAGATTGCAATGTTATATGTTGTCCAAATATTATTCTGTAGCAGTTGCTATTGTTTCCTGTAGGTGACAGACATGTACTACAAGCAACACAAAACTACTGCCGAGATGATGAAATACATTAAGCATAAGACTACAGCCGCAGCAAAGGTTTGTTATATCATTTCTCTGATGCATGTTTGGTCTTTACTGATGTCCCATTTAGGGTGAAACTGACATTCACAAAGTTTATGTTGTCTGTATCAAACACCACAAAGTCCTTCATCCAGTGAACATGTAAGTAATGTTTAATGAAGGTTTGTAGCACTTGTTTTAAGGATGTAACATGTTACGTTATACATATGGAATAAAAACAAATTGAGGACCAGTGTCACTCCAAAGTACTAGGACAAAAGAGCTGAGGAACAATAAATAATAGCAGACCTTGTTCAAAGCATCCTTTTCTTTTCAGTTCACAGGTGTGTAATGATTAACATGACATTCACTAACTGATTTCTGGTCTTGACTGAGACTGCACTCTGCCAGAATCCAGGACATTTGTGTTGGCATTGCCTGTCTACGTCATGGCTGTGTTTATCATTTTAATGGTTTATCTATGTTTTGCTGGCACACAGTTTCCGCCAACTTTCAGGCTTATCTTAAATACTAACTTACTTATGTCTGTTTGCTCGCTGGGAGCATAGGCGATTGACCAATGAACGCCACCATTGTCTGTTTGTGGCCATCTTCTCCAGTTCTTTCCTGGTGTAACCCATCTCCTTTGTGGGTTTTTTCTGTGTCTGCCAGGTGTTCCATGGCCTTCTTCTGTGCCTTTTCCCTGGGGGGTTCCAGGTGATGGCACGACAGTTGATGATTTCTGGAGGTTTCCCAACCATGTGTCCTACCCACCTCCATTTTTCTTTTTAATTCATATTCTATTGGTGGTCTTATCTCAAATGCCTAACCAGAAATGTGTAGTTTGAGACACAGTGATTTGTGTATGGTACTTTTGAAATGTTGATGTCCCATTCAGGGTGACCTTGACGATTCTGAGACACCAATGAAGAGCGGTGACGCTGCGCCGTTGGACACGGCTCTGTTTGGGCAGCATGACGCCCAGTACCAAGAGAAGATGGAGGACTTGAAGCGCCACCTGAGAACAACGATTGCTGCAGAGGAGCGGCAACTCAACGGAGCCCATCGCGTCGCCGTTGACAACCTGCTTACTCAGCCTGAGTGCGAGGCTCTCATAGAACTCGCAGGAGTAAGTGTCTCTTGTGTAGAGCTCAGGGGTATAGCTTCGGACTCTCGACTACGAGAACCCTGGTTCGAATCCTGTGCTGCGGTATTAAAACCTTGGGCAAGTTTTTTCACTCTATCTACATTGCTCTAGTTCACTCAGCTGTATAAATGAGTACCTGACTATAGACTGTGGTGGATATGTGTACGAGCAACCTTGGCGCATTAATTGTAGCATATGGTGGGATGCTTCCCAGAGAAGCCGAGATGGTGTCTGAGTGAACAGGACTGTCAGGGAAGTAAAGTGTAAAGCACTTTGAACAGTCCTAAGGACTGGATACTGCGCTATATAAGAACTTACCTTTACTTTTGCCTTTTACATCTTCATAGTAATGTTTATGTTAAATACTTTCACATTTTTAGGTTAGTAAATATTTTCTAAAATGGAAATGTTTTAGGGTCATTTTAGTGTTATATTGTGAATTTGTTGCTATTCCGAAAATTTTCACATGGAAAACATCTGGTATTTTATGCAAGATATCCCTTTTTTATTTACACGGGGTCAGAAACAAATTATATATTTTCCTCCGTAACATAATATGCAATAGTACATGTGTGCTTATTTCTTCTCTGGGACATGTCACCAATGATATGATGCGAAGTGGAAAGAAACTAAAACTATCCTTACATCTACAGAGGGGAGCACTGAGTGGAGATGGGTACAAGGGAGCGGAGAAACAGAGGAGTTCCCCCCACACCGCCTACGAGATGTTTGAGGGCCTGACCATCAAAAGGGCAGCTGAGGTAGGAGTCACTATTGCAGGGCTGCCTACCATTACGGATGGTCCCTAGACATCGGTATCATTTCCAGGAACTCTCCCTTATACAAGTTTAGGTTTTTGTCGCAGCATGCATGGTTACCTATCCAGTATATTTTGGTATATATTGGCAACTACTCAGGAAAATTTTCATTGGCAATTTAGCCACAAGAAACTTCCAACTCAAAACGACCCCTCAGTGACTTATTTCTAGTTTTGCCAGATTGACCAGGAGCTGACAGGAGATGATAATGTCACAAATGTGTCCCTAGGCCAAGGGTAACATTTTTGTTCTTTAATGTAAGGGTGGTCAAGTGTCCAGCCCCATGATTATTACGGAAAAATATGTTGTCAATTAGCAGCCCAGCTATTGTTGTGCTGTGCTGGTGGATCTACCTTATTAGGAATGCATTCTTCAAAAATGTTCATGCTTAGTGGTTATTTGACTTTTTCTTGGTGTCAACATAGTCTGCCAGTTCTGCCTGTTTTCTTTTACTAGTAACTCTGCAAAGATAGTTGTCATAGCTGTCGATTTTAGAAGTGTCCCAACCAGTTGACAGAATTTTTATTTGAATGTTGATCAGAATTTTATGTAAAATTGGTAAGTGACACTGCAACTGGTGTAGCTAGCAATGTTATGAGTAAATCAGTTTCATCCTCATGGTGACAAGGTTGTCCAGGATTCTGCTGTGTGTTTCTGGAAGTCTCCCAGGTTTTGAGTTCATTTTGGAACGTTGTGTACAACTACAAGTTGCTGTTGTGCAGCTCGTGAAATTGGGGACCATCAGTGAGTCTGCAGCCCGCCTCTATCTGAAGGCCAGTGAATCAGCACGCAGCTTTCTCGCGACCTACTACAACTTGAGACGACCCCTTTATTTCCAATTCACCCACCTCGTGTGTCGCACTGCACTACAGGGTAAGTCTCAACATCCTGGCGACATATCACAATGTGAGACGACCCCTTTAATTCTACTTCACCCACAAGGCTTTATGTCCTTCATCATGTAACACTGTCTTCTGTTGCGATATCCTACACTTTGTTATATTATGTACAATATGGGGGAAGTCAGAGGGATCATTGCCGTGTTCACTTTTGTATATTGCCTTTGAAGTTAATACGAATACATAATAAGGTAAAAACCCGTATTCAATTGGTACATACATTAGCACATCTAAGAAGCCTGTAAAAGATCAAATATGTTAAAAAAAATGAATAGATACAAAAAAAAAAAATAAGGTTATAAGTTAGATAAACGTAAAATTGTAGAAAAACAGATAAAATTATGAGCAATATACAGGATGTGATTGTATAATAAATATGCAATTAATTCATGTAAATAAACACCGTTTGAAAAGTAAGTTATATAAACAACTTACTGACTTTAAAAATATATATAATAATAAGTAAATAATAATAATAATGTTCTTGTTGCACACAGATAAGAACCAGAAGAACCGTGATGACCTCAGTCACCCTGTGCACTCAGACAACTGCTTCATCCAGCCTGACGGCTCCTGTCTCAAGGAGAAGCCAGCCTACATCTGGCGCGATCTCACGTGAGTCACCTAAATAAACACTGTACCATTGGGTACTACATCAAGCAAATAAGGAAAGCAGATTCTGCCTAATTGTGACCTGACAACTGCTACTTTTTAGGCCTTTGGGCTGAAGGTTCAATGAACTTATGGCATCACTCTGCGTCTGTTAGCTACTGTATCTAAAAACTGTTCAGGATCTATTTTTTAATCTTCACAGTAAGGCTGTGATATTTCACTGGTGTTTAGCTATTGTTACAAAGGTCAATTTTTATGTCAGCCAGCACTCATTCATATTTACATAGGTTACCAGTTAGCATCAAGTATGTTATGTCATCAAGTGTGTCAGTCATTTGTTCTGTTTGTTTTGCAGGGGTCTCATCTATCTCAATGACGATTTTGAGGGTGGAGACTTTTTCTGGGCACACCGAAATATGAGTGTACAGGTACATATTTCATTCTGTTGACAAAGTGAATATAGTCATATTGCACGTTTATATCTAAATGTTTGTGCTTATGAATCTCTTGAATGAATCTCTCACACATACACTACTCAGTGTATTATTTTTATTTAACAAAACATGGTACGTAATTTCTTATTAAAATGTTCACAAGTTTACACACAGACTATGGAATCAACCTGAGGTGGTCATTATTAGCAGTTTGATTATTGAATCAAGCTGCTAACACCTGCTGGTTAACCAACTCTGCAGTGTTGCCAATAAAGTGAATTGGAATCTGAATGGTTTGTGTGCAATTTGAAAATGTTCACAGAGTTGAAACATTCAAGTTGTAAACGCTATTTCAGACATGGTAAATACAATTTCATGAGCAGTATATCATCTCATATTTATTCTCATATCAAGGATGTTGATTCCCACAGACCACCGTGAGACCGAAGTGTGGGCGACTGGTGGGCTTCGAGTCGAGCGACTACCACGGAGTGAAGGCTGTCAAGAGAGGGCGCCGCTGTGCAGTGGCCATGTGGTACACCTTCAGTCCCGAGTACGCAGAGAAAACTCACAGCGACGCACTCGACCTCCTGGACGAACTACAGCTGGAGACAGGGTGAGGGGCTGGGGTATCTACTCAGATGGGGTACACAGTGTCAGGTTGTGTTTACTTGACCCCTAACATTTGTCCCTGAAATGTTCTTTCGACCCTACTACTTCTCCCACAAGGCTTTATGTCCTTTATCATGGTAACACTGTCTTCCGCTGCCATACACTACATTGTGTATTTTTATGTAAGATATCATCACTGTGAAATTGCTGAATCTTACTACATTGGTGATGAGTATATATAGGTTTAACGTAACTGATCCTGGTATAATCTTACCAATTTTACATAAAATTCTGATCAGCATTCAACTGGTGACGTGGGCCAGGGGAACACCTGCTGTTAAGTGTCATCATGTGACATGTTAGGTGATGTGTGTTGGTACACCTGAGAATTTGGTGGCAGTTGTCATTAATATTACTGGTATTAGGACTTGAGAGATGTTTTTGTTGTAAATGCTCTTTGATTTGGTTAGACGTTTTGTGCTAACAACTCTTAGAAAATGAACATTCTTATAAAAATAGAAATGTGAACAAATGCTTCGGACTAGCCGTCGCCATTTTGCTAACTCAAAAACTGTGGCAGTTTGAAAAAATGCATGAAATTCCGAAAAGTTCAATAGTAATGGTGGCCAGAAATACCCACAATGCATTGCCAATATGTTAATCCTTCAAGTTGAATCTATTTCAAAAGTATCCTCCAGAGAGCGCCTCTGGAATAGATCTAACAAGTACGCTAATAGGGCCCGTAAGTGTGTCACGATACACAGCGAGACTCCGCGCGATTGGAGCTGATTTGGGGACTGGTCATTAGAATAATATTCGATGGATGACAGTTGTAACTTCCGACTGATGAATATTAGGTAAATCAGGACATAACTATCTTGTGTTATACCTATCGTATCTTAAATGTCCGATTTAATATTGAGTTTACCACACTATCATAGACATAGCGATTTATGTAGTGCAGATAATAGACACTCCCCACAAATTTTAACCATATGTGTTTTTTTACGGATTTTGCATTTTACATAGCTGAACGTTGTGGTTTCGATAAGCACTTATATCTGACAAATTGTCTAAATGCACATAATCATAACACATGTATACGTTTGGTCCAAACAGGTTGTACTGTGCGAAAAATGGCACTTTTCATTATTAGTAAAGATCGCCAAACGCAAGTACTTGCCGCTGTTGCCATGGCAACCATCATTATAATCGATTAAAATTCATGATTTCCGTGATCATTGTCACCGGCAAAGTGTTCCACTGCTTTTGCTTGTAATAATCTTTCGGACTGTATAACTGAAATTGTTAGACTGGAACAATTCGATTATTACAACCAAAAACAAAACGAAGTCCTATACGTTAACATGGAGAATATGGACCTTCTGCCCCTAACTGCCCCCAGCCTCGTTTTCGCGTGCGAGACTTACACGCCCTATATATTCGGGCGGGTTTAGGCGACTAGAGGTCTAAAGGGTTAACAATGTTAACATTGATTGGCTTTTTATACCAAATATGGATAATTGAGCTAACTGTGTTGTTGTTTAGGTCTCAACAGTCGTGGAACAAATCTCTGGAGATGTTGTCTGAAGAAAGAAGCTACAACATCACACTGACCCAGTCTCAACTGAACGGGACAGAGCGCTTTGTTGCTGACAACGTAGCTACGAAGGAGGACTGCAGAATACTGAAGGAACTTGTCAATGTAGGTACAATGTTAACCTCTCATGTTAGAAACCACACTGATTTGACTAAGTCAATCCAGTGGGAACAGTGATGGGCTATTCTGAAATAATTGCTGCCCCTAAATTGTTAGCACAACAACGTTTGCATTTGATTAAATTTTCGTTAAGACAACAGTCATCTGATTGTAACATTTCAAGCAAGTTTAGAAGTCGTGCATATAGAACAAATTTAAGTAGATAACTTCATTTGAAATTGTATCGTTGATCTAAACAAAATTTTCTTATGCGATAAACAATGTTTATTCAGGCCATGAAACTGAAACAATTTAAATATTTGTGTATGTTTGAAATCAATTCCATTCTGAAGTGGTCAGATAAAGAAATGTGTTACAGATGCGTATTTATTTCAAATATTACAGACTGTTGGTGTGCGGGGAGATGGTTATGCATGTAAGGGTGAGAGCCCCCTGACGTCACATGAACACTTCACGGGTCTTACTGTCACCCGTGCAGTAAAGGTATCTAACTAGGGTATCAGGGGCAGCGCTTTCATCCACGTGTGCAGGCTGCAATTTGCAAAGGGTTAATGGCTTGGTACGTAGCATCTGGTAGTAACTACCTAGTACCTAGTCAGGTGTTGGGGTTTAATCGCTGTAAGAATCTTTTTCTTAAGGTTGGTGGTAGAGAGTTACTAACCATCAGGTGGGTGTGTAGATAAGTGTGTTATGTGCCCCCCCCCCCTTGGTGATGGGTATGTGTCATGTGGTACCATCAGGTGGGTGTGTAGATAAGTGTGTTCTGTGCCCCCCGTGGTGATGGGTGTGTCGTGTGGTACCATCAGGTGGGTGTGTAGATAAGTGTGTTCTCTGTGCCCCCCGTGGTGATGGGTGTGTCATGTGGTACCATCAGGTGGGTGTGTAGATAAGTGTGTTCCGTGCCCCCCGTGGTGATGGGTGTGTCATGTGATGCCATCAGGTGGGTGTGTAGATAAGTGTGTTCTCTGTGCCCCCCGTGGTGATGGGTGTGTCATGTGGTACCATCAGGTGGGTGTGTAGATAAGTGTGTTCCGTGCCCCCCGTGGTGATGGGTGTGTCATGTGATGCCATCAGGTGGGTGTGTAGATAAGTGTGTTCTCTGTGCCCCCCTTGGTGATGGCTATGTGTCATGTGGTACCATCAGGTGGGTGTGTAGATAAGTGTGTTCTGTGCCCCCCGTGGTGATGGGTGTGTCATGTGATGCCATCAGGTGGGTGTGTAGATAAGTGTGTTCTGTGCCCCCCTTGGTGATGGCTATGTGTCATGTGGTACCATCAGGTGGGTGTGTAGATAAGTGTGTTCTGTGCCCCCCGTGGTGATGGGTGTGTCATGTGATGCCATCAGGTGGGTGTGTAGATAAGTGTGTTCTGTGCACCCCTTGGTGATGGGTGTGTCATGTGATGCCATCAGGTGGGTGTGTAGATAAGTGTGTTCTGTGCCCCCCTTGGTGATGGCTATGTGTCATGTGGTACCATCAGGTGGGTGTGTAGATAAGTGTGTTCTGTGCCCCCCGTGGTGATGGGTGTGTCATGTGATGCCATCAGGTGGGTGTGTAGATAAGTGTGTTCTGTGCCCCCCATGGTGATGGGTGTGTCATGTGGTACCATCAGGTGGGTGTGTAGATAAGTGTGTTCTGTGCCCCGCGTGATGATGGGTGTGTTGTGTGGTGCCATCAGGTGGATATGTAGGTAAGTGTGTTATGTGCCCCCTTGGTGATGGGTGTGTTGTGTGGTGCCATCAGGTGGGTGTGTAGATAAGTGTGTTATGTGCCCCCCGTGGTGATGGATGTGTCATGTGGTACCATCAGGTGGGTGTGTAGATAAGTGTGTTCTGTGCCCCGCGTGATGATGGGTGTGTTGTGTGGTGCCATCAGGTGGATATGTAGGTAAGTGTGTTATGTGCCCCCGTGGTGATGGGTGTGTTGTGTGGTACTGTCAGGTGGGTGTGAAGATAAATGTGTTCTGTGCCCCCGTGGTGATGGGTGTGTTGTGTGGTACTGTCAGGTGGGTGTGTAGATAAGTGTGTTCTGTGCCCCCGTGGTGATGGGTGTGTTGTGTGGTACTGTCAGGTGGGTGGCCTGCAAGGAGACGGGTACCCTGACCGGGGCGGGCGGCGTGACACGTCCCCTCACACTCGCCACGAAACATTCTCTGGAGTGACTGTACTCCGGGCAGCTGAGGTTGGTGAAATGAAGAAATCGGCACCGTTGCCTTCAGGTATTCGGTGTTGGTTTGTAACCTACTCAGCATGTCACTTAGGTGTATTACTGTGTCTTACGGAAATGCTTTTACCAGCTAACTTGCACGTTTGTTTGTTTTAAATATAACCACTGTGTTCACGTTCAGTGTTAAGTGTAGTTTGCATGTTTTACCATCTGCCTGTTTCTCACCCTGTCTGCATGTTGGTCACTAGATTTACATGTCTCTTACTTTGTTTGCATGTTTTTCTCACCCTATTACAATGTATCTTTGCATGTTTCATCCTGTTTGTACAAAGCTGACATTTTTCTCATTACCATATTTTGTACACAGGTTATACTTGAGCACTGTTGAGTGTTGCTGCATATTTATATTCCAACCTTAAAAGGCAAGTTCTTATATAGCACAGTATCCAATCCTCAGAACTGCTCAAAGCGCTTTACACTTTACTTCCCTGACAGACCTGTTCACTCAGACACCATCTCAACTTCTCGGGGCAGCATCCAGCCATATGCTATAATTAATGCACGATGGCTGCTCGTACATATCCACCACTGTCTATAGCCAGGTACTCATTTATACAGCCGAGTCAACTGGAGCAATGTAGAGTGAAAAGTGTTCAGCAAACTTAACACCACAGCACAGGATTTGAACTCGGGTCCTCTTAGTCGAGAGTCCGAAGCTCTACCCCTGAGCCACTGCGCTCTACACAATTTATCTCTCCACACTTCTAAATATCTTAATCAAGTCACTCTTCGGAAGATAGTTATGTTGCCATTATGTGTTCTATAGAATAATGGCTGCTATTTCATACTTAGATACACTTAACAAACTCCATTTGTTGCATGTTACTGATCCACAACAATTCACCATAGGAAGAGTAATCTATGAGCTAAGTTAGAGTGATAATGATTCCGTCTATTGTATTGTGCTGCCCACAATTTTTCATACTCATCACCTATATAATACCTATACAATTTATCTCGGAGCCGGATGTGTGTTCTGTGCCCCCCTTGGTGATGAGTGCGATCAGGTGGTTGTGTAGATAAGTCAGATGGAGCTAATTGTGGCGAGAAATTCCCCGAAAAAACCTATGTACCACATTTATAAATTCCGGAAGCTGTTGTGAAGTTATGCTACAGACAGACAGAAACACACAGGCAGTTAACTGTAGTAAAGATAATTTTACCATTTTAACCTTGATTTTTTAAATAGACAAACAAGTTAAATTCAGTTTCTTCTTGTTCCAGTTACACTTGGCAAATGCTAAGCAGAACTTGCAGATTATAATGCTACAGTAATGTACTGTTTTGTGAGTTTAGTTACCAATCCATATATTTCATAAGTTTCCATGAATGGAGTTGTATGCTAACATTATTATGTTGGTTTGATTAGTTAATTTTTATTATTTTTTAAATGGATACCTGTGTATTTAATGGCTAACTATAACATTTCTGTCGTAAGAAATAAAGTTGGTATTCTAGAGAGCAGTCAGGTGTTTATCTTTCAAAAATTGGCATCTTTCTAATATGCAGTGAAATGAACAAATAATATGTTATAGTGACGTGTTGAGATACAATTTTTGTTTTGCTGTTTCTAGCTGGCCAGGGAACATGTAGTAAGCATCGCATCAGTTGAACGTTACCTTGTTCTGAGTGACTTTGCTCGTGACCTTGTGCGTGCCTACTTTGACCTTCACCAGCCTCTGTACCACGACTTTACCCATCTTGTGTGTCGTACAGCTGTCAATGGTGAGCTTAATTCCTTGTTAACTGGTCTTATTTACTCTGTTGATAACTCAGCTGTATTGTACACATATAATATAATATGACCATGGTGTCATGACTTTTTATTAATGAGGATTCTACTGACTTCACTGTTTAATAATTTGTGTCTTGCATAATTGTTACTTATCTTCAGGAAATGTTATCTAAAATTATGATAACATTACAAAGCAGTGTGTTCTAGCTTTGTCTTCAGTTTCTGTTTAGTTTCTTTCTAGTGTATGTAGTGAGTAGTAAGCTATGCAGTAATCAAGTTTTTACTTACATATTCATAATTATATCTGTATTTTTAGATACACATTTTGTTAGAATAATTCACTTTATATTAGTTTTATTAAATATATTCTTATTATTAGTATTGTTGAAGGACACATTAAATGCAGCTGGGATATGATATGGTGGCCAACATAGTTTATACAGGAAGACCTTTTGTCTTTCAGACAGTAACGTGGATCGCACAGACATGAGTCATCCGATTCATTCAGACAACTGCGCCATTCAGCCCGACGGCTCCTGTGTGAGGGAGCCACCTGCCTACATTGAGCGAGATTACAGGTTGGTATTTAGTAATTGGAAATGTCATGCTTTTTTCCCTTTGACAGAATTTTGCGAGAGCACACGAAGGGCAGGTTGAAATTGTTTGAGCTCGACATTGACAGCACGGAATGGGCAAACATCGGTTTAATTTCTCTCTGCTTGCCACTTTTTAAAATGTGATTAAATATTAATTTGCAAATTTTGGTTTTTGTTCACTCTTGTAGTAGTATTTATATCAGCATTTTCTTGTGATAGATTTGTTGCGAGTATGGCAGTGGTCAACATTCTGCTTTTTGGTATGTGTATTTTACTGAATGTAAACAAATATGATATTTTATGCTTCTGTTATTTACACATCTGTTATTGTTTATAATTTATAAACACTTGTGTAATCGTTTTCAAACATCTGGGCACATTCACTAATATTTACTCATCTAAAATATTTGATTTACTGTTATAACATAATTTCTGCATTATAAATGCATTTTTTTATGGATTTCATTTTCCTAAAATTTCAGAATATTGGCAACTTAGTTTACAGCGTGCTGTAAATGATACAAGTATAATGTAGCCTGTGGCAGCATGGTTATACCTGTGATGTTGTTAATATTAAACATTTCCAAATAGGTAGTAAATACAAAGTGATGTTACTTGATATGGATAATAATTGCTTATCATAGTACAGTTTATTTGATTTGGGGAAGGTTTACAATGGTTATGTATTCCCACAAAGTCATCCCAGGCCACTATGCACTTTTGCAATTTATTTGAAAATAACACGTTTATTACATCCAGATGAGTATATTCCTGAGAAGTCATACTGGTGCTGTTGTTGACAATTCCTGTGTCTCTTTCAGTGCTGTTCTGTACCTGAATGGCGACTTTGAGGGGGGAGAATTTGTCTTTGCCCACAAGAATCTCAGCACGCAGGTAGGTTGTTACTGTCAGCTGTGGATTCCTTCACTCCTGTGAGAAAACCCTACATTGGGGCCTGTTTTATTAGCATTCTAATGATTTCACATTGATTTTGTATGTTGAAATCTGGCAACACCAGGGTACGCCACTGGTACATCATCAGTGGTGTGTCATGGAAATAGTGTCCTTGCTGAAATTGCAGCATTTTGAAAAAGTTCTGTAAATTTATTAGTGCACTCTGTTAATGATGAATTCTCCTTACGAGTTCACTGTCTCAATGAAATGTCCTTAGCAATCAGTATTGTTGTGTTGTATTGCTACAGTGATATGTTTAGTTCTGGGTCTGTTCAGATTTTATTTCTCCAACTGTGAAGCAACTAACTTAAATATGCGTGTTTATAGGCTTTATGTATATAGGAATATAGGAATATTGTTTATTTTGTTTTCCACTTTAATTTTGCACACACAATTGCTTGCACCTTTGCTCAGGTCACATACACGAGTCTTACAGTGTTGACCTGGTTTGTTCTAAGTCCTGTCTGTTCAGTCTGCTGTGTTAGATTAAATCCGAGTAGCTTTGTCAACAAGTGACACGCCAAGATTCCAGGTGTTTTGTTGAAATTTGTATATTCACATGAAAGTTGACACCATTGTTATTCAAATAGTTCATCAGCCAGTAGCACACAAACTCAGGTTGAGTGTAGTTGTTTATTGTGTAATCCATCTTCTGGGCTTCTCTGGAAATCTGCCCGACTATTTGCTGACTTCCACTGCTGCTGGTGTCAGCCGCTGTCAGACTACAGCAGATACAAACTTCAACAAATTCCACTGTTTTCCCATAAATATGCCTAGACTTTTTTAATTGGATACTGCATGGTCACTATAAATGCAGAATATAGCCGTATCTCTTCAAAAATTCCTGAAATATGTATAAAATATTGGTAATGTATCTAGGAATCAGCGGCCACCACTACTTGGCCTTGTGAGGTGGCTGGCCCAGTCAGTGTTTATTCAGCTGTGTAAAAATATTATTGCTGATTGTCAGTTCGACAAGGGCCACACGATAAAGTGGGGTTTGTTTATTATTGAAAAAAAGTGTGTAAATACGCTGTAGATGAGAGCAGTGTCTATATCTGGCTGCTGCAGTTGGATTTCAGACAAGAAGCACTTGTTACTGTCTCTCCACAGCCAAAATAATTCTCCTCAAGACTGTTACTGCATTCCTAGACATCTCTCATTATATTTTACTTTGCATCAGGTTTGTTGGTGCAGCTCCTACATTGTTCTGTTTTATTTAATAGCATCTGTTATTAATTTATGTTTACTGCAACAGTGTTCCTAGAGTTAAAGTAATTTAAAATATTTACTTAATCACCATGATTTATGGTGGAAAATAGAAAAAACTGGTTTGGTTACATAATTTGTTTTGCTTTGTTGGAGTTGTTTACGTCGTGTTTCTGCGTGCCTCATTGTTGTCAACGAAATTAATCTGATGACCCTTTCTGTGTTATAAAACACGGGAAATGACTTCTAGATTGGTAAACAATGGTTCTTCTAAACTTTTGCCCGGGCATGTTTATTGCAACTAATTAACCTTTCCCTCTCCCAAATATCCTAGTGTCGTGTCTTTTCTGGTTTCCACTGATGGTGATAAGGGATATTCTCAAAACACCCATATCCCCATATATGACACCATATGAAACTGCTATTATTTAGTATCAAACCCCCTCTAGCTGTACAAGTAACTTTGAGACGGTCCATGGCTCCATGCACAACTTTGTGTTCGTCTCTGCCATTTTTGCTGTGATGTCCCGGCACTGCCAGTGGGCCTGGCTCTACATGCAGGAAATGCATGTAGAACTCAACGCGAGTACTCTTATGAACTGTGATAAAAACAAATACTTTTTCTCAGCTGTTTGAAAAAATCAATACCTAACATTAAATGAAACAGCTGCTAACCCATCAAACCAATCTTACGTAATCTCTGACATAATTGTTTTGAGATCAGCCCTAAATGTGAATGAAACCTGCTGTTCTTTGGTTTTGTTTCTTCCTGTTACTCACCAGCTAAGCAGTGTTTCCTGCATGTAGAGTACATGTAGTGTACATGTAGTGTACATGTACACATTAGTTCAAGTTAAGTCGGCCACCATCATGAGTTCCTTATAATACAAAGTATTTCCTGCATGTAGAGTACATGTAGAGTACATGTAGAGTACATGTAGTAGTACACATTGGATCAACTTAAGTCGGCCACCATCATGAGTTCCTTATAATACAAAGTATTTCCTGCATGTAGAGTATATGTAGAGTACATGTAGTAGTACACATTGGATCAACTTAAGTCGGCCACCATCATGAGTTCCTTATAGTACAAAGTGTCTGTGACACTAGTGAATACGTGAATGAATTATTGACATTTCACTTATTTAGTACAAGTAATTTCAAACAGGTGTACATGTTTACACGCATAAGCTAATCAACCATAAACAGTACAACAATGAAAGATGTAGGTAAGCATAGAACAATAAGAAAATGTTGAAGGGAAATGCAAGAAGATATAAACTTTTAAAATCACAATTATCAAGGTGACTCACACTCCCAATGAGATAACTCTGTTAAACAACCACGTGATGATGTTCGGCCTAACCTTCAGTGAAGGGCTCAACTGATGACAAACCGTGCCAGTAAACATGTTTACAGCTGCACTCACAACTTGGGGCTGAGAAAGAGCAACCACCTCGCATGTGGACAAAACAAAGCTGCTATCATGTTGTATTAAGGCCAGTTAAAATAGCTTTGGTTATGTGACTTATGTCCAAAACAAATACAACAATTTGTGACAAGGAATGTTAACCTCATACACTTGTGAGTAACTAGTTCACTGTTGTTTACTCATAATTCTTCAGTAACTCAGAATAACCACGTAAATGAAGCCATTAGCCCCTGTCCTGAAAAGACTCAGTGTTGTGTAAACACAATACAAACACATCAATTATGGATGACTTAATTAGCGTTTCCCTTGTCAGGCCAACTTTGAGTTAGCCACGTTTTAGGTTTGGTAATTCCAGCAAGTTTACACGCCATGTAAATATGATGATCAACTTAAAACACTTATTATTAATTAGTTATTTATTAGTATTAGGTGTTGTGTTTGGTGTTGTGTTTGACAGTGGTTTCCGCTTTCACCAGTACATTGCTAAAGTATGCAAATCATGTTTCCGTCGTATTTGTGATTTCTGTCAAATTCGGCATCAATACTCGATCTGTAGAAATGGTTAAAGTAATATCAGTAACATTAATTAATAGTCAACTCAACTATTGTAATTTGCTTCTAAACAACATTGCCAAAAAGAACTTATCTAAATTCCAACTTGTTCAGAATTGTTTAGCATGTGGGGGGTACTGAAGACTCCCCCACCCCTGTTTCTCACCCTCTCTACCCCTACTTAGGCAGTTGCACTGGCTGTTGGTTGTGTATCGAGTCCATTTCAGTTTGGCTGTTATTACCTACTGTACTTTTTCTAATTAACAGTCAACTTAATTAATTAATCTGCTACATTTCTCTGAAATCCCTCCTATTGCCAAGCATGGCAAACATGCTTGCACCAACAATCTGGAATCAACTCCCTATTACAATTAAATCTTCTGGTACTATGACCGCCGTTCGTAAAACTCAAAACATATTAGTTCGAAATTGCATTTCCATCATAAATGTTTGGCTATTCCATGCTCTAATGATTTTGCCAGTCGCGATTTGTGAATATGCCAAATGATTTTGTTTGTTTGTAATATGACTTACCTTGGGATATGTTAAGATTCTTCTGCCACAGGATCCTCTCAGATCTTCTTCTTTGCAATCTTTTATTACAAGATTGTGATTTCCAGTTCCAGTATTTATCGTCAGTGGAGCTTCATAATTGTGTATTACCTCCTGAGTTGACTGGAATTTGTCAAGGTGTTTTTCAGTTAATTAATTGATCTAGTTTGTGTGACTGATTCAGGTAAACAATTCCATGGTCTAAGCGGGAATGCATTGGTTGTTTTGTTATTTTTCTAATAGTTTGAGGGAATGTTAGAACTCTGTTACCAGGGGGCCGTTTCACTAAGGTAAAGAGCTCTTAGTGAAAATTCATCATTAAAAAAACCTGGTATTAAATGAGTTTTTTCTAAATGTAAATATCCATTGCTATATTACCAGGGATACTATTTCAGTGGCACACTGGTGACATTGTCCTGCTGGCGTGTCATGGTGTTGACAATTTTCACATAATTGAAATCACCGCTAAGGATCAACATTTATTTAAATGTGAAAAATTGTGGTTAAGAGCTCGTAAGTGAAATTAGTGAAATTGTCCCCAGATCAGATCCTCCAAATTTAAGAAGGTTTGGTGCAAATCTTTTATTTTTAATAAAGCAAAATTTTACAATTATGTAATTGATAACATTATTGAAAAAACAATTATTTTATTAGGTGAATTTTCACCAGCCTAGTTACTTTTTAAAATGTAACACCAATTCCGGAATTGAAATTACAATTGGAGAAGTTCACTGACACTAAAAATCTGTTTTACAGTCGGAGATAAAACCCACACTTGGTCGTCTGGTTGGCTTCAATGCCAGCCACTTCCATGGGGTCAAGGCCGTGTTGACCGGACAGCGATGTGCGATAGCCCTCTGGTTTACCCTGGACCCTCGGTACAGCGAGGCCGGTCACGACCTTGCACGGAACATCATCAGCGAACTGAAGCGTAAAGCCGAAGGACCGGCCCCCGCTCAGTCTCACGAGGAACTATGATCTCAAAGAGAGGCTCCATGAGAGAGGAAACTGCACGGTGAAAACATGGTCGCTTTCCGGAATTAAAAACTGCTTCTGCTGTAGTTATATATGTGCTGTCTGAATGTGTTAGGTTTCTTGCGCCCCAGTGAGTTTGGAAGAATGCGTTCAACCTACGACGCTCCCGGTGGTTATCTGCAGGATGTCTTTCATAAAACCTTTGTATTTGGTCGCATTGCTCCAGATTAGCTGTGGCTTGCATTAGCGTATTGGCCACTATAGCATATAATACGGCCTAGATTATGATTAGTCATATTTTATTGCACGATTTGTGGGGGAGTTTAGCTCTCTGATTTACAGAGAATTGTGGGCTGAGGGCACTGCTACTCTGGTCATGTTGTGCTTTTGTTAAATCAATAGTATTTTATATAACCTCCGTTTAACGTGATTTGCATTCTATTACATTATGTTGATACTGGCACATGTGAGTTTACAGATCTCAGCCATATTCTGATATGCTGTATGATGTGATATTTATTTAGCTGATGTTATTATCATAAACTATGCAGTAAAGCCACAAATAAATATGCAGGCATGTGTGCTTGGGTGTGTGTGTGCGCATGTGTGCATGCATGCATGCAGAAAGTGTGTATATGGGTACTTACACATTAGTTTTTTTTTAAATTTTAACTGGGATGTTAATATGGTTCCTAAAATGAGTGGATATATTCGAAGTGTGTTTCTGCGTTGTACTCTTCACCGTGGTACATAATACTACATATACTGCTATTTGTTGTTGTTATTGTTAAAGAAATTCTCTGATTTCACATTGTCAAAATGACCCATTTTATGTATGATCAGACCCATGACACATGAACATAATGTGCTATTATTTATTATGTGCCAAAATTGAAGCAGGCATTTTATGCAACTGGATATTTTTAGATGGTGTAGTTTTACTTCCACTAACAATTTGTTACCAGTGCATTTTGTTAAGTTTGCCATAGACTGGCTAGTGGCTTACTTTCACAGTCTATTGTATGTTTTACTGTAATGTTCAAAATGCAGATTTTATAATCGTATGGAGCATGTATTTTTGTAGTGTCATCATGTTATAGGAATTCACAAAATTGCATCCTGTTTTATACCAGCTACAGGCTACAGCATCATACTTGCTGGTTTTGTATAATTTTTTTTATAGATTTACATCATGTCTTGTACTGATAGATTGTCATGCGAGTTAGGTTCAAAATGTTCATATAAGTTTACTTGTAATGTGGATTGGTGCAATAATACAGTAAAACCTACTGTATATGATATATCACTAAACGGTGTGAGTCAATTCAATACTCAGTAAAACCTACTGTATATGATATATTACTAAACGGTGTGAGTCAGTTTAATACTCGTCATAATAACGTTTCAAACCTCTGTACAGTGAATAATTATTTAGACAGATTATATTTGGTGCTAACTATTGAGCAGCTGGGCTGTATTGAATACTCTGTACTCACCTCTAGATGTGGACTGTGTGAGTTAACCAAATGCTATGATTGTATACATTATAATGGCTAGCAGTTGGCTGTTGAAATTATGTAAAATAATTAACATATCGAATAAAATAATGTTTATATGTTACCTATTGTGTTGGAGATGTTTTATGTGAGATTGGACTTTGCTACGTTGTCATGCAAGATCAATACAGTTATTGAGTAATGTGGCTCAGGCAGACAGTAAGGAAGTACCCCACGGTAGGTCCATTTGTCTCTTGACTGTCAAGACTGGCGACATCCTTTTTGTCAATACTCGCCTCTATCTCAATTTGATGTATGGTATAACTAACCAGGCAAGACAGGCCTTAACCTTATTGGCTTCTTAAAGGACGCCTATGACGGGTTTTGTTGCTTAATAATACATGGTTTTAATCCGAGTACATATAAGTTAGCAGTTTTAGAATTCCTGTTCTAGTCTTTATTGATTACTCTAATAATTTTTTTATTTTATGTAGAACAGGCAAATCAGTCGCCCAGCGAAGATGTTATATGCAATTGTCAAGCATGGTGCTTTTTTGATGTGGTTTTAATTGCAGTGAAACTGTCTGCATGATAAATATCATACAAGGATATGTATGGATGTTATTTTACACTAAGAGATGTTTTCAGGTCTAATGTGTGTTGAAATGTCTGTTAAAATACACAATTAGTTCACCAGAGAAACAGTAAAGTTAGCCTCGATCGACTTTTCCTGGTAACACTAATAGATCCCTTGATAATTAACAACACAATGCTACTACTCTCTCTCATTTGTTTATTTATCAAACCAACATAGTTTGCTACTACACATGTAGAACAGAATCAGTGAATGGAAACAGGTTATTTGACTATAGAAATACTGGTCCATATCAACCATAAATTATTGCAAAATCCTTTTAAAAATACAACCTTATATCAGTCTCTGTAAGAGGATTTAGAGTGTTTTGTTGTAATACAAATATCAAGAATATCTTATTTAATTTAGTCCCATTTTAAATAATGTGCGATAAAACAAGAAAATTGACTAGTTTCAAACTGTACGAGCTTTAAAACTTGGCATAGCAATGCAACTACAGAAACTGTATTAAGAAAAACTATGTACATTAAAACATGCAATAATAACAAGACAGACTGTGTGCAGCCTGCAGTCACATTAACTTAAGCACATTTATACACTATTCACCCTGTACAATGTATAGCAGACAGTGGGAAGACGTCCTTTATAGACAGGTGTAGATAACAGCAAGGTTCCCACATGGCCATGTTCTAATATAATGATTGTCCCAGTAAATTTAGTACGCTACATTTTTACGCATCTGACATACACGGCCATGTTGACATTGGTAAGGTAAATTACAAACATATACTAGTTTTACTACAATGTAACACTTGCATCATATTTATGTATACCTTGTTAGAATTGCAGCAGATATAAATAGTCTAAAAGGTGTGTGCCCAATTTTATGTCGTTATATTTACAATGTTTTGCCCCTCCATTGACTTGCGTGGAAGGCATGTAGCTTGTTTCAGTCATATCAGTGTATTATAAACCAACATAACTAGTATCTAATATCTCTACACACAATCACACGTTTGCCTCAAATGGCTGTCTCTCCATGAAAACATCTTTCCATCAAAGCATTGCTTTATAAACATCAATTTTACATAAACATCTGTAACTTTGGCTATAGGAAGCACCTCTGTTAATGTTCACTTAGTCCACTAGATGTCCCTGTGCGCTGTACACTTAGTCCACTAGGTGTCGCTGGCTGCAGCACCAAGCAACATCCCAGTAAAACACCCAGACTCCTCTGGGTTCATCTTGAAGTTCGATTAAAGTACTGTCTTTGGCATATCACACTTCCAGTATTCATAGCATCAACACGCTGTCAGTTCGGCCGTGCTTGGAAATGGATCGGTGAGCGGTGCGAGATCTGATGTCACCTCAAGGATTGCTCGGCCGTTTATCTGTGACTGGTTGAGAAGATCAAAGACAGACATCGCTTGTTCGAGAGGAAACACTTGGTAGCAGGGGGCTGTCAACTGAAAAGATGTAAACATTATTTTAATTTCCCATCTTAAAACAAGTATTTCACCCATCAGACCAACTAAAAAAATAAGTTTCTAAAAAACTGATTTTAGATGTGATTATGATGATCTAAGTATGATGCAATATATTTTTATGGAACTTTCTCTTCACACAATGCAACAGGCTTTTTATTTAGTAATTCTTTTTTAAAAGTATTATTGACAAGACAGTTATTACCAAGTTGAACTTTCACAATAAAAATTTCAAAATGTATACCCCCATAATAATGACTCCTTAGCTACTAGTACTACCCAGAATGCCGTGCTCACCGGTCCCTGTGACATGATGTTGACAAGTTCCTGCAGTTGTTCCTTTGTCCCATTCTTGATTCCAATCACACTGAGATTGTTGGCCGCCAGACGATGGATGGAGATTGGAACCTTGTGCCACGAGTTGCCTCCCACCAGCAGTACTCCGTTCTAACAAACACACACAACACGATAAGTCTTGTGTGCTGTGACATATAACACACATATTATATCAAATTGTTTAGCATCTGATGAAATTGAAGTTCGAACAGATATGTGTCGATGCTATTTGTTGTATTTTGTTTAAAATGAAAATAATATATCACGGCAGTTGTGCATATTGCTGCCACTCTAATGTTCCAGTTTTATGTTACAATATACATATGTAACAGGATTAAACTTGGAAAATATACTGCACATTAGAACCTTGCAACACTGTTACCTCACTATTCCAGTCACCCTGCAACAGCAACAGAGTTTTCTGGATACTCACTTCCTATACTTTTCTATTACAGAAATATATTCGGACTGCGCTAGGACGGCCATAAATATGAGGTGACATAACTTTTCCTGTAGTTCGTAGCCTTTTGACACAGAGTTGACGAGGCGTGTGACACTCACCTCACGCAGGACTTTGAGGTCTCTCTTCACGGTCCTGGGGGAGCTGACAAAGTCTATGATGACGTCCACCCCTCCCTCACACACCTCCAGGGTCCTCTCCTGGAGCAGCTCCTCGTACACTGGAGACAACGTGGGAAAGGGAAACCTCCATGACATAGGTGCACAACAAACTCTCTACTATCACAGTGGATACAAGATACAAGAAGCTTATTTAACGTCAGTTTACATGTGAATTTGGTAACATTTGATTAGCTCATCTGAGCTATTTTCCAACAAAAAGGACAGACAAATTTGACAGACATATATATATATATATATATATATATATATATATATATATATATATATATATATATATATATATTTTAACAACAAATGTACATGTTTTAATATTTAAAATATGTAAATGTCAAGGAGACTCCCATTAAGGCAACATGTCGCTAACATGACAGCCCTTTTTAATAATAACAAATCGAACTAGAAAATGCAAATAGTAAACACAACTGAATATTAAAATAAATATGTTTTCAGTGCCAAATTAATACTATTTTTGACCATTATCTACAACCAAACTATTACCGGGGGGGGGGGGGGGGGTACACAGCCTTCATTATGATATTAAAATCTGTCATGTTAAAGCATTAGTACTTTTAGTAAGGCCTTTTCACCAGATCTTGCAATGCAGTCATCACAACAGATAATTAGTACACTGTGATTAGTAAATAACATTATACCTTTTACACTACACATTTAATGACATTGTGATTAACAATGGCGTTTTCCAAATAGCTGCTGTCATAACACAAGTTAATTTTAAAAACTTACTTTCATCATTCCAGTGAATTACATCTGAGCATCCGCATTCCTTCGCAACCAGCAACTTGTTCAGCTGTCAACAAATGAAACAAAAATACATAGAATCAATATTCCACAACAATACAGAAGCCCTATTTTGTGAAATACACATATACCTACCCCTAAAAGTAATTTTAAAATCACATCAGGAAATTCACTGTTCATATTGTGGTTTACACTATACAAAAACCTTTTAATATTGCATGTTTATTGTGACAATGTTGTCTTCTTGAAATACAAGTGATATTTTGCCTTATATTGCTTTTTCTTTATGATTTTTACATTGCACAATTCCAACTGGTTACAAATGGTAGGATTTTTGTGAAAACGATTTCTGCTTTATACCCACTGCTTCCATGATGAAATAACATAGTGGGACGTGACTGGCTGGACCGTTTCACTCACATTTGTGTCAGCCACCGTCACATGAACCTTGCTACAGTCAGACCCAATGAAATGTTGAGCCAGTTTGACGGTCCAAAGACCGAGGCCCCCTGCACCCACGATCAACAGGTTGATGGCACCTAGGAACGAAAACAATGCTTAGTGTGACACATTTACTGGCCATCTGGTTGCGTCTAGACCAAGACATAAACATGTACACACATACGTGTTTGCGCTTACAACTGTACTTGGCAACAATACAATGCTAAATAATACATACATATAGTAAAAATATTGTTATTATACTACTTATATATTTGTATTGATTCATTGTACACACGAAAAATACAAATCAATAAATGTAGTGAAAACAATGTTCTCCAAGACCACATCGCTGTTTTTATTGGAACACTGCTAAGATTTATGCAAAAACAGTCTGAACAATGAATGCACTTTCAGATTGACATTTACACCTCAGTGAGCTAATTTTATTACAATTTTGTTTCATTGTGTGTTGCTTATCAATAGACCTCCATCCTTAAGCAATCCTGTGGCCCCTCTCCCGGGGTGCAATGTAGGGGGTACTTTATGGATGACTTCCTCACATTAAACTCACCCTTCAAAATCAAACAGCAACCATATTTATGTGCCATGTCTCAATAACACAACTATTTGTTTACCATGTGTACTTTGCCTTATGTACGATGTGTCTTCACAGACTTACCTGTGTTTTCTCTGCTCTTCTCCTCCACGATTGGCATTGCCCGTCTGACGGCGGAGAAGGCCTTGAGAGCCCCACAGGGCAGTTGACAAGCCACCTCCAGGGAGAGACTGTCTGGCACTTTGACAAGATTGCGTAGAGCATTCCTTACTGTGATGTATTCCGCATAACTGCAGAGAGACAGATTGACTTAGTCCACAGTGACATGTTGCATACAGTGCATTAAAATACCTGGTAATATTATTCATAGTGGCATATCCAAAATGTTCAAATACTTTTTTTTCAAATACTCTTAACAGGTTATCGCTTGATAACAATGGTACATGTTTCATTACCTGGAGGAAATATCTTTGTGTGTGTGTGTGTGTGTGTGTGTGTGTGTGTGTGTGTGTGTGTGTGTGTGTGTGTGTGTGTGTGTGTGTGTGTGTGTGTGTGTGTGTGTGTGTGTGTGTGTGTGTGTGTGTGTGTGTGTGTGTGTGTGTGTGTGTGTGTGTGTGTGTGTGTGTGTGTGTGTGTGTGTGTGTGTGTGTGTGTGTGTGTGTGTGTCTTGGAATACTGATGTTATTAGTTCTAATCCATAAGTAGTTAATTGTTATTATCTGTATTAAGTTATGTAGGCAACTAGGCTCCATAGGCTCTGTTGCAATGAAAATTACACGTCTACAAATAATATTATAAATAATATTATGTACAACAGAACTCAAATAGTATTTACAACAGATGGCACACAATGAGAAAACATACCCTGAATCTGAGATTTCATCACAATCGGGGTAGACAACCACCCTGTCACCAATGCAGAATTTGTTTTCACCCACAGTGGGGCAAAGGTCATCGATAAATCCTGCTACTTCGTAGCCTGGCAAATGAAAATTGGCAAGGTATTAGCAACTTAACATTTCTACAGTGTATACCCATTTCTGAATAATATTCATCACACGGTGACAGCACTAGTAAGAAATGTTTAGCATTTTGTATAAAATAAATTAATGTGAATAAATAAAAGACCAGTTATATTAGTCAAATGCAGACATTTGTGCTTGCTAATTTGTTTGTTACAGGAACTGCTCCAGTGTTGTGACACACACAAATTGAGATGTCTCTGCAGTTGAGAAGAACAGCAAGAAAGTTGAACAGAAGCAGTTGGTGTGAACTTGCAAAAGAACAGAAGCTGCAAGAGACCCACCCACCTGGGAGAATCTCAGTAAGATATTACTTATAGAGTAATAAAAACAATAGTTTGTTGTCACATGGAATCATATATTGGTTACGGAAACTGTTTTAATTAATCTACATCACACGCACGCACGCACGCACGCACGCACGCACGCACGCACGCACGCACGCACGCACGCACGCACGCACGCACGCACGCACGCACGCACGCACGCACGCACGCACGCACACGTACACGTACACACTCGCAGGCGCGCGCACGCGCTCACCCACGCCCACGCGCACGCGCACGCGCACGCGCACGCGCACGCGCACGCGCACGCGCACGCGCACGCACACGCACACGCACACGCACACGCACACGCACACGCACACGCACACGCACACGCACACGCACACGCACACGCACACGCACACGCACACGCACACGCACACGCACACGCACACGCACACGCACACGCACACGCACACGCACACACTGACAGATAGACACAAACATCAACCCCAGCGATGCATACCAGGGAAGAGGGAGGTGTCGAGTATGCCCTTTAGGTTTGGCCTTCGTCGTCCACTTCGACGCATCTGACTGTCCGTGTAGCATACTCCCGCATAATACACCTGCAAGAATTAACGCACAGATCACTTATAATTATTGTTTACGTCCTGTGACCTTTACAGTTACTGAGTAGGGCGGTGGAATACTAGTCTATAGGTAGGGCCGTGTGATAGGCGGAATACAGACTGGGTACATCTGAAGCACTCCAGCTAAAATGTAATACTTTCTTGTATATACTAGGGATATGGTATTCCGATCTTTGGGTAAAGCAACAATTTCCTAATTGTTGATGTCTGCGTATTGACCTCCACCGGACGTTATTAATAACCGCCGGACTAAGTCGACGCTTTGAAGAGAGCGGCGCTTAACCTGCGTGGTTCGGCGACCTCGGCGCAGATAAGTGTTTACGTCGACCGCGGCGCTGTTGGCGTTTACGCTACGCGCGTCACCTCTGACCTTCCGCGTGACCTCTGACCCACCACGTGCTCTTCACGTGCGCTTGTTTGCGGAGAAACGCGCGAGCGACGCTGTTTATGCATGTCGCTAATAGCTCGTTCTCATATGGCACAGTCAGCATCAGTGCTTTACCGAAGAAGTGACAGATGGACACTTAATTAATCATACACGGAACTAGTATACAAATGGTTTAATTACGTGGTACGGCCTACAAACTGTAACCGTAGCGTCAGGGTACCTATGATCGACCGTTTTTGCGCAGTTTTCCGCGTTTTATTCGCCTTTGATGTAAAGTTACGCAATTTAAATTATTCTCTATTCAAAGCATATTAATTGACGATTTCTACAAACACAAAAAAATAGTATGATACAATTTGGTGACAACATACCTGCAGTGATTACCTTCTCACCCAATAGGTCACAGGGGGGTCCCTAATGATCGACCGTTAGCGTTCAGTTCAGCACATAAACTTGAGTAAAGATGTGTCATACAACATGGATGCGCCCATGGGCATGACATCAGTTTGCGTGTTTGTTTACACATACAATTACGTTAGTACAGTAACAGTCAACACCAAATTTATTGCATTTATAAAACGGTCGATCATTAGGGACCCTGTCGATGAAAGGTACCAACACACTATATGCCGTCTTAGTCTTGTAGAAGTCCACTATTGATTTGCGTTCAGAGAAATAGGTTAACGTCATAGCGTCGAGTTTCTGGTCATTTACGAGTTAAATGGCCACTGCGACCGGGCACAAGCTCAACAACATACTGTCGGCCACGGGCTTGACACAACGGGCCAAGGTCGGTGTGGTGACTCGGTTGCAAACGGTCGTGAGAGTGCCCAGCGTCAGCTGTTCTGTTGACAGCACGGCACGTGTCGTCGTGATTGATACCCGCATTCAAGGCCTTGGTAACATTCCTCAGCGCGTCGTTGTATGTCTCGTTTACTACTCTGGCGGGGTCAAATATCATAATATTTTCTAGACTCGTTGTACACATGTTCTCATAAAGGTGTCAAGTCGCCTGTATTGTCCGCACGAAGTCTTACGAAGAATTCCTGCATTGTTTAGACCGTTTATATTTGGAATATATCTGGATGTATAATAGAATATGTGACTTCTCACAGTTATAGAAATACGTTAATTCCGTTGACGCGACAGTTGGTGACAGGCGCCACCCGTGAGGTTGCGTCGCTTCCAACCAGACACGATGAACTTTCGACCTGTCGTGGTCTTTGTGTACCGCGACTGGGAATGGGTTATTAGCGCAACCATCGGATGCGGTTGATTATGAGACGGGGTCGAATTATGTTCTATTGGTACAGGATGGTGACGGTAGTGTTGTGCTTGGAACATCCGCCTGGCATGCCGGGGCTCAGTAAAGCATGCGATGTCAACATAATCTTGGTGAAATGACCGACATGTTACGGTTCATTTGAGTATGTTCTTCTCTGCACGCTCGCTGTGGTCAGCGGACAACGATCGAAGTCTCTATAGACGAAACAGAGCTGCCATGATTGGCGAAAAATCAATCGCGTTGTCGTTGCCGGGGATGTAGCCAACTGGCGTAACGTTAACCGCCATACTGTGTGGTATTAATCACGCTGTCGAATAGCCGTGAATAATGCAGTTATGTCCCGAAGACATCGCCGCATGCCAGGCAGATGGACCTGCGGCCTATGTAGAGTTGTCGTGTAACCATTAGTAGGAGCAAATGCAGACGACCAACTGTTTTGTCCGTAGTATAACATAACCCTACCACACAACTATGCAAATTACAACTAGGGCCTATATTGGTTAACGATAACAGTACCTAATCTCCATTACAACGGCACTTGTGATTCCACGCATAATCATCATCGACAATCGTTACTTCGCCAACCGAATAACCCCACCACGACCCTTACCTTGATGCGGGCTCCTCCCGTCGGGATCTCGGGGATTGGGTCGTCGGCTCGCATCTGGAACTCGTCCGTGATGCTCTCCCGGTTGATCCGCTTCATGTTGGACGCGCAGCTGCAGTATCGCTGTCTCGGCCTCACGCTGTCCAGCTCCGCCTCGATGTTCGACGTGTCCGAGTCGACCGACTCCGTCGAGTAGCCTCTGAAAACAGCCGACTTCATTTTGTCACCCATTTGTGTGTACGTATGGTGTGCTACTGCGTGTATCCGTACGGAGTAGCGCGACGTCCGTAGCGCGCGTGTGAGTTACTAAATCTGCCTCGCGTGCGCCCCGCAGTCGCTTATGTTGTTCGTAGCAGCGGCGGCGGTGGCTGCGGCGGTGAAGCCACGGACCGTTCGCGGAAGCGGCTACACGACCGCGGCACGCCGAGTGCATTCGCCGAGCTCGTGCTCGCTGTCGTGGCCGTACCGTGGGTGGCCGCAGGTATTGATTTATTTTATCATGTTGTTATTGCATACACTTGATGCCAATGCTCTCAGATCGGCAGGTGTATGTTTGATGGTTATATGACAACCTCGGAAGGGTCGTGGAGTGAAGTCGTTGAATACCCTCAAGAGTCAACATTCTGTGTCGATATTACACGAAACTGATAAATGAGACTGGTGAATGTCACAATCTGTGTTTCATTACAACGTTATTGGGCGGTGAATATGTTAAGTCCCGTTTACACGAACAACTACAGTTGGCGAACTAATCGAGTAACTAGTTGTTCGTGTATTTACCATAGTCTGTAGTGTACTACGTAACCTGATTACGTCAACCAGGCTCAACAACAGACAGAGTTCGTTTCACTTTTTATAAAGGCCACATTATCATTCGCGCTGGCCAGTGGGGGGGAGTTTGTGTTTTCAACGCTGGCATTGTGATTTATATTCATAACCAGCATAGTAAATTATGAAAACTGAGGCTATGTTAATTAGTCACCGTGGAAAAAAACATATATCTTTTCAATAGTTGCTACATTCGTTATAGGTAGTCTACGCTTTGCAAATCGCTTCATCTGCCGCGATCACGCTGACATTTCATGGCAGTGTTTGCAGTCTCAACGCCAACGACGTCGGCGGCTGTCCCACATGCCGATACTTAGACGGCATCGATGTGACGGAATTGGGTCAGTTACGACATAGGCAGTAGTCGAATGGATGGAATATCGATAGGCCTATCTACCCAGACTACAGCCATGTCGGGTGTTTCGTGGGGTTCTGACTGGCTTGCGCGGACTTGATAAAACACGCACGCCACTGCCGTCGGAACTAAATTAATATTGGAGGGCGTGAGCAGAAGCTTCAGTACCACTCGGCTGTTGGGTCGTGACATCGGGAGGCAGTGGAGTGGGGGTATTGTTACGTTTTTGCTCTCTCTCTCTCTCTCTCTCTCTCTCTCTCTCTCTCTCTCTCTCTCTCTCACTCCCTCCCTCCCTCCCTCCCTCCCTCCCTCCCTCCCTCCCTCCCTCTCTCTCTCTTTGTCACACACGCACGCACGCACGCACACGCACACGCCGCACACACACACACACACACACACGCACACACGCACACGCACACGCACATGCACACACTGACTTACGTCACTGTCATCACCGACTTAACAGTCGTCCTGTCGACTCGGCAATCTGTAATGACACAGCTGGGTGTCAACTGCCGACATTCCGAGAAACTCCTTCGAGCGCGGCTCTTTTGTCAGCTTCTCACTGGCGGCGGAAGTGTCAGCGATAATTGACTGCGGCGGTACGTGTTCGCTGTCGTGCACGCACGTGGACACGAACGTATGTATAATTCAAACGTCGCCAGCAGGTACATCGACTGCGTGTCACTGACGCGCACACGTGACGCTAGACGAGCCGCACGTGCATGTGAGGACAGCACGGGGTCACTTTCGTCGAAACATGCATGCGTGATCAGCGCACAATGCCCTAGCAGGCTGCGGTAGTGTGCGGCCAGTGGGAGATCAGGACAATGTGACAAGTGACAAGTGTTTGTGGTTGCGAATACCGATAGTAGGCAACATGGCTTGAAGCATACGCGACACTTATAACATATGTTTGTCATATAATTAGACTGTTTTAATATATATACCAATCCGTATGAGTCAATGTAGAGACATGATTTACTTCACAATGACGTGCGTGCCAATGTCAGTATATGTCATTTAATTGTCACACGTCTGTCAACGTAACAGCGAGTGAGGGAGTCGCCAGAAGAAAGTGACGTCACCCGGACTCAGCCATGGCTGATGATTATTAGCAGGAAGTCACATGTTTGGGAACCGCCCAACTTCAAACGCAGACGCTGAACGAACTCTCGCCTCCATTAAGTTGCCACTAACAGGTGTTTACAATTGGAATCTTTAACAGTCTGCGTGATTTGTTGACAATCTGAATGTTTTGTTGACAATGTGGACATTTTGTTGACTATCTTAATCTTTTGTTGACAATATGGATATTTTGTTGACAATCTGAACGTTTCGTACACAATCTGAACGGTTCGTTTACAATCTGGATTAACATATTTGAAAATTTCGACGGCCACACGTTCACATTGTTGAGAATGTTTTAAGCTTATAGAACGCAATTGACTGATAATATACCCCTTCAACATAACTATGTATTCGTCTTCCAAATAAACGACCATGAGAGTTGTTTGAGAATGAATGTTCCGGCTCTTTCGTCCAGTTAGTCCACAACAGTTTTTCCATTTCACTGAGTGGGATTTTTTACTTCCACTAGCATAAACACGAGATAAAATCGTCTCTTCCGAAAGACAGGCAACGTAGGATAAACGAAGTTGCCCAAAGTTTCGAAACAGCGGCCAAACCAATACCTAACCACCGTCCGGCGCTACCAGGATTCAAACCCCGATCCCTCCAACCGACAGTTAAACAGTATCCGATCGACCACTGATTCATTCTACCATTAAATTATTATTAAGAATGGGGAGCATACAGTCTCTGTTGCATTATTTACTTGAAATAGACTAAAATATAATTTAGAAATCATGTATCTAGACCACCTAGGCTGTATACAGTCAAAGAGGTAGGCCATACGTGTAGTCAAAATCACCATTGTGAGAAAAGCTGAATAAAAAAATGTATTTACATGTGTTTTATGACGTCGAGCTGTTTCGGTGAAGTGTATTCCACTTGGGGTAGTTTTCTACGCTGTCCTTGCCGCGTCGTTCACGTCAATCTATTCCGTGGTCCTCGAATGCTCTCGGTACCATGTATCTCGTTATGCGTATGACTGTCGGCCGCTATCTCCGTTATTGGTGTAACATATCTTTGTACTGAATCCAGAGCAGTCCCCCGCTATCATTTATACCAAGGCGCGCGGTGACCGATTTTGTCAACATCAACATTCGCGAGCGTCACTAAATCAGGGTAAAACTGGCACATGTGTGTAAACAGGTGCAAACTGTTAACGGTAACTCTAAATTGTTGTGGTTTCTTTGTGTCGTTCTCGGGAAATTATAATCCGTACAAGAAGAGTAAAAAATGCTGAAATACGACGAATCCAGTGCCGCTATTTCTGAAGGCACGTGTGCGTGAACTGTGAATGGGATTAAGCGGACGATGTTCCGATATGTTGGTAGCATTGACCTTGTGCCATGAAGCCGGTCAACAGTCCGGTGTCGAGTGTTTACAACGGTTGTCAACGCGCGATGCCCTGTGTCAGAGTTATGGCCTCGGTGAGGTGTAAATGTTTTTACTGGAACTATGCACGGTTCTGAGCTCGGGTTTTACTGTTGTCACAGTACTACCCTGAAGAAGTTCACCTAACATTGCATACATAGAAGGCGTCACTTCGCGGTGTAGTGATGGTTGTTTGTTACTGAATAATCGAAGTTTGGTTTCACGCTCTCTATATGTCTTCTATACGATGATGCGTGTTATTAGCAATGTTTTGTGCAATCAGCAAAAACTCAACTGTTTCACCCAGAAAGATATGGTCGGTTTGTATTACCTGGGTGACGTATCATGAACATACGCAATATTGTATCGTTTCAACTATTTTGATGTTTTTTATCATAAAGAAACCGATCGTTTGTCCTCATATTGTTTATATTAATATCGTGGTTGACTCGTAATAAGCCCAGTAGCCCTTCAAAAGAACCCCCGTGGGTTACTCTGAAATTTAGTATTTTCTTACCTGTGCGTGATACATATGAGACTGTAACCAAACAATATTCAATCAGACATAAGACAATAAAGTTTCTCTAATTTTTACAGTTCAAGTGGCACAATAAGTAATTATAGGGGCCAAAATGGCAAGAATTAAACTGGTAATATATTAATATAAATACTTTAATGGGAGTTTGTCTGACCACGCTTGGGTATTATTTCGCGTCAGTCATGTCAATCACAATTAACCAAATGCGTGCCGAGTTCTCCTATGTTTTACATTATTACAAAGTGAGTTACAACGGTACATTTGACATTTTGACGTTATGGTGTACCAATGTGTTTATAAGCCGTATTCTTCTGCCACCTGTTTGTCACCTGTTTGGATACTACGAATTTGTCATTGTTTTAGCTTCCACGAACGTCACTGTAGGTACAGTAAGCCTACCCACTGGTTTTTCTCTTGCGAAATTATCTGTTGTTACGTGGAATTACAGGTGTCAATTTAATAGCACAACCTTCACTGAATCTGATGTCTTGGATATGGGAACTTGGCGAACATCAAGCGGATTTGCTGCTAGCACCGCTGTGTAGGAAATGAAGTCATAAATGAGTACAGTGGAGTGGCATAATTGAGTGGATAAGGTCATTCCTACTTGGCTCATATTTATTACGGTAAGAATAAGTAATGAATGAACGGCAACTGCTCTTTATCTAGAGTCGTATCACTCGCACGAACTTCCGCACGCACCGTATGTGCGTACGAACACACACACACACACACACACACACACACACACACACACACACACACACACACACACACACACACGCACGCACGCACGCACGCACGCACGCACACACGCACGCCCCGCACACACACATAGACACGCACGCACGCACGCGCACGCACACACATACACGTACTTGCATACACTGCCATCCATTATGCTAACATATAAGTAGTATAGACTAATTGTTGAGATGGGTGATCTATCGTCGCATAATTGCAATATTGTTTACATTCGAGTAGGTCAGCCTTGGCCTGCTCTACTGCGGTTTACCCGCGTGGCAATGACATCATTCACTGTCCACTTGTGCGACATATCTTTCCCGTTGGTAGGACAATGTATACACACTCCAAGGTGACGGCATGATGGAGGACTTTGTCCCACAACAAAGCTTGCTGACGCTCTCAGAAAACAGCCAGTGTGTCGATGTAGCCAGTATCTTCCGGATCCGTGTCGAGGTCACCAACGTGTACACAGGGCAGTAGGGCCTACGCCCTGGTGTCAACACCGACGAGAGAGGAGAAATGGGAGTTGCCTTGCTTTCGCCAGCACCTAGCGCACAAGGACGACGTAACAGCGAGTCAGGACTACCGTACCGTGGCTATTATTTTTTACTGCGCCAAGTTATTGATTCTGGTGTAAATCTTCAACAGCGCTGTGTTGTGTTTCAGATAATAATGATAAAACTACAACCAGAACGTACGGTTACGTACCACATCTGTTGGCATGTATTACAATTTAGTGCGTCCCGACAAAGTTCCGGGCGGTTTCACAGTCACGCTAGAATCGAGCCATCAGATTACGCGGTTAATGTGGTGGACCCGTCTTGCGGTCACCAACCGATCGCGGTTGACCATGTCATCCATGTGTGACTCAGGTGGATACTGTGACAATGGTAACGCTGCTAAACAGTGTTGAGATTTCCTGTTGTTCGTGTTGCAGTGTTCACCACACAAACATCTCAAGCGCTTATTGCTCGTGCACCTCACAGAAAATATAATATGAGGAGACCCTGAACTAACCATGTTCAGGCCACGCATAGACTTGTGCGATCACCAAAGTTCGGCGAGTCACCTGTGTTGTGACAAAGACCCAAGTTGAAGAAGTCTGTGTTTGGCTGTTCCGAATGTAAGACCCAAGTCGACGTTGTCGACAGACGGACGACGCGGGAAGAGATCACACAAATGAAAGCAAGATTAAGTTACTGCTGACGTTACTTCTAAAATATTGTTTTATTTCTATGATTGTGAAAGTAAGGCATTACAATGACATTAAGTAGCCTACATCATATGCATGGATAAGATCCCAGTGTTAGGCATTCGAAGATTGGTCTAACAAATGGGTATATAGGTAACATATGTATGTTTCATGTGATACCACGTTTAAGTCGGCAATGGCCTATTGGACACAACGAACATTTGAGATTAATTGTAATTATTTAGCACTTTTTACACGTTGGGTTTATACGCTTATGTAATAGTTATTTTGCGAGTTTGTTTTGGACTGATTGGTCACTGGCGACATAACAACCCTACTTTACAACAACCCTACTTTACAACAACCCTACTTTACAACAACCCTACTTTACAACAACCCTACTTTACAACAACCCTACTTTACAACAACCCTACTTTACAACAACCCTACTTTACAACAACCCTACTTTACAACAACCCTATGCTATCTTTTATTTTCAACCATGGGCTGGGGATTATTTTCGTGTCTCCAGTATAGACAAGGGAGAATTTTCCATAGCCTTAATTCTGGCCTCTGTCTGAATGTTGCTATATCTAATCAGGACGTATATACAGTGACTTGTTACGTGTTATTTTATAACTAAATTCATTATAATAACGATGCGTTAAGCAAGCGTTCACACAATGTCCTTTGAAATGGTGGGTAGTATATTCAGGAGTCATGTACAATCACCACTCTGTCAGACTAATGTGTATCAGGAGACGTGCGAGACATTACAACAGATACTCATTAGGTAACAACACTGTAAAAGTAACATTCAACAGTAGTTTGCTTTTTAACCCGTAAGCGGGAATGTGGTTACGAAATCGAGAGTCAAAGACGAAAATGTCGAGGTATGAAAACATTTTTGTTTAATGATACAACATAATTTTAAATGCTATCAAGTGGACCGCGCCGCAGAAACATCACATATTTAAATACTGCAGCAATAACAACAACAATTAAATACAATTATTTAATATAAAGTGAAAACACATTGTAACAATTAACCCAGGTCTCCCCTATACACGAGGGTATACAAGCCATATTTATGTTTGTACAAACTAAAGTGGCGACATCCGTTCATTATTTATGAACATTTATCTGGACAGTTTCTTCGTTCTTACTAGAATAAATGCGTTCAAGGTATATTCCTCACCAACGAATGTTTTACTATGCCGGCCATTTGACAAGTTGCCGGTGACACGATGTAAACACCTACTAAATTAATGTTCTAAGTTATGGGCACACGTATTTTTGGGTAGAGAGTCCCATCAGTGATCATTCGTCGCTACTACGGAGATGCTATCATTTAGCTCGTGTTAGAAATGCATGGAAAGGTAAGGGCTAACGTATATTTTTTTTATCAACGTGACGCCTGTCCACAACATTGTCCCATGCCGGTCAGGCCGGGTCGGCTTACAGTCAGCTGTGCGGTGCACTCTCGGTCGCTCACGGCATGCCGCGAGTTCACGCCAGGACGTCGTGACCCAGTTACTTGCCGTATTGATGCGCTGTGTACTTGTTTACTCCGGACCACGCGCCCCTTTTACCTCGGCCGGTCGGAATCGGAAGGTTATGGCAGCATCCGCGAACTCGGTCAGTTGTCCAGTAATCCAGGCACGGAGGCGCCATTATAAACATTATAATAGTACCGCGCAGAGTAATGTTACAGTTTCGCGCAAAATTAAACTTTGACATCGTCACATTATGGTTAGTTACGCATGGCGGATTTGTGGCTCGTCATGCATGTCGTAGGCCTGCAAAATATAACCAATACTAGCCGAGTTACTAAGCGTGGCTTGCGGGAAAGACAGTCAAACGCGCTAAAACTTTTCAAAATTCTGTTAAGCCGGCCTACATTGTTTCCATCTCCCAGAAAGGTCGTGCGTTGCCACCAGATTTCCGGGTACCCCGTTGATTGTTTCATTGTCTCATGAATAGTGGTAGCTTAATCTTGTCGGTGCATTTTCACACGTGAATGTCCAGTTGAAAGAGAGAGAGAGAGAGAGATAGAGAGAGATAGAGAGAGATAGAGAGAGAGAGAGAGAGAGAGGGTGCGTGTGTGTGTGTGTGTGTGTGTGTGTGTGTGTGTGTGTGTGTGTGTGTGTGTGTGTGTGTACGCGCGCATGTGTGTGCGTACGTTTGTTATTGTTATGCGTGCGCCCGCGCATACACGTGCATGCATGGGTTCTAGGTTTGGTGTGAGTCGGGGTGTTCGTGTTATGTATGCGTGCAAATGTGTCATCCACCCACCTCTTCCGTAACCAAACTACTCCAAGGCCACGGGCCTACATGTTGGAACAGTAGCGTCAAAGTAAGTACCTCTAGGCCGGGGTATTTAGTGAGTCACCCACCCTACACTGGCTTCCGCAAGTGGTTACGATGACCTCGCCATTCAGTGCCCCGGCCATGGACGCTACCGCACCGGAACTGGCCAGCTCTGGAACAGGCGTCACACGTAACGCGCATCAAAATTAAATAAATAAGTAAACAAAGAAGTGCAATTTATCGTCTTGTTTATTCATCACAAGCCATGCGTACATCACGCACAGGTTTGCTTGTTGATGCTGCAACGCTGAAACTGATATGTATTTACGCCTAGATGCAACCGGAGCAGAAAAAGGACTTGATTCGTCGGCACATTCTAGTTGTGGTACTGCAGAGTGCAGACACAAGTCTCTCAATAAACGACTCCGTTTCACATACTCAACTTATATTAAAATTGTAAATGGTCACTAAAATGGTCTTTTTCCAAACGTCCCTACTCAAATTACGCACGCACGCACGCACGCACGCACGCACGCACGCGCACACGCACACGCACACGCACACGCACACGCACACGCACACGCACACGCACACGCACACGCACACACACACACACACACACACACACACACACACACACACACACATACACTTACCTAGAACAAAAGTAAGCTGGAATAAACTTCCTACTGAAGTCTGTATGCCGGAGTCTTTCAGGACTCTACAACTCTTATCTCCTGGATCCGCGCCTTGAATCTGATTATGCCTGTTACAAGGATGAAGACCAGTGGCGACGCCTGGCGACGCGTTTGTAGCACGGAAGTGACGTAACTGTCGCTACGCGCCATTTTTACGTACCCCGACCAAATTTAACCGATTATGGAATAACTTTGGATTAACCCAGATTACGACTGCACCGGGCGACATAACAGAATTTGGAATGACAAATACTACAGCAACAGCGTAAGTTTATTGGCACTTTTGGCGAATCCACATAGCGGCCATAATCATCATGTTGATTATTCAGCGTCACCCAAGCATATTTATATTACGAAAATATTGCGTCTTAGCTTTGTTTTGACACCCGAATAGCGAACCAATGTATATAAGCCCAGCAGCTAAATCGCTCACTGCGTCCTCGTAAGCACGACCGAAGGGACTCGGTTTATTCAATTTTATTCAAGTTAAACTTACTCAACTACAGCCATATGCCCCTATCTCCAACGACGACATTTACTCTCCTCGACCTATGGTCTATCTCTAGATTAATATATATATATATATATATATATATATATATATATATATATATATATATATATATATATATCTCCAACGACGAAATTTACTCTCCTCGACCTAGGATCTATCTCTAGATTAATATATATATATATATATATATATATATATATATATATATATATATATATATATATATATATATATATATATATATATATATATATATATATATATATATATTAGGTTACCCGTATTACTGTAGCCAGCAGTCTGAATAGGCTGCACACATGGATAACGCATAGACTTTATTTTTTCCCCAACAGACACTAGGCGATAAACTCAATATAGTCACCTACTGGCGGACCCCTGTTCAATTCACTAATTCACTCATCCGGGTCTTAAAAACAAATATATGGAACCTACTTGGTCGAGTCATACAACTTGTTGCCGGTTTTTGAGTGACAACCCATACCCGGGACAATCGACGGGTTTACGATAAAGTCGTTCTAGTGAAGGACACCACTAGAGCAGGATGTTCTTGTGCTGCCCTTGTTCTTCACTTTAAAGCATTTGTAAAGGTTTCACCAGACGTGTTGGTGGTCTGTCAAGGGACGCAGCGAGCAGTTTTGTTTCCTTTTAAAGAGTACGCTATTGCCGGTCATCTACGTTTCTTTAGTCGGTGTGATGCCTTCAGTTGGAGTTCTGTTTTGCTGCGACCAGACTTCTTTCTACAGTCTACAGATCTCTCGCGCCTGTGGATGTCAACGTTAAGGTTCGGTGGTAGGGTTTCAGCAGCGCTGATCTTCTCATCATGGCAGGTATCTGTTCCTAGAATAATGTCAGGGTCTGTCTCATATAACTTCTCGGGGTTTGCCTTTTCCGTACACCTTGCAAGATAATGTTCAAAATACGGAGACATTTCTTCGCCATTGGTCGTTGTATTGGTAGTACCTCGTCTGGTGTCTGACGAGGTTCTCTGGGTGTAGTGTTATGGGTGTTCGAATGTGGGGGATCTTGACGGCCTGGCTAACTGGTGCGGACCCACCAGCAGAGCCTAGGACACGGGGTAAATATACGGATGCACTATGGTATCAGAGTGGGAGAAAGACCGAAAATGCGACGAGATGACTGCGTTAAGAGATATCTGAAAAGAATGGAAGCAGAGGGAAGAAAAACAGCAACATACAATTGTTGGAGACTATTGACAGAGACCGTAGTGAGAGAAAAGTGAGGAAAGAAAAGACGAAGAAAAATTGGCGATGGTAACCATGGCCAATCTCACCCCGTGACAACAGGGATACCAGGAGGAGAAGAAGAGAGCGCGGAATGACACTAACACTGGCCCTAGGCACCGGACACTTTCGTGGTTCCTATGTCAACCTACCCCTAGTTATTGAAGGTGACATTTCGATTCTTATACACATATATGTTGAATATGAACACAATATACACAAGAATGCATCTCCTAATCGTACCAAGATAAATAAGTCAGTCATTCCTTTATGGTAAGTTATGCAATAGAGCCTAATACATTTATTGCTGGCACTTCTTACACACACGTAAACGAGACTTGATTGTACTAGACATGGAGTTGGGTACATACCACCAATTGATTTTCCATAGGCGGCCATTGTAACGTTTCTTTGATTTCCCGCCAGGTTTTTCTATCAATGTTATAGAAAATTTCAGACACTAAGTAGCCTCCATTCACACATATCATATATAAAATTCGTGAAAATGACATCTTTTTCTCCTACAATCCACTCTCTAACCTGACACCCCTTCATTTTTGCTTCAATCAGCGGCCGATTGCCAATGTTGACACCTCTAGGCCAAATTACACCTGTATGCATACGCACCTTTTCACTGTCTGACAAATTTCGGGTAATGGCGTAGGACTCCATTTGGTGGTGTGTGGCCAGTTTGACAACTGGGAGGAGCTTGCTGAAACAATGCTGCCACCTCACGGATACTGGTTAATCCTGCCGTAATTCTTATTTTATAAACAACTGTAAATTTGAATTTTTACTGACTTTTGTGTTAATATAAGTTCAAAGTTCTTTTCATATGATATTATTATCTTGTAAAAGTATATCGTTATTTAAATTTTTATTTTATAGTTGGCCTGAGAACCAATCAGCGTCTCTACCCTAATCTGGGGTAAGGCCGCTCTGGCGGGTCGAAAATGCAGACCCACTCTTTCCCCAGGCGGAGTTGAGGGGCTCAAAAGTGCTGCCACCTCACGGAGCCTGGGAAACCGAGGCTAAGAGAAAACCTGGTGGCCACTTTCGGTCTAGGCACGTGATTACCACATGACGTGTACAATTGTTATGTCTTGTTGTTCTGCTTGGACTAGAGATGCTTTATAATGTGTCATAAGTGCGCACATGGATATTATGTGATATTGGTCGGTTGGGCTTCATGCTGTGAGACATTCGTAGGAAGTTTAGGGAAGTTAAAGGACAAAAAAAACGCAACGGTTTCACGTCATATACCTAATTATAGAGTGTATACAAAGTAACAATTTCCACATAACTTTCCACTCAATTTTTTAACGTCAGCGGTTTACTCAGAATGTGACTTTAAAGTCTAAAATTCTAACGAAATCCACGATGGTCTAGACGCCGCCATCAGACAGTCATCAGTGAAGGGTTAACTTGGCTTGGCCATTCAGCGCGCGGCATTCTATGTCTCTGCCACTTCCTGCGACGTTGTTAAGGGTCAACAACTTCGAGTCTTCGACAGTTCGTTCAGTTGACGTGATATCTAGCAGCTGCTTATAGACGTATATCTAAATATGTGGCTAAATCTATGGTAAACTTTAGTAATTATGCCTTACAGCATACGGTTGCATGCAATAATAGTTGAAACAACCGGTAGTATTGAAGCAATGGATTCACGTTTGCGGGCGTAGACCCCCCGGGGGTCTACTGTTTGGAATCCCTCCAGTCCAAGTACAGTTCACTTTGCTCGGTCCATTTTGAGGAGAAATGCTTTGAAGTAGACATGTATCATCAGTTGATAGGATGATTTCAGCGATAACAATAATAGACAACTTTATATTTACCGTCATCAGCATGTTACGCGCGTTGCCGAGTTGCAGCCATTTCATGACAACAGCCAAACCCCATGGCAGGGAATCTGCGTGGAGAGGGTCTCACCGTTGTGACGTCATTCTTCGTCTAAGATGGTGTTGCTCACAGTATTTTGATGGCTGGGTGTTCAAAATATTTTTCTGGTAAACCGATGGCGTTAAACAATTGAGTATATGTGGAAATTGTTTCTTTGTATTAACTCTATTAGGTGTATGCCACGAAACAGCGTTTTTTGTCCTTTATTAAATTAAAACGGAAAAGATCTATCTAAGGCTGTGTGGGGCTAAACAATGCTGCCACCTCACGGATGCTGGTTAATCCTTCCGTAATTCTTATTTTATAAAAAAAAAACTGTAAATTTGAACCTGGGTTCTAGTTAGCATATCAGGCTCAGGGAAGGCGTGGCATAGTAAGTAAGTCAAAGCTTAATTTCCTGATGGTAACCATATGACGTGGTAAGTCGGGATTTCCAATGGGCCATCATCACCCAGCGGCAGCGCTCTTGTATACCATACATACGTACATACATGTATACGTATGTACGTGTACGTACGTGTACGTACGTGTACGTACATACATACATACATACATACATACATATATACATACATACATACATACATACATACATACATACATACATACATACATACATACATACATACATACATACAATACAGCTTTAGATCAAATATATAGTTTACAATAATACTAATAAAATCATATTAGTACTAAATAAATAAGAAATATGTAATTAAACCGTAATTATAAATACATTAAAGGTGAAATGAACATAAAAATTATAATTAAACCAAGTAAATAACATACTAATATGATGCTATTTATACAGGTTTAACCCCTGACAACTTTTGTAGTTTATATATACACGCAGTTTACTGTCTAAAAATCAGCCCATCTGATCGATTTCCGAGTGAAATACCGAAGTGAATAGTGTCAGTGGCTGCCGCTTGGAAAGTACTGATGACGTAATATGTACCATAGAAAATTTCGCCACATGAAGTTAGAATCTGGCGAGTCAGATTTGGACAGTTATCCGGCTACTGTAAGAACTTGTTGGTCGGTGAAAGCATACAGTGGTGAACCACTGGCTTTAGTAGTCACACAAAACAAGCAGGAAAGCGACATTGATCACAAGAGAAACGGAGAGGGTGAGTTATCAGGGGCCGCTGCCGTCGGTGGACTACTGTTCGAAGACCCAAACATTCCTACGGTGGAACAAAACATCGAAGTGGATAGTGTCGATGAAACACCAGGATGGTTGATGGTATATTGTATGCGCATTTATGACTGTATTAATTGGTGTGATAGGAATATTACATTTTCAAAGACAGAAAAGTAATAGTAGTTTTATTACTACCGACGGTATCGTATTGCCACGGAATTTCGCTATTGTAATGCATAAACTTCAGACTTTATTTCTTCCATTCAGTAATAATAATCCTGTGGTTGATTATTCTATTACTGTTGAGTCTCACGTCTAGCCAGGCAAAGTAACGACGCAGAAAACACTTTTAGGCTTGGAGTTTAGATAAAATGTGTCGATCACTAAAAGTGTCAATGCAATTTGGACGATGTCTGTAAGCAAATGTGTTTGGACTGGTTATGCCTGGATGTCGTGGAATACCAGTATATAAGTAAACTTAATAATTAAATAAATAGAAATATTCAATTTGATTATCAAGCCCTAATAATATATAATGCGTTTGTAGATAGCAAATATTAATGTTACAATAAACTCTTCAATGATGGTTGAATCGAACGACGACATGAACATGAAATGGTCTTCGACCTGAGGCTAATCATTGTTGACATTGACAAACGTGCGCTCCCTAAAAATTAAATAATAAACTGATTTTTCAGTTGGACATTGTTACAGATAATACATTTAACTGTTTAGTTGACATGCATGGCGCACCATAACCTAATGCTTGTAATAATCATCCAATCAGAATAAAGATGGGGATTCGCCCCTGAGCGTTGTAGCACGAGGTTCTGTCGGTCGAGTCGTTGACTATAACATGGTGTCAAGATGCGGGATTTAGCGAATATAAGTCGATGATGGAAGCTCGTTTAAAACCCCCGGAATACTTGAGCCTTCAAGGTAATGTTGCTGAAAACTGGAGGCGATGGCATCAACGGTTCGAGTTGTACATGCGCGCAATCGAAGCGGACTCGAAACCGAATCGCACGAAGATTGCCATTTTGCTCAGCGCTATTGGCCCGGATGCGTTGGAGCGATACAACCATTTCAAATGGGATGATTCGCCGAACGATCCACCAAACAATCCACCTGTACCTGATGATGACGACCAACAAGGTAACGCCCAACCTGCTCAACATAATGCCGCTCAAGCCAATGACAATCGCAACGTGTTGAGTTCAGATGTTTACGCTGACGTTGTCAAACGATTTGAACTTGAATTTGTTGGGGAAAAGCGCGTCGTATTCGCGAGATAGCGATTCTGGATTTATGAGAGGCCGGAGGAACAGCACTTTGACGACTACATCACAGAATTACACACACTGGCAAATGCCTGCGAATTCAAAGAACACGAGAATATGATTAGAGACAAGATCGTGTTTTCGATGAAGGACAAACGGATTCAAGAACGTCTGCTAAGGGAAGTAAAACTATCACTGAAAAGAACGGTGGACATATGCAAATCGTCTGAGGTCACCAGAAAGGAAGTGCAAAACATGAAGAAAGGTCCGGTTGAGTCCACGAAAGTAGTATATGACGTGAATGCCAAATCACGAGTCAAACATATATCAAAACCTGCCAGTGCGAACTACCAGCAAAAGAAAAGAGAATCCATGCAATGTGGGAGATGTGGAAGACAACACCCTCCAAAAAGATGTCCAGCATGGGGCAAGAGTTGCGTAAAATGCGGTGGAAGAAATCATTTCGCAGAAAGATGCAGGACCAAGTCTGTGAAAGAACTAGTGCAAGGTGATGAAAGAGACGATGATCAATTCTTTCTGGACACGCTCTTCGTTGGCAACATTGAGAAAGCGGATGAATGGCATGCTGTCATTAGATGCAATGACACACGTGTGAAAGTGAAATTAGACACGGGAGCAGCCACCAATGTGATGCCGTTAGGAACATTCAGAAAAATCACACCAAGACCGCAGATAAAACAGTCAAATACTGTGCTCAGAGCGTATGGAGGTCAACGAGTGACACACATCGGGAAGTGTCAACTCGATTGTTCAGTCAATGGCCCCAACAAGCAATGTGAGTTCTACATTGTCAACTCTGAATCACCACCGATCTTAGGACTCTCAATGTGTGAAGACCTTGGATTGATAACCAGAGGAGTGAAAGGCGTAGAAGCAGTCACAACAGAAAGTATCAACAGTACATACAAAGATGTGTGTAATGGACTAGGCTGTTTCGAAGAACCATACCACATTGTAGTCAACCGAGACGCAGTGCCAGTGAAAGAACCACCTCGAAGGGTTCCATTTGGGCTTCAGGACAGACTGAAACTCAAACTTGATCTGATGGAGAAACACAAGGTCATACAGAAGGTCAACAAACCCACAGACTGGGTACACAATCTTGTGATTGTGGAGAAGAAAGACGGATCTTTGAGACTCTGTCTAGACCCCAGAGAGTTGAACAAAGCTATCAAGCGAGAGAACTTCCAGATACCTACCGTGGAAGATGTAACCTGTCGTCTAAGTGGCAAGAAGGTATTCACGGTGATCGATCTGAAGGATGCATTCTGGCAAGTTCCTCTCTCTGAAGAGAGTGCCTCTCTCACTACCTTCAACACACCGTTTGGAAGATATTTCTTCAAGCGAATGCCCTTTGGACTTTGTTCAGCGTCAGAAGTCCTACAGAAGAGAGTATACCAAACATTTGGTGACATTGATGATGTGCACGTGATTGCAGACGACATCATCATTGCGTCCAACAGCGAAGAAGAAGCTGATCACACACTCATCAAGTTGTTCAAGCGAGCCCAGGAGAAGAACGTGAAGTTCAACATCGCGAAATTGCAGCTCAAGAAATCGGAAGTGAGCTACATGGGCAACATAATCGGTTCCAACGGAGTGAAGCCAGACCCATCCAAAGTAGAAGCAATCGTCAACATGCGAGAACCAGAGTGCAAGAAAGACATTCAGCGTCTGATAGGAATGCTGAACTACTTGTTACCAGATATGTCTACTGTAACAGCTCCAATGAGAAGCCTACTGAAAGTAGATGTACCGTTCGTGTGGAACACAGAACATGAACATGCTTTCAACAAAATCAAGGAGATTCTTTCCACAACACCTGGTCTCCGCCTGTTCGATCCCAACCTGAAAGTCCAAATACAGTGTGATGCTTCTAAGACCGGCATAGGTGCCTGTCTGCTGCAAGAAGGACAACCAGTAGCCTACTACTCGAAGGCACTAACTCCAACAGAGATGAACTGGTTTCCGATCGAGAAAGAATGTCTCGCTGTAGTGTGTGCGGCAGAGAAATTCCAGCACTACATCTATGGGCGAGAGGTAGAAGTGAGATCCGACCACAAGCCGTTGGAAATGATCACTAGGAAATCTATCCACAAAGCGTCACCACGGATCCAAGCTATGCTGCTAAGACTCATGAAGTACAACCTCTATGTGAGCTACCAGCCCGGTCCAACGATGTACATAGCTGACACTCTGTCGAGAGCATACGTGGAAAGCGAACATGAAAGTGATGACATCGAAGTTGACACAAACATGAGAATCCACAGCTTGGTCACGAACTTACCAATGTCCAACCAGCGAAAGCAGAAAGTACAATGCGCTACTGAGGAAGATGAGACCATGGTAAAGCTAAGCCAGACGATAGCTGGAGGATGGCCGAGACATCGTAGGGACTGTGATCCACTGATTCGGCAGTACTGGCCAATCAGAGACGAACTGCATATAATCCAAGGAGTGGTGTATGCGGGTGAACGTGTTGTCATACCCAACAGTATGAGAAGTGAAATGCTGCAAAAGCTCCATGAAAGTCATCTCGGAATGGAGAAATGTCGTGCCCGAGCGAGGTCCGTCATGTATTGGCCAGCAATGTCCAATGACATCAACGAGATGATAGCAAAATGTCCGACCTGTTTGAAGTACAGGAGGGAGAATCAGCGCGAACCGTTAACTCCACATGAAGTGCCACTGCTACCATGGCAGAAGCTTGGAGCAGACATCTTTGAGTATGGAGGAAATGCGTATCTCCTAATAGTGGACTACTTCTCCAAGTATCCTGAGGTGTGTCTCTTACAAGGAAAGTCAGCCAGTGCGGTAATCAGCCGTTTCAGGACAGTGTTTGCGAGACACGGACTGCCAGAAATTCTTATCGCAGACAACATGCCCTTTAACAGTAGCGAAATGAAAACGTTTGCTGCTGAATATGGATTTACCATCAAGACGTCCAGTCCGGAACACGCAGCATCCAACGGGCAGAGTGAAAGGATGATCGGAACGGTCAAACAACTTATGCGAAAGGCAAACGAGGAGAGCCGAGATCCTCATTTAGCTCTATTGGCCTACCGAAACACACCAGTAGCGGGCATGCCATATTCGCCAGCTGAACTACTGATGAGCCGGAAGTTACGCGACAATCTACCAACAACTGAGTCGTTGCTCAAGCCCAGAGTTGCAGAACACGCGTACGCCAGACTGAGAGAAAGACAAAAGAAAGCGAAGGCATACTTCGACAGAGGGACGAAGAAACTGTCTAAACTCGACCGAGGTGACACAGTCAGAATCAAGTCTGGAAGGACGTGGACACAGCGACTGTGACAGCGGTGCACACATCACCACGATCCTACATGGTGACAACTGCGAGTGGTCGTGTGTATCGACGCAACCGAAAGTGGCTACACAAGTCATCGGAGCCGCCACCTCTCATCTTGATGGAAGATGCAGGTGACGACCATACTGACGAACAGTATGAGCAACAAGATACACCACCGCCGCATTACCCAGAAGTTGTGCAACCAGGACTGTCAGCTGAGTGTGAGACTGCTAACTCACCAAACAATGAGATGTCCCAAGAGACAATGCCTGTAAGAAGGTCATGCCGGCAGAAACGACCACCAGCTTGGTTGGCAGACTATGAACATGCTGAAACGGTGAAGTGAACATTTCACGAGAACGTTACAAAACTTGTGAACATTGACAGTGGACTGTAATTGCTACTTAATTACTGTATGTGCAATGAACATTAGGAACGTTGATCATATACTGCGATTTACCACTTAATTATTATATTTTGAAATATACCGTTGCGTCTAAAGTCTTGGAAGATGATGCTTAAAAGCCGTAAATGTTTGCTAATGTATGTTTGTCATAGTAGTTGCATATCTATTTGGAAACCGACTAGCTACAGTGAATCAGTTATAAAGTCTTAGAGATGATGTAATTATCCATTTAGTACCATACGCTATGTTGGATCAGTCAGAGTTAATTCTGATGAAGTGTTTCTTGTAAAATTTTCAACACTTAGAAAAAAGGGGGATGTTACAGATAATACATTTAACTGTTTAGTTGACATGCATGGCGCACCATAACCTAATGCTTGTAATAATCATCCAATCAGAATAAAGATGGGGATTCGCCCCTGAGCGTTGTAGCACGAGGTTCTGTCGGTCGAGTCGTTGACTATAACAGACATTATAGCAACCATTCGTAAATAGGGCACTTATGCAGAATTTGGACCAACCTCAATTGTACAATTATAACCTTATATTTGCCAACATTTGACACATATTCTTGCCACCATTTGTGTTAGAATCGGAACGACTTATCTCCAAGACCAAGTTCCGCCGTTTCTGGAAAGGCAAGCTTCTCCTTTCCTTCGTTTCTATCTGCCGGATTCGCTTAAAAATTGTTGGGATTATTGGGCATGTTAGTGTTGATTTCTTCAAATGTTGTCGACCTGGCTTAAAACACACAGACTGGTAAGCTGGATCTGTGACGAAACACGAACTGTCAAAATAATCTTGGCATACATAAGCGAGAACACCGACACCGAGTCGGTGTCCAGTTGACTCGACCGACTTGTTTGATCCACTGCCTTCGTCGTCTTGGCTCTTTCTCTATCGAAAACTAAAGAAGCTCTTTCCGGAATTATCCCCGTTGCTGCATCCAAAAGCCACGCAGAATACAATGTTTTATTCGATGAAGAAGAACACCGCAAGACACCATACACCAAGTCTACCATTGAAATCCTTAACCTGCTGCTAGCGTCTATGGTACATATGACGTCACACTCACGGAAACACCCGAAGGCAAAATTTCATAGGCGGTGTGTGAGGAAGTATTCTTATTTGCATGATTTTATAAAATATATTTGTTTTCAAGTATTCATACTACACGGTTATATTATGTTATATATATTCTATTAACCACAGCCTTTAATCTAGCATGTTCATTTCACCTTTAACAGAACTCTGTCGAGTGCTGGAAACAACAAGAATAAGGGCCGAGGTTATAAACCTGTACTCGATGCTCCTTGCCCAACTCCGGAAACGTCGTAAGAATCGCTCTGCAGTTGATCGTGAATTTGTGTTGCCAAAATTAATAGTGGTAAACGAATGGTCCCCGCCGCTGAAAAAATGACACCAAAACATAAATGTTGCCGCTTTAGGGCAGTTATGTAGAATTTTGAACCACCTACATTTTGCCATTATAACTGCATCTTTGCCAACATTTGATACTTGATTTTGATAAATCAATCAGTTAACATCATCTCGTGCATAATTATAATATATAAACAGCGCATCTTAGAATACTTTCGAGGACGAAAAGACAGCGCGGTCGGCATATAGGCCTATACAAACTGGTTATCGCTCATTCCATGAGCACGGCGCAATAACACATGCACCGCTGCACTTGCAACTGGCACAAATCGGAGCGCTATTTGGGTCTCAAAATGCAATATTTGTGAACTATAAATGGTAATGCTGATTGATCATGTTTAGAATTAGAGTTTGGGTTAGGTATCCAATAGGCAAATATACAGTTATAAAGGTCCGAATTCGACATAAGAATTATCATATGTGCCCGTCTTTACTGGACTTTAGTTTAGTTAGCAAATGTTCCGTAAACAGTGCACTTTTAGCACATCACAGTGTCTTTCAGAACATTCGTGTTATACTAACTCTTCAAATTTTATCGGCAGCACCTCATAAGCGACTCGTACGCTGAAATTGAGCCGCGTTTTATCTAAAAAACGAAATCGACCAATTTCTACGGTTAGTTGCCGTCTTTGGTGACATTGTTTGTCTGAGAAACGGCGTTGAGCACACTCTATGACCTCCGTGAGAATGAGCATGGTTTGAAACATGAAATTCTGAACACGGAGCTCCGAATACAGTGTCACGTGAGTGGCGTTTACTGACGTCATAGACCAGAACGTGACTTGGCAACTAACGGCGTCAAAGAAACATTCATGGAAACATTCGGCGTTTTGGTTTATCGGAAGCGATTTGCACAAAGTCGATAAAACAGAGTAAGTTACAATTAATGGAGATGTGTCAATGTTGACGAAAGCGTGGTTGAAGGATCGGATGTTCATAGTAGCGATGGCCCATACAGAAAAGACTCGTAACGCGTAAAGAATTACAGTATGATGCAAGGCGTCGTATTGGCTCCATGGTAGTGGAGAGTCTAGGGTCTAGGGAGACATTTGGCAAGGTAAGTGATCATGCCGTGCAGACGGCGCACTGCTTCTACCTTAGTGGGTTTAGGCATACGTAGAATGGCTTCCAGTTCCACGTTCTTCACGTCCGATTTCAGTCATTCGTCGGTCACAACATGGGCCAAGAAATTTAGTCTTGACAAGTTCACCCAATTCCTCTTTTATTTTGCTTTGTGGCGCTATTGGCACACGTCATGGCATGCCGGTGGCTAGGATAATTCAACCCGATAAAGGTTGAGACCGGAGGGCGCATGCCGGTGGTTAGGATAATTCAACCCGATAAAGGTTGAGGCCGGGGGAGGAATGACGGTGGTTAGGATAATTCAACCCGACAAAGGTTGAGGCCGGGGGGCGGCATGCCGGTGGCTAGGATAATTCAACCCGATAAAGGTTGAGGCCGGGGGAGGAATGCCGGTGGTTAGGATAATTCAACCCGATAAAGGTTGAGGCCGGGGGGCGGCATGCCGGTGGTTAGGATAATTCAACCCGACCAAGGTTGAGGCCGGGGGGGGGGGGGCGGCGGCATGCCGGTGGTTAGGATAATTCAACCAGACAAAGGTTCAGGCCGGGGGCGGGGCGGCATGCCTGTGGTTAGGATAATTCAACCAGACAAAGGTTGAGGCCGGGGGGCGGCATGCCGGTGGCTAGGATAATTCAACCCGATAAAGATTGAGGGCGGGGAGGAATGCCGGTGGTTAGGATCATTCAACCCGATAAAGGTTGAGGCCGGGGGGGCCATGCCGGTGGTTAGGATAATTCAACCCGATAGAAGTTGAGGCCGGGGGGCGGCCATGCCGGTGGTTAGGATAATTCAACCCGATAAAGGTTGAGGCCGGGGGGCGGCCATGCCGGTGGTTAGGATAATTCAACCCCATAAAGGTTGAGGCCGGGGGGCGGCATGCCGGTGGTTAGGATAATTCAACCCGATAAAGGTTGAGGTAGGGTGGCGGCATGCCGTTGGTTAGGATAATTCAACCCGATAAAGGTTGAGGCCGGGGGGCGGCATGCCGTTGGTTAGGATAATTCAACCCGACAAAGGTTGAGGCCGGGGGGCGACATGCCGGTGGTTAGGATAATTCAACCCGATAAAGGTTGAAGCCGGGGGGCGGCATGCCGTTGGTTAGGATAATTCAACCCGATAAAGGTTGAGGCCGGGGGCGGCCATGCCGGTGGTTAGGATAATTCAACCCGATAAAGGTTGAGGCCGGGGGGCGGCATGCCGGTGGTTAGGATAATTCAAACCCGATAAAGGTTGAGGTCGGGGGGCGGCATGCCGTTGGTTAGGATAATTCAACCCGACAAAGATTGAGGCCGGGGGGCGACATGCCGGTGGTTAGGATAATTCAACCCGATAAAGGTTGAGGCCGTGGGGCGGCATGCCGTTGGTTAGGACAATTCAACCCTATAAAGGTTGAGGCCGGGGGGCGGCCTTGCCGGTGGTTAGGATAATTCAACCCGATAAAGGTTGAGGCCGGGGGGCGGCCTTGCCGGTGGTTAGGATAATTCAAACCGATAAAGGTTGAGGCCGGGGGGCGGCATGCCGGTGGTTAGGATAATTCAACCCGACAAAGGTTGAGGCCGGGGGGCGGCCATGCCGGTGGCTAGGACAATTCAACCGGATAAAGGTTGAGGCCGGGGGCGGCATGCCGGCGGTTAAGATAAGTCAACCCGATAAAGGTTGAGGCCGGGGGGCGGTATGCCTATGGTTAGGATAATTCAACCCGACAAAGGTTGAGGCCGGGGGTGGCATGCCGGGGTTAGGATAATTCAACCCGATAAAGGTTGAGGCCGGGGGGCGGCCATGCCGGTGGCTAGGATAATTCAACCCGATAAAGGTTGAGGCCGGGGGCGGCATGCCGGTGGTTAAGATAATTCAACCCGATAAAGGTTGAGACCGGGTGGCGGCATGCCGTTGGTTAGGATCATTCAACCCGATACAGGTTGAGGCCGGGGGGCGGCATGCCGTTGGTTAGGATAATTCAACCCGACAAAGGTTGAGGCCGGGGGGCGACATGCCGGTGGTTAGGATAATTCAACCCGATAAAGGTTGAGGCCGGGGGGCGGCATGCCGTTGGTTAGGATAATTCAACCCGATAAAGGTTGAGGCCGGGGGGGCGGCCATGATGGTGGTTAGGATAATTCAACCCGAAAAAGGTTGAGGCCGGGGGGCGGCATGCCGGTGGTTAGGATAATTCAACCAGACAAAGGTTGAGGCCGGGGGGGGGGGGGCGGCATGCCGGTGGTTAGGATAATTCAACCTGACAAAGGTTGAGGCCAGGGGCGGAGCGGCAAGCCGGTGGTTAGGATAATTCAACCAAACAAAGGTTGAGGCCGGGGGGCGGCATGCCGGTGGTTAGGATAATTCAACCCGATAAAGGTTGAGGCCGGGGGGCGGCCATGCCGGTGGTTAGGATAATTCAACCCGATAAAGGTTGAGGCCGGGGGGCGGCCATGCCGGTGGTTAGGATAATTCAACCCGATAAAGGTTGAGGCCGGGGGGCGGCATGCCGGGGGTTAGGATAATTCAACCCGATAAAGGTTGAGGCCGGGGGGCGGCATGCCGTTGGTTAGGATAATTCAACCCGACAAAGGTTGAGGCCGGGGGGCGACATGCCGGTGGTTAGGATAATTCAACCCGATAAAGGTTGAGGCCGGAGGGCGGCATGCCGTTGGTTAGGATAATTCAACCCGATAAAGGTTGAGGCCGGAGGGCGGCATGCCGTTGGTTAGGATAATTCAACCCGATAAAGGTTGAGGCCGGGGGGCGGCATGCCGTTGGTTAGGATAATTCAACCCGATAAAGGTTGAGGCCGGGGGGCGGCCATGCCGGTGGTTAGGATAATTCAACCCGATAAAGGTTGAGGCCGGGGGGCGGCATGCCGGTGGTTAGGATAATTCAACCCGATAAAGGTTGAGGCCGGGTGGCGGCATGCCGTTGGTTAGGATAATTCAACCCGATAAAGGTTGAGGCCGGGGGGGGGGGGCGGCATGCCGTTGGTTAGGATAATTCAACCCGATAAAGGTTGAGGCCGGGGGGCGGCCATGCCGGTGGTTAGGTTAATTCAACCCGATAAAGGTTGAGGCCGGGGGGCGGCATGCCGGGGGTTAGGATAATTCAACCCGATAAAGGTTGAGGCCGGGGGGCGGCATGCCGTTGGTTAGGATAATTCAACCCGACAAAGGTTGAGGCCGGGGGGCGACATGCCGGTGGTTAGGATAATTCAACCCGCTAAAGGTTGAGGCCGGGGGGCGGCCATGCCGGTGGTTAGGATAATTCAACCCGATAAAGGTTGAGGCCGGGGGGCGGCCATGCCGGTGGTTAGGATAATTCAACCCGATAAAGGTTGAGGCCGGGGGGCGGCATGCCGTTGGTTAGGATTATTCAACCCGATAAAGGTTGAGGCAGGGGGGCTGCCTTGCCGGTGGTTAGGATAATTCAACCCGATAAAGGTTGAGGCCGGGGGGCGGCATGCCGTTGGTTAGGATAATTCAACCCGATAAAGGTTGAGGCCGGGGGGCGGCCATGCCGGTGGTTAGGATAATTCAACCCGATAAAGGTTGAGGCCGGGGGGCGGCATGCCGGTGGTTAGGATAATTCAACCCGATAAAGGTTGAGGCCGGGTGGCGGCATGCCGTTGGTTAGGATAATTCAACCCGATAAAGGTTGAGGCCGGGGGGGGGGGCGGCATGCCGTTGGTTAGGATAATTCAACCCGATAAAGGTTGAGGCCGGGGGGCGGCCATGCCGGTGGTTAGGATAATTCAACCCGATAAAGGTTGAGGCCGGGGGGCGGCATGCCGGGGGTTAGGATAATTCAACCCGATAAAGGTTGAGGCCGGGGGGCGGCATGCCGTTGGTTAGGATAATTCAACCCGACAAAGGTTGAGGCCGGGGGGCGACATGCCGGTGGTTAGGATAATTCAACCCGATAAAGGTTGAGGCCGGAGGGCGGCATGCCGTTGGTTAGGATAATTCAACCCGATAAAGGTTGAGGCCGGGGGGCTGCCTTGCCGGTGGTTAGGAAAATTCAACCCGATAAAGGTTGAGGCCGGGGGGCGGCATGCCGTTGGTTAGGATAATTCAACCCGATAAAGGTTGAGGCCGGGGGGCGGCCATGCCGGTGGTTAGGATAATTCAACCCGATAAAGGTTGAGGCCGGGGGGCGGCATGCCGGTGGTTAGGATAATTCAACCCGATAAAGGTTGAGGCCGGGGGGCGGCATGCCGTTGGTTAGGATAATTCAACCCGACAAAGGTTGAGGCCGGGGGGCGACATGCCGGGGGTTAGGATAATTCAACCCGATAAAGGTTGAGGCCGGGGGCGGCATGCCGGTGGTTAAGATAAGTCAACCCGATAAAGGTTGAGACCGGGGGGCGGTATGCCGGTGGTTAGGATAATTCAACCCGACAAAGGTTGAGGCCGGGGGGTGGCATGCCAGGGTTAGGATAATTCAACCCGATAAAGGTTGAGGCCGGGGGCGGGATGCCGGTGGTTAAGATAATTAAACCCGATAAAGGTTGAGGCCGGGGGGCGGTATGCCGGTGGTTAGGATAATTCAACCCGACAAAGGTTGAGGCCGGGGGTGGCATGCCGGGGTTAGGATAATTCAACCCGATAAAGGTTGAGACCGGGGGGGGGGCGGCATGCCGTTGGATAGGGCAATTCAGCCCGACAAAGGTTGAGGCCGGGGGCGGCATGCCGGTGGTTACGTTAATTTAACCCGACAAAGGTTGAGGCCGGGGAAGGGGCGGCATGCCGGTGGTTAGGATAATTCAACCCAACAAAGGTTGATGCCGGGGGGGGGGGGCGGCATGCCGGTGGTTAGGATAATTCAACCCGATAAAGGTTGAGGCCGGGGGGCGGCATGCCGGGGGTTAGGATAATTCAACCCGATAAAGGTTGAGGCCGGGGGGCGGCATGCCGTTGGTTAGGATAATTCAACCCGACAAAGGTTGAGGCCGGGGGGCGACATGCCGGTGGTTAGGATAATTCAACCCGCTAAAGGTTGAGGCCGGGGGGCGGCCATGCCGGTGGTTAGGATAATTCAACCCGATAAAGGTTGAGGCCGGGGGGCGGCCATGCCGGTGGTTAGGATAATTCAACCCGATAAAGGTTGAGGCCGGGGGGCGGCATGCCGTTGGTTAGGATTATTCAACCCGATAAAGGTTGAGGCAGGGGGGCTGCCTTGCCGGTGGTTAGGATAATTCAACCCGATAAAGGTTGAGGCCGGGGGGCGGCATGCCGTTGGTTAGGATAATTCAACCCGATAAAGGTTGAGGCCGGGGGGCGGCCATGCCGGTGGTTAGGATAATTCAACCCGATAAAGGTTGAGGCCGGGGGGCGGCATGCCGGTGGTTAGGATAATTCAACCCGATAAAGGTTGAGGCCGGGTGGCGGCATGCCGTTGGTTAGGATAATTCAACCCGATAAAGGTTGAGGCCGGGGGGGGGGGCGGCATGCCGTTGGTTAGGATAATTCAACCCGATAAAGGTTGAGGCCGGGGGGCGGCCATGCCGGTGGTTAGGATAATTCAACCCGATAAAGGTTGAGGCCGGGGGGCGGCATGCCGGGGGTTAGGATAATTCAACCCGATAAAGGTTGAGGCCGGGGGGCGGCATGCCGTTGGTTAGGATAATTCAACCCGACAAAGGTTGAGGCCGGGGGGCGACATGCCGGTGGTTAGGATAATTCAACCCGATAAAGGTTGAGGCCGGAGGGCGGCATGCCGTTGGTTAGGATAATTCAACCCGATAAAGGTTGAGGCCGGGGGGCTGCCTTGCCGGTGGTTAGGAAAATTCAACCCGATAAAGGTTGAGGCCGGGGGGCGGCATGCCGTTGGTTAGGATAATTCAACCCGATAAAGGTTGAGGCCGGGGGGCGGCCATGCCGGTGGTTAGGATAATTCAACCCGATAAAGGTTGAGGCCGGGGGGCGGCATGCCGGTGGTTAGGATAATTCAACCCGATAAAGGTTGAGGCCGGGGGGCGGCATGCCGTTGGTTAGGATAATTCAACCCGACAAAGGTTGAGGCCGGGGGGCGACATGCCGGGGGTTAGGATAATTCAACCCGATAAAGGTTGAGGCCGGGGGCGGCATGCCGGTGGTTAAGATAAGTCAACCCGATAAAGGTTGAGACCGGGGGGCGGTATGCCGGTGGTTAGGATAATTCAACCCGACAAAGGTTGAGGCCGGGGGGTGGCATGCCAGGGTTAGGATAATTCAACCCGATAAAGGTTGAGGCCGGGGGCGGGATGCCGGTGGTTAAGATAATTAAACCCGATAAAGGTTGAGGCCGGGGGGCGGTATGCCGGTGGTTAGGATAATTCAACCCGACAAAGGTTGAGGCCGGGGGTGGCATGCCGGGGTTAGGATAATTCAACCCGATAAAGGTTGAGACCGGGGGGGGGGCGGCATGCCGTTGGATAGGGCAATTCAGCCCGACAAAGGTTGAGGCCGGGGGCGGCATGCCGGTGGTTACGTTAATTTAACCCGACAAAGGTTGAGGCCGGGGAAGGGGCGGCATGCCGGTGGTTAGGATAATTCAACCCAACAAAGGTTGATGCCGGGGGGGGGGGGGGCGGCATGCCGGTGGTTAGGATAATTCAACCCGACAAAGGTTGAGGCCGGGGGGGGGGGGGGCGGCATGCCGTTGGTTAGGATAATTCAACCCGTCAAAGGTTGAGGCCGGGGGGCATCATGCCGTTGGTTGGGATAATTCAACCCGACAAAGGTTATGTCCAAGACTGTTGGAGACGAAACGCATCACTGTTTTACACCGTTGCGGATCTCAAAGGAACGAGAGCACACTGGGTAGTTTTGGAGGACAACCAATTTCCCTAACAAGTTGAACAAACCACTTCTGCCAATTAGGTCAAGGCTTTCGTGAGGTCGATGAAGGCAATGCACAGCGGTCGTTTTTGTTCTCGGCATTTCTCTTGCAGCTGTCGGACAGAGAATATCATGTATGTCGTAGATCTTTTAAATCTGAAGCCACATTGACACTCTGTATAAGTAAAGGTAAAGGCAGTTCTTATATAGCGCAGTATCCAGTCCTCAGGACCGCTCAAAGCGCTTTACACTTTACTTCCCTGACAGACCTGTTCACTCAAATACCATCTCGGCTTCTCTGGAAAGCATCCAGCCATATGCTACAATTAATGCGCGAAGGCTGCTCGTACACATATCCACCACTGTCTATAGTCAGGTACTCATTTAAACAGCTGAGTGACCTGGAGCAATGTAGAGTGAAAAAATTTGCCCAATGTTTTAACGCCGCAGCCAGGATTCGAACCCCCGGTTCTCGTAATCGAGAGTCCGAAGCTCTACCCCTGAGCCACTGCGCTCTACTGTATAACGATGTCATTCTTATTGTAGGTTGTTATGTTGTAAGTGGGTTCTGTGTGTCGTGTTTGAGACTGTTTTGTTTGTGTTGTGAATGGCTGGTCTATGTCGTAATTTTGGCGGGAGTTTCGAGGGGTACAAAAAAAAATCTGGAATTGGTGGTTTGGGGTATCTATTTACATTTACAAAGGTTTTGTTTGAATTTCTAACATTTTGGAGGCATGGTGATGGAGTGTTGAGGCAATCGGGTCGTGGGTTTAGGGTAGAAAAAGGTTATTAGTAAGCGGTTCGCTCAGCCATCCATCTTACCTCGCGCATGCGCACGGTAACTGTTGTAATCAGTACGATCACCTTTGTTATTTCTATTATATATCAATGTTATCTCTAGTTCATGATACTAATGTGTTCATTATTGGATTATGTGTCAACGAGACTGTATTTATCGCTACGACGAAGTTAGAATCGCATAATGTGTGGTTCCGATACAATCAACTAACTCCGAAACTCAGTAAGACATCCCATACAATGTTTGCTAAACATGTAGGACGGAATATCATGTCACTGCTGTTGCAGGGCAAACACCTTAAAGGGTTAACTCAGCCAAATATACGGGCGTTTATCTAGACTGTAAGTTGTCATGGTCTCAGCATATTAAAGAACTCTGTTCTCAGATAAACTATCTGGAATGCTCTGTCGTACTCGTTCATATATGCTGATATAGTAAGGCAACCATAATCAAATTATTGTTCCGATGTATTTCCCCACACTAATTTTGGGATTTAATTATATGGAACAAAGTATAAAACCAACTTAAATTAATTACAAGTATAACGTTTACTACTGAAAACAGCCCAGAAAAAACGTCATAGTCTATTTCACCAATTTTATAAATTGGAAATTCATGAACATTAGTTCCAGACAGGAAAACAACGTACATGTGTCTATATTAAATTACACAACTGGGGGAAATTCCATAAACGTACCAGGAACTCGATTTGGAATAATTTACATGTATACATTAATAATTCTAAACTTTTAAAGAAGATAGCCAGCAGGTTTATAATTGCTATCAACAGACATTAACGAAAGACATACAATATAATTATATATTGTTAGGAATTCGCTAATGATTTATATCATGTTGGTATATAATACATAGCTTTAATTTAGAAAGTCATTTATCTGAAGATACTACACTGTGTGTATTTTATAACCTTTATGTATGTTATATATATATATATATATATATATATATATATATATATATGTATATATATATATATATATATATATATATACATATATATATATGTATATATATATATATATATATATATATATATATATATATATATAATGTTTGTATACGTCCGGGCCGACACTGTCGATCGTGCACAGCAACAACAATGGCTCAACGACGCTCTCTCGTCTCACCCATTCAACGTACGTGGACTCTCGTCAGGGATGAAACAATGCCAGCTGAGTGAAGATCTCGGGCGGCTGCACGTCGACATTTGTCTGCAGGAGATGAAATCGCCAGTGGATTTGACGCACGGTCAGGCCACTATCGTCTCCTCGGCCTGCAGTCACTATCACGACACTACGGTCTCGCCTTCGCCGTCGCTCCGCATTCGGAAGAACGTAGTGTGCGCTATTCTTGGATTAATTAGGCGAAATATAGTGTACAAAGAAAAAGAACTAATAATACCGCTTTATAAAACAATAGTTAGACCTCATTTAGAATATTGTATACAAGCATGGAGGCCATATCGCAAGAAGGATATTGATATGCTAGAAAGAGTACAAAGGAGAGCAACAAAAATGATACAAAAACTCAGGAATATTAGTTATGAAATGCGTCTAAAAGAATGTGGTCTAACAACACTAGAAACCAGAAGATTGAGAGGAGATCAGATTGAGGTTTTTAAAATATTGAATGGGTATGAAAATATTGACAGAAATATTTTTTCACGGTCAAGGAAGAGAGAAGGACTAGAGGACATGGAGTTACATTAGCAAAGAAGCAGTGTAGACCAGATATTAGAAAATTTTCATTTTCTCAAAGAATAGTAAACGAATGGAACTAAATTATCAGCTGATTGTGTAAGTGCTAGTAGTGTTAATATATTTAAAAATAAAATTGACATATACCTAAGACGGGCGGGGTATAATTAGATAGATAGGTTGGACTCTCGATAAGCCAAACGGCTTCCTTGTCCACCTGCCATCTAGAGTTGATTCTCTAGGTGGCAATCTTGTTAAATCTTGTTAAATCTATTGGTGGGGTGGTGTGGGGTTTTGGTGGGGTGGTGTGTGGTGTGTGGTGTGGTGCGTGCGTGCGTGTGTGCGTGCGTGTGTATACAGAGTTTGCTTGGTTGTCAGGTGGAAACAATCCAATGCAAAATCCTGGCTATGCCACTGGCTGTCGTCCCTCTAAAAGTTGTCGAGTTTATTCCCCCTGCCCTGGGCTGGGGCTGGGTGTTGCGAACTGTGGGCAGTCTGAGCGTAGAATGACAAATGACTGTCTCTGTCAGGTCGTTTGCTGCTCCGTAAAAGTTGACTGACCATGCTTCGCGAATAACGGTGCAACGATGAATAGGAACGATGTACTGCATCAGTAAACATTCACAATATGGGTGGTGGGGCGGTTGTACTCCACAGCGCTTGTACTTGGTTGCCGGGGTACTCATAGTTGGCAGACCGCAAAAGTGGTGACGTCACACGCGTGAGTGGAGCTTATTTCCATCTGCGTGTTATTTATCATATATATTGTGTAACAATGCACAACAGAGACAAGTAGCAAGTGTACTATGATAACATCAAGAAAGATACACGTGCAAAGGAGTAAGTACAAGTAATGTCATTAGTCTGGTTAAATTTCTTACAGGTACGCTGTCAAACAGCGACAGTCGACACCGGCGTCACTTGGCCCTTGCCCTTGGCCTTGCCTTGGGCTTGGCTTGGTGGGCTCAGCCGCCAATGTCAGGCTTCTGCACCGCCACCTCCCACCGGTGATGGACCTTGTGCACTATAGTGAGTGTTGTCAGGTCAAAGACAACGAAAAATATCAAGCCCAGTGGCCGCGCCTCGAAAACAAGCCCACAAATTCACCACAAACAAAAATATGTTATTTCCCTGCATAATGTCGTCAGATGAGCCACCAGATGGCATCACTGTTTTCGATTAGTTGGTCTACTAAGCCTAAGGGCTGGGGTCAATACCATTCAATCAATTCCAATTCCTGCTCCAGTTCGTTGCAGTTCCTTTTATTCAATTCCAATTCAGTTTCTTTCAATTCCATTTCCATTTATAATCATTCAATTCAAATTCCCGCTCCAATTCACATAGTAAGGGTTAACCATGAAATTATACGATCAAAAAGCATCACGTTCATGCAGGGTGTGTGTGATATGCAGTACAGCAATGTTATTGTATTTTTTTAAACACTAGTCTAGAGCAGCACATTAAAACCCCCCATTTGAACAAAGTTAAAATGTTATTTATGTGGGCAGTGCTGCAACCTATTTTCATACTGTACGGTAAACCAACCTTACCACGTGACTAGTGTGTCCCACTATAACTTTCAGCCTCTTTTTCGTTTGCATAGTACTCGAGAAGGTAGAATTTTTCTGTGCTATTAGTTTTAACATTGTGTTTTCCCTCCTTCCTACACCCTATTACACAATTTGCTACCATTATTACATATTGTAATAGGAATTAGTTATGTTTGATCCATATGGCATGTTTCACTCTGTTACACGTAAGATTGTCAACATGCTATATATGTACATGGTGGGGATTTAGGGCGTTGTGCTTTCCCCATCTGTGTTGCTAGTACATATAGAGAGTCATTATACAGTGTACCTATTGTCATTATTGAGTCGGTGTATCCTTCCACCTGTGTGTGGTAGGTTCACCCACCTTTGCTGTTCTAAGTTTATATTATTGCTATTAATTAGGATCAGTAAATAATCTCTGTCAGTACATGATTATTGTAATGTTTTTCTGCATGATATATGCAAAGCTAATGACTTTGGCTTTATAGATATATATAAAGCTCTTATACAAACATATACTTGCCTTATGTTATTCAGCAAACTAGCCACAATTCCTGGTCTCTTTAGTAAGTAGGATCGTCCCACACGAAATGGTTTTGACTCACTGACATGTAGCATAATGAAGCATGCAGAACTAAGATAGACAATTAGTTCAGAATAGTGTTTAAACATCAATACAGGCAAGGTATTATAGATTTATACAAGACAGTAGGACTAGTCTAACTGACTTCCCATTCATCGGTTTCATCCACTGATTATAGTTGCTGGGTAATGTTTGACTACCAGATTCATTGTGTACATTTTCTTGGTCACTAAACACCATTGCCTACACAGCAATACTCCCAACTGTCTGTAAAATATTCTTCACAGCATCACAAAAAATATCATCTGCTCAATTCTTTTTCATTCAATTCCAATTCATTTAAAAATCTTTCAATTCCAGTTAAATTAATTTTATTCCAAATCTCGCTCTAATTCTGGAATTGAATTGATCAATTCCAATTCTTTTTAAACTCTTTACTGGGTAGACAGCGTTCTTATCTACAATTTTAAGATGGCAGCCAGCTGTGAATTACGTTACATGTTACATTACAATTTGACAACCGATGCATGAAAATATATGAAATTAATTGCACTGTACATGGAATGATTGTGTGAATAAAATGTGTTATTAAAATTTATGTGTTGCAATCAATTACGTTTCCAATCTTGAAGTAAACTTAAACAATTATGATGACAAAGTAAATAAGCAACTTCATCATGCTACATATTAAAAATTCCCAGAACACACCATAGTGATCCTGTGAAATTAATGTACTGGGAAAGCTTCCTCATCACCTCATTACCACAGTTTCATGATGGTATCCATGTTAAGAGAACAAGAACAATAACATAATCAGCTGCTGCAACTCAACATAAACTGCCTTCACATGTCATCTTCTCTGTAACCTCTTAGGAAAGACGATAAGATGGATGATGGCACCAAATGGACCTTCCAGGAGCACAAAGGCCCATTGTTTGCTCCACCCTATGAACCACTACCTGATGATGTAAAGTTTTGGTACGATGGCACGGAGATGAAGCTGAAAGAGAGGGCAGAGGAAGCGGCTACTTTCTACGCTCGTCTGCTGCAAAAACCCTGTGTCAAGGACGACATCTTCAACGAGAACTTCTTGGAGGTTTGCTAAAATTAATAGCGGCTAAGATAAGCTGAGAATAAGTAATTACCAAAGCACTTTTGTAAGTTATTTGAGCTGCAAGGGCTTTATTAAAAATCACCCTTGTTTCTGACTCAGGATAGGGATGTGTCATCTCATTCTTGTTATCATTGCTCCTAGACAATCACTGCATTGTTAAATGGAGGCGGCCCTTTTCTCTACACAGAATTCCCCAGCATAGTTATCTTTATAAGGAAGAAGAATTGGCTGTGATGAATGTGAGAAAATAAGAAATCATTAAATTTAAAAGATATTGGTTACTCAACCGTCAAGACAGTTTTGCCGTTATAGCTTTTTTGAAACCAGATGTTTTCTTTAAACTTTGAACATTTCGTTGTGGGTGGCAACTTTCAGACTGCGAACATTGTTACAGGCTTATTAACAAAGTAATTAGACCCAATCTGGAGACAGTGTACATATGACATATAGCCTTACAACAGGTTTGATGGACACAGAATGGGTGAAAGTTGACATTGACATGTCAGTTGACAATGACGTATGTTTCTTATAGGACTGGTATGAGACAATGACTGTGGAAGAAAAGGAAACCATCAAAGACTTGACAAAGTGTGACTTCTCTGAAATTTCTGAACATTTCATTCGGCTGGAAGAGGAGCAGAAGAACTGTACAAAGGAGGAGAAAGATGTACAACCGGCCAACTGTTTGTCATTTTGAATCTGCCAATATCATGCCCCATCAGTCTCCATGCTAACATTGCTCATTAGTTGCTTCCATACATCACTGTCAGTCTCCATGCTAACATTGCTCATTAGTTGCTTCCATACATCACTGTCAGTCTCTATGCTAACATTGCTCATTAGTTGCTTCCATACATCACTGTCAGTCTCCATGCTAACATTGCTCATTAGTTGCTTCCATACATCACTGTCAGTCTCCATGCTAACATTGCTCATTAATTGCTTCCATACATCGCTGTCAGTCTCGATGCTAACATTGCTCATTAGTTGCTTCCATATGTCACTGTCAGTCTCCATGCTAACATTGCTCATTAGTTGCTTCCATACGTCACTGTCAGTCTCCTTGCTAACATTGCTCATTAGTTGCTTCCATACATCACTGTCAGTCTCCATGCTAACATTGCTCATTAATTGCTTCCATACATCGCTGTCAGTCTTGATGCTAACATTGCTCATTAGTTGCTTCCATATGTCACTGTCAGTCTCCATGCTAACATTTCTCATTAGTTGCTTCCATATGTCACTGTCAGTCTCCATGCTAACATAGCTCATTAGTTGCTTCCATACGTCACTGTCAGTCTCCATGCTAACATAGCTCATTAGTTGCTTCCGTACGCCACTGTCAGTCTCCATGCTAACATTGCTCATTAGTTGCTTCCATACGTCACTGTCAGTCTCCTTGCTAACATTGCTCATTAGTTGCTTCCATACATCACTGTCAGTCTCCATGCTAACATTGCTCATTAGTTGCTTCCATACATCACTGTCAGTTTCCATGCTAACATTGCTCATTAGTTGCTTCCATACGTCACTGTCATCTCCATGCTAACATTGCTCATTAGTTGCTTTCATACGTTACTGTCAGTTTCCATGCTAACATTGCTCATTAGTTGCTTTCATATATCACTGTCAGTCTCCATGCTAACATTGCTCATTAGTTGCTTTCATACATCACTGTCAGTCTCCATGCTAACATTGCTCATTAGTTGCTTCCATAGATCACTGTCAGTCTCCATGCAACCATTGCTCATTAGTTGCTTTCATACGTTACTGTCAGTTTCCATGCTAACATTGCTCATTAGTTGCTTTCATACATCACTGTCAGTCTCCATGCTAACATTGCTCATTAGTGGCTTCCATACAGCAGTGTCAGTCTCCATGCTAACATTGCTCATTAGTTGCTTCCATACATCACTGTCAGTCTCCATGCTAACATTGCTCATTAGTTGCTTCCATACATCACTGTCAGCCTCCATGCTAACATTGCTCATTTGACTATTGTTTCTGATCTTACTAACTGTAAAATCCTTTCAGTAAGATAGGCAGATTAACTAGACATTTTAAAGTAGAAAATGTACTGCCAATATAGCATTGTATGGTGATAATTTTCTTTACTTGGGCTTTACTTGAACATTTAACGTTCCAGAAGATCTAAAATCATATGGGTTGTTGTGATTTATTAGCTGCTGAAAAGAGAGCAAGAGAAGGAGGAGGAGATATATGGCATCGTTACAATCAAGTTGTACCGAGAAGATAGACATACCGAGAAGATAGAAAAGTTCCGTATAACACCACCAGGGATTTTTCAAGGCATTGGGGACAACCCAAAGAGGGGCAAGCTGAGAAAACGAATATTGCCAGAAGATGTGATCATAAATTGCAGCAAGTGAGTGAAATAACATTATTGTTTTACTAGGACTTTAAATTTGTCAGATCATTTACTTGCCTAATGAACAAGTAGAATCAATGTTCACTTATCTGCACAGTTAGTCACTGAATGAAGAAATTTCAAAACATACTGGACCATAAACCAAATCTGGCTTGCTTTGAGTTTGACAGAAACCTTGAATAATGTTAGTATATGAATGGGGGGGGGGGGCAGAGTTCCATATACATCTCGTATTAAAATTATGTTTTTATTGCTTTAACATACAAAGAAATCCAATTAAATGTTTGTGATTACCATCAAACGGGAAAATCATTAATTAAATCTCCATTCATTAAACAAGCTTGAATGTTATTTTGGTTTAGGCTATGTGAATGAACAACAAATTAATACATCTATTAGTTACTAACGAACAATTGCAAATTTCAAGCCATGCATTTTCTAGATGCATAATGCAAGGCTATAATATGATGTGTAGATTTTGTAATTTGATGACTTAAATGATTTTTAATTTGACTGTCAATTAGTAAGTCGGTTAAATATGTATAGTTCCATTACACAATTCTTTGCTACCACATGTATAGTGTATCATTCATACTACTACCACACAGGTGTATCATTCGTGTTGCTACCACACAGGTGTATCATTCGTGTTGCTACCACATAGGTGTATCATTCATGTTGCTACCACATGGGTGTATCATTCATGTTGCTACCATACATGTGTATCATTCATGTTGCTATCCTACATGTGTATCATTCATGTTGCTGCCATACAGGTGTATCATTCATGCTTCTACCACACATGTGTATCATTCCTGTTGCTACCACACAGGTGTATCATTCATGTTGCTACCATACATGTGTATAATTCATGTTGCTACCATACATGTGTATCATTCATGTTGCTACCACACAGGTGTATCATTCATGCTTCTACCACACAGGTGTATCATTAATGTTGCTACCACACAGGTGTATCATTCATGTTGCTACCACACAGGTGTGTCATTCATGTTGCTACCATACAGGTGTATCATTAATGTTGCCACCATACAGGTGTATCATTCATGTTGCTACCATACAGGTGTATCATTCATGTTGCTGTCATACAGGTGTATCATTCATGTTGCCACCACACAAGCGTATCATTCATGCTTCTACCACACAGGTGTATCATTCATGCTTTTACCACACAGGTGTATCATTCATGCTTCTACCACACAGGTGTATCATTCATGCTTCTACCACACAGGTGTATCATTCATGCTTTTACCACACAGGTGTATCATTCATGTTTCTACCACACAGGTGTATCATTCATGCTTCTACCACACAGGTGTATCATTCATGCTTCTACCACACAGGTGTATCATTCATGCTTCTACCACACAGGTGTATCATTCATGTTGCTACCACAGGTGTATCATTCATGTTGCTATAGTACAGGTGTATCATTCATGCTTCTACCACACAGGTGTATCATTCATGCTTCTACCACACAGGTGTATCATTCATGTTGCTACCACAGGTGTATCATTCATGTTGCTATAGTACAGGTGTATCATTCATGTTGCTGACAGTGTAAGGTTTGTGACATAAAATGGATGCCTACTTCAAGAGGACTAGTATTCTAGTAAGATGTATATCTGCATTGTAGGGGTTCAAGGGTTCCTGTGCCACCAAAAGGACATCAGTGGAAGGAAGTTGTTCATAACAACAAGGTGAGGACATTGTAGGGGTTCAAGGGTTCCTGTGCCACCAAAAGGACATCAGTGGAAGGAAGGTGTTCATAACAACAAGGTGAGGACATTGTAGGGGTTCAAAGGTTCCTGTGCCACCAAAATGGCATCAGTGGAAGGAAGTTGTTCATAACAACAAGGTGAGGACATTGTAGGGGTTCAAGGGTTCCTGTGCCAACAAAATGGCATCAGTGGAAGGAAGTTGTTCATAACAACAAGGTGAGAACATTGTAGGGGTTCAATGGTTCCTGTGCAACCAAAATGACATAAGTGGAAGGAAGTTGTTCATAACAACAAGGTGAGGACATTGTAGGGGTTAAAGGGTTCCTGTGCCAACAAAATGGCACCAGTGGAAGGAAGTTGTTCATAACAACAAGGTGAGGACATTGTAGGGGTTCAAGGGTTCCTGTGTCACCAAAAGGACATCAGTGGAAGGAAGTTGTTCATAACAACAAGGTGAGGACATTGTAGGGGTTCAAGGGTTCCTGTGCCACCAAAAGGACATCAATGGAAGGAGGTTGTTCATAACAACAAGGTGAGGTCATTGTAGGGGTTCAATGGTTCCTGTGCCAACAAAATGGCATCAGTGGAAGGAAGTTGTTCATAACAACAAGGTGAGGACATTGTAGGAGTTCAAGGGTTCCTGTGCCAACAAAATGGCATCAGTGGAAGGAAGTTGTTCATAACATCAAGATGAGGACATTGTAGGGGTTCAATGGTTCCTGTGCCACCAAAAGGACATCAGTGGAAGGAAGTTGTTCATAACAACAAGGTGAGGACATTGTAGGGGTTCAAGGGTTCCTGTGCCAACAAAATGGCATCAGTGGAAGGAAGTTGTTCATAACAACAAGGTGAGGACATTGTAGGGGTTCAAGGGTTCCTGTGCCAACAAAAGGGCATCAGTGGAAGGAAGTTGTTCATAACAACAAGGTGAGGTCATTGTGGGGGTTCAAAGGGTCCTGTGTCCCCAAACGGGCATCAATACAAGGAAGTTGTTCATAGCAACAAGGTGAGCACATTCGGCCAAAGAGGTACCACACATGTCACAACTTTATATATTATATGAAGGAGACCTCTTTTTCTTTTGTTCTTCCACCATGTTACTTGTTGTATATGGTGTGGGTTGATATTAAGTGTACTGAATTTGTACCGTATTCTGTAATGTCAAAACTTTTCGCAACCAATCACAAGAATGGTCGAACAGGTATTATCTGGAGTCGGATGGAAATATGCAACGGCGTCATTCAGTGAACTTTCAGACATTTCATATGAAGTCTGCCAGGAGTAATGTAATGTACCAATCCTGGCTTGCGAGGACAGATTCATCCACTGATGTGTGTCTGTCACTCTGCCCTCTTATTGCTGTGATGTGGTTGTGATGTGGATTACTCTGGTTTAGGTGAATTGGCTGGCAAAATGGAGAGAGAACATTGAGGGCAAGATACGGTACATGGAACTGAGTGCTGCATCCATGCTCAAGGTAGGAGACTTAGATGAACTTCAACATGACTTAGATTTTGCTAGATTATATCTACAGGTTATACAGATCAATTATGGACAATTAAAATTGCAAGAACTAATTTTTTTAATAAATGTAGACCTTGTAATTTGTTTATTTATTAAATTGGAATGTTATCCCCAATTAAAATTTCACGGTCATAATACTTGCAAAGTTACAAATATATATACACATCTTTGGCGAGACACGAATTTGCCAAAAGATTCCTTAAATACAATTTGCCTTACATTATAAACAATACTCCACAATTAGTTCTGGACAATTATTTTTAAATGTGTCAGTTATTTCTTGAAAGTCAGAATTTTAGTATACATATACAGCCTGTATATGGATAGATGCAAAGAAATGTTATATGTATTTATGGATTGTCACTTAATTATTTATACTTGTACTACAGACAAGCATGGCTCTACATATGTGTCAGAGATAGTTTCACCTATAAAGAGATAAAAATCATATTGATATAAAACATGTGCTTCGTGTGCTTCTATTTTAGGGCAAGAGTGATGAGGAAAAGTACGACACTGCAAGGAAGCTTCATAAACATATTGATCAGATCCGTGCAGGTTACCGCAAGCTGTGGGGGTCACCGGACACAGCAGATCGACAATTCGGTGTTGCACTCTACTTCATTGATCAGGTCCGGCATCACTGGCACAGACACAACACCTAGTAGAATAATTCCTTTGAAAAACAATACTTTCCAAATTCTGCCTTCCTTCAAAATATAAACAGGAACGGTACTTTTATGTACGTAGTGCATTTGCAGTGAGAGCCAGTTTGTTGTTGCTGTAGTTGGCACTGATGGTGGGCAATGAGTGAGAATTTGTTGATGTTATAAACTACAACTTTGTAGTTGTCTCCAAGGGTGGGCAATCAATGAGTGTGTTGTAGTGGGCAATGAGTAAGTGTGTTGTTGTAGTTGTCTCTGAGGGTGGGCAATGAGTGAGTGTGTTGTTGTTGTAGTAGTCTCTGAGGGTGGGCAATGAGTGAGTGTGTTGTTGTAGTTGTCTCTGAGGGTGGGCAATGAGTGAGTGTGTTGTTGTTGTTGTAGTTGTCTCTGAGGATGGGCAATGAGTGAGTGTGTTGTTGTAGTAGTTGTCTCTGAGTGTGGGCAGTGAGTGAGTGTGTTGTTGTTGTAGTAGTCCCTGAGGGTGACCAGTGAGTGAGTGTGTGTGTTGTTGTGTGTGTAGTGGTCTCTTAGTGTGTGCAATGAATGAGTGTGTTGTTGTTGTAGTTGTCTCTGAGGGTGGGCAATGAGTGAGTGTGTTGTTGTTGTAGTTGTCTCTGAGGGTGGGCAATGAGTGAGTGTGTTGTTGTTGTTGTAGTTGTCTCTGAGGATGGGCAATGAGTGAGTGTGTTGTTGTAGTAGTTGTCTCTGAGTGTGGGCAGTGAGTGAGTGTGTTGTTGTTGTAGTTGTCTCTGAGGGTGACCAGTGAGTGTGTGTGTTGTTGTGTGTGTAGTGGTCTCTTAGTGTGTGCAATGAGTGAGTGTGTTGTTGTTGTAGTTGTCTCTGAGTGGGGGCAATGAGTGAGTGTGTTGTTGTAGTTGTCTCTGAGTGTGAGCAATGAGTGAGTGTGTTGTTGTAGTAGTTGTCTCTGAGTGTGGGCAGTGAGTGAGTGTTGTTGTTGTAGTTGTCTCTGAGGGTGACCAGTGGGTGAGTGAGTGTGTTGTTGTAGTTGTCTCTGAGGGTGGGCAATGAGTGAGTGTGTTGTTGTTGTAGTTGTCTCTGAGGGTGTGCAATGAGTGAGTGTGTTGTTGTTGTAGTTGTCTCTGAGGGTGCACAATGAGTGAGTGTGTTGTTGTTGTAATTGTCTCTGAGGGTGGGCATTGAGTGAGTGTGGTTGTTGTTGTTGTAGTTGTCTCTGAGGGTGGGCAATGAATGAGTGTGTTGTTGTTGTTGCAGTTGTCTCCGAGGATGGGCAATGAGTGAGTGTGTTGTTGTAGTTGTCTCTGAATGTGGGCAATGAGTGAGTGTGTTGTTGTTGTTGTAGTAGTCTCTGAGTGTGGGCAATGAGTGAGTGAGTGTGTTGTTGTTGTAGTTGTCTCTAAGGGTGGGCAATGAATGAGTGTGTTGTTGTTGTAGTAGTCTCTGAGGGTGGGCAATGAGTGAGTGTGCTGTTGTTGTTGTAGTTGTCTCTGAGGATGGGCAATGAGTGAGTGTGTTGTTGTTGTAGTGGTCTCTTAGTGTGTGCAATGAGTCAGTGTGTTGTTGTTGTAGTTGTCTCTGAGTGTGGGCAATGAATGAGTGTGTTGTTGTAGTTGTCTCTGAGTGTGGGCAATGAGTGAGTGTGTTGTTGTTGTAGTTGTCTCTGAGGATGGACAATGAGTGAGTGTGTTGTTGTAGTTGTCTCTGAGGGTGGACAATGAGTGAGTGTGTTGTTGTTGTAGTGGTCTCTGAGGGTGGGCAATGAGTGAGTGTGTTGTTGTTGTAGTTGTCTCTGAGGGTGGGCAATGATTGAGTGTGTTGTTGTTGTAGTTGTCTCTGAGGGTGGGCAATGAGTGAGTGTTGTTGTTGTAGTTGTCTCTGAGGGTGGACAATGAGTGTGTTGTTGTTGTAGTTGTCTCTGAGGGTGGACAATGAGTGAGTGTGTTGTTGTTGTTGTTGTTGTTGTCTCTGAGGGTGGGCAATGAGTGAGTGTTGTTGTTGTAGTTGTCTCTGAGGGTGGGCAATGAGTGAGTGTGTTGTTGTTGTAGTTGTCTCTGAGGGTGGGCAATGAGTGAGTGTGTTGTTGTTGTAGTTGTCTCTGAGGGTGGGCAATGAGTGAGTGTGTTGTTGTTGTAGTTGTCTCTTAGGGTGGGCAATGAGTGAGTGTGTTGTTGTTGTAGTTGTCTCTGAGGGTGGGCAATGAGTGAGTGTGTTGTTGTTGTAGTTGTCTCTGAGGGTGGACAATGAGTGAGTGTGTTGTTGTTGTAGTTGTCTCTGAGGGTGGGCAAATAGTGAGTGTTGTTGTTGTAGTTGTCTCTGAGGGTGGGCAATGAGTGAGTGTGTTGTTGTTGTAGTTGTCTCTGAGGGTGGGCACTGAGTGAGTGTGTTGTTGTTGTAGTGGTCTCTGAGGGTGGGCAATGAGTGAGTGTGTTGTTGTTGTAGATGTCTCTGAGGGTGGGCAATGAGTGAGTGTGTTGTTGTTGTAGTTGTCTCTGATGGTGGGCAAAGAGTGAGTGTGTTGTTGTTGTAGTTGTCTCTGAGGGTGGGCAATGAGTGAGTGTGTTGTTGTTGTAGTTGTCTCTGAGGGTGGACAATGAGTGAGTGTGTTGTTGTTGTAGTTGTCTCTGAGGGTGGGCAATGAGTGAGTGTGTTGTTGTTGTAGTTGTCTCTGAGGCTGGGCAATGAGTGAGTGTGTTGTTGTTGTAGTTGTCTCTGAGGGTGGACAATGAGTGAGTGTGTTGTTGTAGTTGTCTCTGAGGGTGGACAATGAGTGAGTGTGTTGTTGTTGTAGTGGTCTCTGATGGTGGGCAATGAGTGAGTGTGTTGTTGTTGTAGTTGTCTCTGAGGGTGGGCAATGAGTGAGTGTGTTGTTGTTGTAGTTGTCTCTGAGGGTGGGCAATGAGTGAGTGTGTCGTTGTTGTAGTTGTCTCTGAGGGTGGGCAATGAGTGAGTGTGTTGTTGTTGTAGTTGTCTCTGAGGGTGGGCAATGAGTGAGTGTGTTGTTGTTGTAGTTGTCTCTGAGGGTGGACAATGAGTGAGTGTGTTGTTGTTGTAGTTGTCTCTGAGGGTGGGCAATGAGTGAGTGTGTTGTTGTTGTAGTGGTCTCTGAGGGTGGGCAATGAGTGAGTGTGTTGTCGTTGTAGTTGTCTCTGAGGGTGGGCAATGAGTGAGTGTGTTGTCGTTGTAGTTGTCTCTGAGGGTGGGCAATGAGTGAGTGTGTTGTTGTTGTAGTTGTCTCTGAGGGTGGGCAATGAGTGAGTGTGTTGTTGTTGTAGTTGTCTCTGAGGGTGGGCAATGAGTGAGTGTGTTGTTGTTGTAGTTGTCTCTGAGGGTGGACAATGAGTGATGTGTTGTTGTTGTAGTGGTCTCTGAGGGTGGGCAATGAGTGAGTGTGTTGTTGTTGTAGTGGTCTCTGAGGGTGGGCAATGAGTGAGTGTGTTGTTGTTGTAGTGGTCTCTGAGGGTGGGCAATGAGTGAGTGTGTTGTAGTTGTAATTGTCTCTGAGGGTGGGCAATGAGTGAGTGTGTTGTTGTTGTAGGTGTCTCTGAGGGTGGGCAATGAGTGAGTGTGTTGTTGTTGTAGTTGTCTCTGAGGGTGGGCAATGAGTGAGTGTGTTGTTGTTGTAGTTGTCTCTGAGGGTGGGCAATGAGTGAGTGTGTTGTTGTTGTAGTTGTCTCTGAGGGTGGGCAATGAGTGAGTGTGTTGTTGTAGTTGTCTCTGAGGGTGGACAATGAGTGAGTGTGTTGTTGTTGTAGTTGTCTCTGAGGGTGGGCAATGAGTGAGTGTGTTGTTGTTGTAGTGGTCTCTGAGGGTGGGCAATGAGTGAGTGTGTTGTCGTTGTAGTTGTCTCTGAGGGTGCGCAATGAGTGAGTGTGTTGTTGTTGTAGTTGTCTCTGAGGGTGGGCAATGAGTGAGTGTGTTGTTGTTGTAGTTGTCTCTGAGGGTGGGCAATGAGTGAGTGTGTTGTTGTTGTAGTTGTCTCTGAGGGTGGGCAATGAGTGAGTGTGTTGTTGTAGTTTTCTCTGAGGGTGGGCAATGAGTGAGTGTGTTGTTGTTGTAGTTGTCTCTGAGGGTGGGCAATGAGTGAGTGTGTTGTTGTTGTAGTTGTCTCTGAGGCTGGGCAATGAGTGAGTGTGTTGTTGTTGTAGTTGTCTCTGAGGGTGGACAATGAGTGAGTGTGTTGTTGTTGTGGTCTCTGAGGGTGGGCAATGAGTGAGTGTGTTGTTGTTGTAGTTGTCTCTGAGGGTGGGCAATTAGTGAGTGTGTTGTTGTAGTTGTCTCTGAGGGTGGACAGTGAGTGAGTGTGTTGTTGTTGTAGTGGTCTCTGAGGGTGGGCAATGAGTGAGTGTGTTGTTGTTGTAGTTGTCTCTGAGGGTGGGCAATGAGTGAGTGTGTTGTTGTTGTAGTTGTCTCTGAGGGTGGGCAATGAGTGAATGTGTTGTTGTTGTAGTTGTCTCTGAGGGTGGGCAATGAGTGTGTGTGTTGTTGTTGTAGTTGTCTCTGAGGGTGGGCAATGAGTGAGTGTGTTGTTGCTGTAGTTGTCTCTGAGGGTGGGCAATGAGTGAGTGTGTTGTTGCTGTAGTTGTCTCTGAGGGTGGGCAATGAGTGAGTGTGTTGTTGCTGTAGTTGTCTCTGAGGGTGGGCAATGAGTGTGTGTGTTGTTGTTGTAGTTGTCTCTGAGGGTGGGCAATAAGAAGCGTGTGGACCAGACAGACACAGTCGGCTGCTGCTCTCTGCGAGTTGAACACATCACACTACACGAGGAACTCGACAATGAGGACTTTGTTATTGAGTTTGATTTCTGTGGAAAGCACTCGGTGAGCTACCAGTACAAAGTCACGGTTGAGAAAGACGTCTTCGAAAATCTACAGGGCTTTGTTCAAGACAAAGAAGGTACCGAACAAGTGTTTGACAAAGTGACAGTGAGTTGTGTTTTCATGACTTTCTTGAAACATAATTGTTTTTGGTCTTACTTAAATTTTAAATTGATTGGTGCGACATTGATAAAAGTGTAGATATTTGGAGATATTATTAATTATTTTAGCACATGTTAATGTTGCTATTGTGCTGCACTAACTGACAGAATCACACGAATGCATCTGCACTGTTGAAGGGCTCTGTTAAAGCTTCCTCACTAACATCACCAATTTAGTCTGTGACATTTCATTTCAGCCGGACAAATTGAATAAACACCTCTCCGAGTTCATGGATTGTCTGACTGCAAAGGTTTTCCGAACCTACAACTCTTCAAAGATGTTGGAGAAACAGTTGCATCTCTTGACCGAAAGTCAGTAAAGCGATATTTATCTGTTTGTTACAGTAGTGTCACTCAAACGTTAAGCGGCATGACCTGTATGAGGGAATTTACCAGAAACAACCAATAGGCAGAGCTGACATATATTAAGACACACAGTTTTCTTTGTTACTTCAACTAATCAAGTTTCCTGGAATCTTTTCTAAATGTATTGACCCAAATCTGGCATCACAATTTAGAAATGGTTATTTCCTGTCAGCAATAAAAAAATGACGTTTTCTACCTCTAGGTATTGATCATGTAAGTAGTTCCATAATAGTCTCATTCAGTATTTTAGAACTTTGACCAAACAAAGTAGCATTGCACACTAGCGTCACATCTGTCCACCAGATATTTTACCAGTTTCATACATGTGGATACAGACATGATAGTTACTACAGATAAGTATTTAAAACCTGATTCAAATTTATTAAATCTGATGCGTAATTTGATAAGTCTGGAAAATGTCACATTTGTTCTTAAAATGTTAGACTCATGGGTGTTTTCATTTACTCAGTTTTATTAACCAAGAACCCCATTTTCATTAAAACTATTGATACATACATAGCCAAAAGTATTGATACACACATAGTTGAAAGTATTGATACATATACATAGCCCAGAAGAAAACCTTTGAATGAACTACCAATGCCTTCAGCATGTCTCTCCTGAGTAGAGTAGTTTGACGGCTTACTGAGATGTTCAATGTTTGTTACCATCTGTGTTGAGTTATTTATGTATTACAATCTCTGAAGTAGCTTACCCATGATGCCTTGCAGTGGATGATGAAGTTCCTGCCAAAGTTTTGACATATAAAATGGCCAACCGAGCAGTGGCTACCTTATGTAACCATCAACGGACAGTGCCCAAGAAGCAAATGGAAACCATACAGACAAAGGTATATCTATTGGCAGGGCCTAACATGATCATGATTGAAGTTAGCGGTTATTCAGTATATTTGCACCTATCACTGCATTTGAATTATGAACAGTTACGAATAAGAAACATCTGGCATTTATTTGAAATTACCAAACCTTGTACCATTACCAATATTTACATTTATTATTTTAATTATATGTATGTATGTACAGTATATAAATTATATATATATATATATATATATATATATGTATACACTATATATGTACACTATATATGTATATACATACATACATGCACAAACACACAGATATATATATATATATATAAGTCTAAAGGCAGCTTATGTTGACCAGTGCCTAGAGGTCCGGCTTATGTAGACCAGGCATATTTTTTATATTTAATACATTTTCCAAAGATGTAAACCTGGAACATTGTTTCTAAAACTAATGTTTAACACATAATGAAAGTTCATAAAAATATTTCAAAAAATAAGGTATATGCAAAAGAATCGGTCTACATAAAACCACATATGCATAGATGCTGATTTATGTAGACTGGAGCAACGCCGGAAGCTGCATATATTTATTTAGCCTTTTTGCAGTAGACCGGCGAGTCTAGTAAACAGTAAAACACTGTTACGAAATGTAAATAAGTCAAATCCCAATACCAGCAAAGTTATATTTTATCAGGGAATGTATGTTCGCAACAAAGACAAAATGCAAGTTTTACTAATTTACACATAATAATATAGCCTTTTGCATCAGTGTGAAGCATTATATATATATATATATATATATATATATATATATATATATATATATATATACACATGTATATCTTAAGATTATATACATGTATGTAATGTAAGCATGTAAATATTTGTGTACTTTTCTTGCATATTGTCGTGACAGGAACTAATTGGTTTTGAATTCAGTTAAGTAGGGCAGTACACAGTACTAATGATTTCTGAAGATTTTGAGGTTTATAATGTCTTAGTTATCTCAGACTACATTTTGTTAAGTATTGTGTATGTAATGTAATACTTGGTTTGTCGTTCTATAATATTTGTTTGATTGATTTATACATTGATTGCTTGATGTCATTTGAACAGATTGATGCAAAGCAGAAAGAAATTCAGAGTGCTGAGAAAACCATTGAAACAGCCAGGTGCAGTATAAAGATTTATGTTTATTGTGGAGTTGTTATTTTTAGAATGTTGGACTTTTAATCTGGAGACTCCTGGTTTGGATCTTCTTGCTATGGGATTGCTACAGACATGGTGGTTATTTGTGTACAAACAGTTTTAGTGCTGTAACTGCAGCAAGAATGCTTCCAAGAGACGTCGGAATGGTGTTCAATTGAACAAGTCTATCAGGAAACAAAGTGCAGAATGCTTTTGAAAGTCTTAAGGACTATTAATATATACTGTGTTATATAAAAACCTATTTAAAAAAATTGATACACCAAGAGGAAGTAAGTAAAATGTTCACCATCAACTGTGTACTGGAACATTCCCATATGTTTTTGTCTACATCTTTTTTGTCCAATCAGTTATCCAACTTGGTGGCGTGGTCTGAGAAATTGTTAATGTTGTTCCAGTGAAAACGATGCTGATCTTGAGAAGAAAGTGGAGCAGTTAGAGAGACAACTGAAGGACCTGCAGCTGATTCAAGCAACTGGAAAGGTCATAATAATAATCACATGTCGTGTGTGTGTGTGTGCACGTGCGTGCATGCATTTGTGCGTGCATATGTGTGCAATAGGTGTGTCTGTGCAGATACACCACACTTTTCACTGGAATACAGTTATTTGTGGATTGGGTAAATACCAGCAGAATGATAATGTATCAAAACAAAATGTACATATATAGTGAAAGGGCATATAAAACATAAACACATAAGGCTTACTTGTCCACTTGCCATCTGGAATTGGATCTGCATGGCAAACTTGTGAAAATCACTGACATTTTGACATTTTCAGGACGCCAACCTTGCCACATCCAAGTCATATTACATCGATCCTCGAATCACTGTTGCGTGGTCAGTATATTTCAGTTTTGTGAATTTGTTTTGCTCGCTTTGAATTTTCACTTTTAATAATATGTAGTCATTGTAGTGTGTGATGTTTGCTATGTTCACCTTAAGTTTACCATAAGCATAGTGTGTAGTTTGTTAATACCTGCGTTACATCCTCACTTAACATGCAGTTTGCAATATTTACTTTGCGCGTGTAGTTTGTATTCCTCACTCCCATCCTGACAGGTAATTTGTAGTATTTGCTTTATACTCTCATGCGAATCTCACTTAATCTGTCGTGCATAATAGTTGCTTCATATTCACGCTTTATGTACAGTTTGTATGGTGCAGTCTCATGAGTTTGTGAAGGTGAGAAAAACGTAATGTGTTGTGTTTGTCTTCAACCACCCCCCCCCCCCCTCAACACCCCCAACTCTGTCAGACAAGCCGTGATCAATTCAGGATGACACTCAAGACCACAGACTGGTGATGACACTCAAGACCACAGACTGGTGATGACACTCAAGACCACAGACTGGTGATGACACTCAAGACCACAGACTGGTGATGACACTCAAGACCACAGACTGGTGATGACACTCAAGACCACAGACTGGTGATGACACTAAAGACCACAGACTGGTGATGACACTCAAGACCACAGACTGGTGATGACACTCAAGACCACAGACTGGTGATGACACTAAAGACCACAGACTGGTGATGACACTCAAGACCACATACTGGTGATGACTCTCAAGACCACAGACTGGTGATGACACTCTAGACCACAGACTGGTGATGACACTAAAGACCACAGACTGGTGATGACACTCAAGACCACATACTGGTGATGACTCTCAAGACCACAGACTGGTGATGACACTCTAGACCACAGACTGGTGATGACACTAAAGACCACAGACTGGTGATGACACTCAAGACCACATACTGGTGATGACTCTCAAGACCACAGACTGGTGATGACACTAAAGACCACATACTGGTGATGACACTCAAGACCACAGACTGGTGATGACACTCTAGACCACAGACTGGTGATGACACTCTAGACCACAGACTGGTGATGACACTAAAGACCACAGACTGGTGATGACACTCAAGACCACATACTGGTGATGACTCTCAAGACCACAGACTGGTGATGACACTAAAGACCACATACTGGTGATGACACTCAAGACCACAGACTGGTGATGACACTCTAGACCACAGACTGGTGATGATACTAAAGACCACAGACTGGTGATGACACTCAAGACCACAGACTGGTGATGACACTCAATACCACATATTGGTGATGACTCTCAAGACCACAGACTGGTGATGACACTCTAGACCACAGACTGGTGATGACACTCAAGACCACAGACTGGTGATGACATTCAAGACCACAGACTGGTGATGACACTCAAGACCACAGACTGGTGATGACACTCAAGACCACAGACTGGTGATGACACTCAAGACCACAGACTGGTGATGACACTCAAGACCACATATTGATGATGACACTCAAGACCACAGACTGGTGATGACACTCAAGACCACATACTGGTGATGACACTCAAGACCACAGATTGGTGATGACACTCAAAACCACAGACTGGTGATGACACTCAATACCACAGACTGGTGATGACACTCAAGACCACAGATTAGTGATGACACTCAAGACCACAGACTGGTGATGACACTCAAGACCACAGACTGGTGATGACACTCAAGACCACAGACTGGTGATGACACTCAAGAGCACAGACTGGTGATGACTCTCAAGACCACAGACTGGTGATGACACTCAAGACCACAGACTGGTGATGACATTCAAGACCACAGACTGGTGATGACATTCAAGACCACAGACTGGTGATGACACTCAAGACCACAGACTGGTGATGACACTCAAGACCACAGACTGGTGATGACACTCAAGACCACAGACTGGTGATGACACTCAAGACCACAGACTGGTGATGACACTCAAGACCACAGACTGGTGATGACACTCAAGACCACAGACTGGTGATGACACTCAAGACCACAGACTGGTGATGACACTCTAGACCACAGACTGGTGTGATACGTCTACCAAATCATTACCCACCTCACATTAACCATCACTTTGGAACAGTTTGCCTGAAAACATTTGTCAGTCAGACACTAGCAAAATTCAAGACTGTCCTTAAGACGCATTTATTTAAACTGGCTCCACTGAGGAATTGTCCTGTAATGACATGTATTTTATTAATTATTTTATTTTTTATTATTTTATTTAGTATTTAATAATTCTAATGTTTTACTGTTTAGTTTACCTTGTTTATATTTACATAATTGTCTTAATAATTTTAGAGGCTATGTCATATATTTGAATTACTTAGTATATCTAGTCTGTCTTACTTTACTAATATAATATTTACCATGTTATGCCTTTTGTGTACGTGCCTATTTATGGCTTGTCCCGGAGATACAGCGCTCTATAAATGCTAGTAATAATAATAATGAAAAATAATCACAGCTGCCTCAGTGTGCATTAGTGATTCTTCAATTTGTTAGGTTGTATCATAGAATTATAATTATTTTTGTGTGATATGTGATGATGACTCACTTCACAAACTTGTGCGACCTCCCTAATGCTTGCTTCGTAGTCTTGCTTTGTGTGTTCTTTGTAGTGCTTGCTTTGTTCTCTCTCAGCTATAACCATCAGGTACCAGGCAGGTCCTTGATATGAAAATGGAGCTGACCATGTAAGACTGCCTTGCTGATCCATAGCCTCTCAACAGACAAGACCAGTACGACCTCCACATGGTATGTTATGGATATTGGGTGCCTACTGTCTAGTGCCCCCAGGTGAATGTGCATGACCTAGGGGTCTCTGAGCCAGCTAGAACCCTAGACACTTCCCAAAGGGCCCACCCAGGGTGGAAACATTATGGCCCACCCAGGGTGGAAACATTAAGGCCCACCCAGGGTGGAAACATTAGGGCCCACCCAGTGTGTAAACATTAAGGCCCACCCGGGATGGAAACGATAAGGCCCACCCAGGGTAGAAACATTAGGGCCCACCCAGGGTGGAAACATTACTAGGGCCCACCCAGGGTGGAAACATTAGGGCCCACCCATCGTGGAAACATTCCAGCCCACCCAGGTTGGAAACGTCCCAATGTTCCCATTCAGTATCTATAGTTAAATAATACACTGTTACTGAGGGGAATAAATTCCGCTGAATGTCACATAAGGTTCTGAAACATGAACAAGGGTATTTATGATATATTTAATTTATTATATTTAAATGTAATTACTTTAATAGTTTTATTTATCAGTCTTGTTCTGATATTACATGTACACCTTTTTGCAAACGTTTCTTATGATTGCATGTTTTTTATAACATGTATATTTGCATACAAATTGGTGGTACTGGATGTATTACTGTATACTTGCATACAATTTGGCTGATATATTACTCTAAAATTGTAATAATAATTTAATGAGAATATTTTTGAGGATTTATTGTCTCTTATTGAATGCCGTTGTCTTGCTGTTCCAGGTGTATGAAATGGGAGGTGCCAGTTGAAAAGATTTACTCCAAGTCATTGCGTGACAAGTTTGCATGGGCCATTACTAATGCAGAGGCCGACTTTGTTTTCTGCACCTCGCAGAGTCAGAGTTCGCAGGACGCACTGCAGTCCGAAACATGAGCAATGACAGCAAAGAACAAGGTGGAATGAGCTAAACAAATGTCGTAGTCATTATATTTTATTAAACAATGATGTAATGGTAGATTAAATATTATGACGTTTATATTGGCATAATACCAACATGCTATATGGTGTAAGCTAGTTTATTAGGGGTGGTTTACTATTATAATATTTGACTATACATTATCAATTTGTAGTCAACAACTTTAGTTTTGAATTGCTGTTAAAAATGTGTATATGGTGGAGGAATGTTCTGACTAGCTGTGAAATGTTTTCTTTCAAATTGTTGAACATCGTTATATATACACATGTTCTATATCTGTTGGCTATGGAAGCAATTAGCATGTCGTGTGTAGCATATAACAATGTTTTCCTTATCTACAACAATGTAGCAAGCCAAACACTGGGCAGTATCCAGTGTTGGGCTTTAGAATGTTATGCAATAAACCCCAAAATGGTGTTACATATATTTATATCACAGGAATGATGGGTCCACTTACCAAAGGTGTATAGCTTTACCACGTTTGTGATACTGTAATATGGTTTTATGATTGTCGATTCATTATATACATTACCACTGTTATTTCTTGAGAAAATAGTTTTATATTTGTATAACTTAATCATCAGTTTAGTTTAGATGGATGTATTATTCCAGAATAGTTATCAAAATGAATGGCATGTTTGGTATGTTCCACAGAACTTCACATGGATGCATCATTTCCTAAAGACAGTTAGTCATTAAACAAGCAGATATTCGTCGTGTTCTCATCTGGTGCATTTGTGAACTATGTGACACTTGCAGGTACACAATATAATATTGGGAGATATTTTTATAACTTTCCCATCTTACCCATCTGGATATCCACCGTTACACATCTACTCTATTCAACATTATACACTCTACATTATTGTGTCAGGATAAGATTACTAATTTTACAGATATGACAGTTGCCGTTACACA
>OZ024857.1:28114600-28309600 GCA_964017155.1 Oasisia sp. SBJ-2009 | reverse complement strand
ATGTGTACCTAGCATTATCTGCGAATTGCCCACCGCAAATACCACATTTGAAGGGTTGTTCCCAGTGTATGTTCGTATATGCCTATTTAAAACATAATTGTCTCTAAACTGTACTCCACAGGTGGCACATGTGATAGGTTTCCAAGAATTTGGTTTCCCTTCGCTGCTGCAATTCCACACTGCTCTGATACCTTCATGTCAGCACTAATGGTTAACCCTAAGTCCTTTTCCTTTACAGTAGTATTTAGTACAGTACCACCCATTGTATATTGTGCATTTTCATTCCCATGTCCTGTGTGGAGGCACTTACACTTTCCAAAGTTAAACAGCATTTGCCATTTCTCAGACCATTCTATCAACTTATTAAGATCATCTTGTAAATGCTGTCTATCTGCATCACTTTTAATTTTCCTTAAAGTTATCTCAACATCATTCATAGACTATCGCTGTCCACGTGCGCTGTCCCTCTGCGTGGCTTAGCCGCAGACCGGCTTTTAAACCCTACCCCGACAGATGACGCGCTACGCCCCCACATGGCCCGACCGATGACCGCTACTCCCACGTCACGTCCTCACAGTTTCCCGACCAGCAAAGCTACAGTACCCAGAATGTAATAGCGGCCGCTCCAGTCCCTTGGGAGCCTGCACCACTGCACTATATATATATATATATATATATATATATATATATATATATATATATATATATATATATATATATAATTTGTTGATGTTATAAACTACAACTTTGTAGTTGTCTCCAAGGGTGGGCAATCAATGAGTGTGTTGTAGTGGGCAATGAGTAAGTGTGTTGTTGTAGTTGTCTCTGAGGGTGGGCAATGAGTGAGTGTGTTGTTGTTGTAGTAGTCTCTGAGGGTGGGCAATGAGTGAGTGTGTTGTTGTAGTTGTCTCTGAGGGTGGGCAATGAGTGAGTGTGTTGTTGTTGTTGTAGTTGTCTCTGAGGATGGGCAATGAGTGAGTGTGTTGTTGTAGTAGTTGTCTCTGAGTGTGGGCAGTGAGTGAGTGTGTTGTTGTTGTAGTAGTCCCTGAGGGTGACCAGTGAGTGAGTGTGTGTGTTGTTGTGTGTGTAGTGGTCTCTTAGTGTGTGCAATGAATGAGTGTGTTGTTGTTGTAGTTGTCTCTGAGGGTGGGCAATGAGTGAGTGTGTTGTTGTTGTAGTTGTCTCTGAGGGTGGGCAATGAGTGAGTGTGTTGTTGTTGTAGTTGTCTCTGAGGATGGGCAATGAGTGAGTGTGTTGTTGTAGTAGTTGTCTCTGAGTGTGGGCAGTGAGTGAGTGTGTTGTTGTTGTAGTTGTCTCTGAGGGTGACCAGTGAGTGTGTGTGTGTTGTTGTGTGTGTAGTGGTCTCTTAGTGTGTGCAATGAGTGAGTGTGTTGTTGTTGTAGTTGTCTCTGAGTGGGGGCAATGAGTGAGTGTGTTGTTGTAGTTGTCTCTGAGTGTGAGCAATGAGTGAGTGTGTTGTTGTAGTAGTTGTCTCTGAGTGTGGGCAGTGAGTGAGTGTTGTTGTTGTAGTTGTCTCTGAGGGTGACCAGTGGGTGAGTGAGTGTGTTGTTGTAGTTGTCTCTGAGGGTGGGCAATGAGTGAGTGTGTTGTTGTTGTAGTTGTCTCTGAGGGTGTGCAATGAGTGAGTGTGTTGTTGTTGTAGTTGTCTCTGAGGGTGCACAATGAGTGAGTGTGTTGTTGTTGTAATTGTCTCTGAGGGTGGGCATTGAGTGAGTGTGGTTGTTGTTGTTGTAGTTGTCTCTGAGGGTGGGCAATGAATGAGTGTGTTGTTGTTGTTGCAGTTGTCTCCGAGGATGGGCAATGAGTGAGTGTGTTGTTGTAGTTGTCTCTGAATGTGGGCAATGAGTGAGTGTGTTGTTGTTGTTGTAGTAGTCTCTGAGTGTGGGCAATGAGTGAGTGAGTGTGTTGTTGTTGTAGTTGTCTCTAAGGGTGGGCAATGAATGAGTGTGTTGTTGTTGTAGTAGTCTCTGAGGGTGGGCAATGAGTGAGTGTGCTGTTGTTGTTGTAGTTGTCTCTGAGGATGGGCAATGAGTGAGTGTGTTGTTGTTGTAGTGGTCTCTTAGTGTGTGCAATGAGTCAGTGTGTTGTTGTTGTAGTTGTCTCTGAGTGTGGGCAATGAATGAGTGTGTTGTTGTAGTTGTCTCTGAGTGTGGGCAATGAGTGAGTGTGTTGTTGTTGTAGTTGTCTCTGAGGATGGACAATGAGTGAGTGTGTTGTTGTAGTTGTCTCTGAGGGTGGACAATGAGTGAGTGTGTTGTTGTTGTAGTGGTCTCTGAGGGTGGACAATGAGTGAGTGTGTTGTTGTTGTAGTTGTCTCTGAGGGTGGGCAATGATTGAGTGTGTTGTTGTTGTAGTTGTCTCTGAGGGTGGGCAATGAGTGAGTGTTGTTGTTGTAGTTGTCTCTGAGGGTGGACAATGAGTGTGTTGTTGTTGTAGTTGTCTCTGAGGGTGGACAATGAGTGAGTGTGTTGTTGTTGTTGTTGTTGTTGTCTCTGAGGGTGGGCAATGAGTGAGTGTTGTTGTTGTAGTTGTCTCTGAGGGTGGGCAATGAGTGAGTGTGTTGTTGTTGTAGTTGTCTCTGAGGGTGGGCAATGAGTGAGTGTGTTGTTGTTGTAGTTGTCTCTGAGGGTGGGCAATGAGTGAGTGTGTTGTTGTTGTAGTTGTCTCTTAGGGTGGGCAATGAGTGAGTGTGTTGTTGTTGTAGTTGTCTCTGAGGGTGGGCAATGAGTGAGTGTGTTGTTGTTGTAGTTGTCTCTGAGGGTGGACAATGAGTGAGTGTGTTGTTGTTGTAGTTGTCTCTGAGGGTGGGCAAATAGTGAGTGTTGTTGTTGTAGTTGTCTCTGAGGGTGGGCAATGAGTGAGTGTGTTGTTGTTGTAGTTGTCTCTGAGGGTGGGCACTGAGTGAGTGTGTTGTTGTTGTAGTGGTCTCTGAGGGTGGGCAATGAGTGAGTGTGTTGTTGTTGTAGATGTCTCTGAGGGTGGGCAATGAGTGAGTGTGTTGTTGTTGTAGTTGTCTCTGATGGTGGGCAAAGAGTGAGTGTGTTGTTGTTGTAGTTGTCTCTGAGGGTGGGCAATGAGTGAGTGTGTTGTTGTTGTAGTTGTCTCTGAGGGTGGACAATGAGTGAGTGTGTTGTTGTTGTAGTTGTCTCTGAGGGTGGGCAATGAGTGAGTGTGTTGTTGTTGTAGTTGTCTCTGAGGCTGGGCAATGAGTGAGTGTGTTGTTGTTGTAGTTGTCTCTGAGGGTGGACAATGAGTGAGTGTGTTGTTGTAGTTGTCTCTGAGGGTGGACAATGAGTGAGTGTGTTGTTGTTGTAGTGGTCTCTGATGGTGGGCAATGAGTGAGTGTGTTGTTGTTGTAGTTGTCTCTGAGGGTGGGCAATGAGTGAGTGTGTTGTTGTTGTAGTTGTCTCTGAGGGTGGGCAATGAGTGAGTGTGTCGTTGTTGTAGTTGTCTCTGAGGGTGGGCAATGAGTGAGTGTGTTGTTGTTGTAGTTGTCTCTGAGGGTGGGCAATGAGTGAGTGTGTTGTTGTTGTAGTTGTCTCTGAGGGTGGACAATGAGTGAGTGTGTTGTTGTTGTAGTTGTCTCTGAGGGTGGGCAATGAGTGAGTGTGTTGTTGTTGTAGTGGTCTCTGAGGGTGGGCAATGAGTGAGTGTGTTGTCGTTGTAGTTGTCTCTGAGGGTGGGCAATGAGTGAGTGTGTTGTCGTTGTAGTTGTCTCTGAGGGTGGGCAATGAGTGAGTGTGTTGTTGTTGTAGTTGTCTCTGAGGGTGGGCAATGAGTGAGTGTGTTGTTGTTGTAGTTGTCTCTGAGGGTGGGCAATGAGTGAGTGTGTTGTTGTTGTAGTTGTCTCTGAGGGTGGACAATGAGTGATGTGTTGTTGTTGTAGTGGTCTCTGAGGGTGGGCAATGAGTGAGTGTGTTGTTGTTGTAGTGGTCTCTGAGGGTGGGCAATGAGTGAGTGTGTTGTTGTTGTAGTGGTCTCTGAGGGTGGGCAATGAGTGAGTGTGTTGTAGTTGTAATTGTCTCTGAGGGTGGGCAATGAGTGAGTGTGTTGTTGTTGTAGGTGTCTCTGAGGGTGGGCAATGAGTGAGTGTGTTGTTGTTGTAGTTGTCTCTGAGGGTGGGCAATGAGTGAGTGTGTTGTTGTTGTAGTTGTCTCTGAGGGTGGGCAATGAGTGAGTGTGTTGTTGTTGTAGTTGTCTCTGAGGGTGGGCAATGAGTGAGTGTGTTGTTGTAGTTGTCTCTGAGGGTGGACAATGAGTGAGTGTGTTGTTGTTGTAGTTGTCTCTGAGGGTGGGCAATGAGTGAGTGTGTTGTTGTTGTAGTGGTCTCTGAGGGTGGGCAATGAGTGAGTGTGTTGTCGTTGTAGTTGTCTCTGAGGGTGCGCAATGAGTGAGTGTGTTGTTGTTGTAGTTGTCTCTGAGGGTGGGCAATGAGTGAGTGTGTTGTTGTTGTAGTTGTCTCTGAGGGTGGGCAATGAGTGAGTGTGTTGTTGTTGTAGTTGTCTCTGAGGGTGGGCAATGAGTGAGTGTGTTGTTGTAGTTTTCTCTGAGGGTGGGCAATGAGTGAGTGTGTTGTTGTTGTAGTTGTCTCTGAGGGTGGGCAATGAGTGAGTGTGTTGTTGTTGTAGTTGTCTCTGAGGCTGGGCAATGAGTGAGTGTGTTGTTGTTGTAGTTGTCTCTGAGGGTGGACAATGAGTGAGTGTGTTGTTGTTGTGGTCTCTGAGGGTGGGCAATGAGTGAGTGTGTTGTTGTTGTAGTTGTCTCTGAGGGTGGGCAATTAGTGAGTGTGTTGTTGTAGTTGTCTCTGAGGGTGGACAGTGAGTGAGTGTGTTGTTGTTGTAGTGGTCTCTGAGGGTGGGCAATGAGTGAGTGTGTTGTTGTTGTAGTTGTCTCTGAGGGTGGGCAATGAGTGAGTGTGTTGTTGTTGTAGTTGTCTCTGAGGGTGGGCAATGAGTGAATGTGTTGTTGTTGTAGTTGTCTCTGAGGGTGGGCAATGAGTGTGTGTGTTGTTGTTGTAGTTGTCTCTGAGGGTGGGCAATGAGTGAGTGTGTTGTTGCTGTAGTTGTCTCTGAGGGTGGGCAATGAGTGAGTGTGTTGTTGCTGTAGTTGTCTCTGAGGGTGGGCAATGAGTGAGTGTGTTGTTGCTGTAGTTGTCTCTGAGGGTGGGCAATGAGTGTGTGTGTTGTTGTTGTAGTTGTCTCTGAGGGTGGGCAATAAGAAGCGTGTGGACCAGACAGACACAGTCGGCTGCTGCTCTCTGCGAGTTGAACACATCACACTACACGAGGAACTCGACAATGAGGACTTTGTTATTGAGTTTGATTTCTGTGGAAAGCACTCGGTGAGCTACCAGTACAAAGTCACGGTGGAGAAAGACGTCTTCGAAAATCTACAGGGCTTTGTTCAAGACAAAGAAGGTACCGAACAAGTGTTTGACAAAGTGACAGTGAGTTGTGTTTTCATGACTTTCTTGAAACATAATTGTTTTTGGTCTTACTTAAATTTTAAATTGATTGGTGCGACATTGATAAAAGTGTAGATATTTGGAGATATTATTAATTATTTTAGCACATGTTAATGTTGCTATTGTGCTGCACTAACTGACAGAATCACACGAATGCATCTGCACTGTTGAAGGGCTCTGTTAAAGCTTCCTCACTAACATCACCAATTTAGTCTGTGACATTTCATTTCAGCCGGACAAATTGAATAAACACCTCTCCGAGTTCATGGATTGTCTGACTGCAAAGGTTTTCCGAACCTACAACTCTTCAAAGATGTTGGAGAAACAGTTGCATCTCTTGACCGAAAGTCAGTAAAGCGATATTTATCTGTTTGTTACAGTAGTGTCACTCAAACGTTAAGCGGCATGACCTGTATGAGGGAATTTACCAGAAACAACCAATAGGCAGAGCTGACATATATTAAGACACACAGTTTTCTTTGTTACTTCAACTAATCAAGTTTCCTGGAATCTTTTCTAAATGTATTGACCCAAATCTGGCATCACAATTTAGAAATGGTTATTTCCTGTCAGCAATAAAAAAATGACGTTTTCTACCTCTAGGTATTGATCATGTAAGTAGTTCCATAATAGTCTCATTCAGTATTTTAGAACTTTGACCAAACAAAGTAGCATTGCACACTAGCGTCACATCTGTCCACCAGATATTTTACCAGTTTCATACATGTGGATACAGACATGATAGTTACTACAGATAAGTATTTAAAACCTGATTCAAATTTATTAAATCTGATGCGTAATTTGATAAGTCTGGAAAATGTCACATTTGTTCTTAAAATGTTAGACTCATGGGTGTTTTCATTTACTCAGTTTTATTAACCAAGAACCCCATTTTCATTAAAACTATTGATACATACATAGCCAAAAGTATTGATACACACATAGTTGAAAGTATTGATACATATACATAGCCCAGAAGAAAACCTTTGAATGAACTACCAATGCCTTCAGCATGTCTCTCCTGAGTAGAGTAGTTTGACGGCTTACTGAGATGTTCAATGTTTGTTACCATCTGTGTTGAGTTATTTATGTATTACAATCTCTGAAGTAGCTTACCCATGATGCCTTGCAGTGGATGATGAAGTTCCTGCCAAAGTTTTGACATATAAAATGGCCAACCGAGCAGTGGCTACCTTATGTAACCATCAACGGACAGTGCCCAAGAAGCAAATGGAAACCATACAGACAAAGGTATATCTATTGGCAGGGCCTAACATGATCATGATTGAAGTTAGCGGTTATTCAGTATATTTGCACCTATCACTGCATTTGAATTATGAACAGTTACGAATAAGAAACATCTGGCATTTATTTGAAATTACCAAACCTTGTACCATTACCAATATTTACATTTATTATTTTAATTATATGTATGTATGTACAGTATATAAATTATATATATATATATATATATATATATATGTATACACTATATATGTACACTATATATGTATATACATACATACATGCACAAACACACAGATATATATATATATATATAAGTCTAAAGGCAGCTTATGTTGACCAGTGCCTAGAGGTCCGGCTTATGTAGACCAGGCATATTTTTTATATTTAATACATTTTCCAAAGATGTAAACCTGGAACATTGTTTCTAAAACTAATGTTTAACACATAATGAAAGTTCATAAAAATATTTCAAAAAATAAGGTATATGCAAAAGAATCGGTCTACATAAAACCACATATGCATAGATGCTGATTTATGTAGACTGGAGCAACGCCGGAAGCTGCATATATTTATTTAGCCTTTTTGCAGTAGACCGGCGAGTCTAGTAAACAGTAAAACACTGTTACGAAATGTAAATAAGTCAAATCCCAATACCAGCAAAGTTATATTTTATCAGGGAATGTATGTTCGCAACAAAGACAAAATGCAAGTTTTACTAATTTACACATAATAATATAGCCTTTTGCATCAGTGTGAAGCATTATATATATATATATATATATATATATATATATATATATATATATATACACATGTATATCTTAAGATTATATACATGTATGTAATGTAAGCATGTAAATATTTGTGTACTTTTCTTGCATATTGTCGTGACAGGAACTAATTGGTTTTGAATTCAGTTAAGTAGGGCAGTACACAGTACTAATGATTTCTGAAGATTTTGAGGTTTATAATGTCTTAGTTATCTCAGACTACATTTTGTTAAGTATTGTGTATGTAATGTAATACTTGGTTTGTCGTTCTATAATATTTGTTTGATTGATTTATACATTGATTGCTTGATGTCATTTGAACAGATTGATGCAAAGCAGAAAGAAATTCAGAGTGCTGAGAAAACCATTGAAACAGCCAGGTGCAGTATAAAGATTTATGTTTATTGTGGAGTTGTTATTTTTAGAATGTTGGACTTTTAATCTGGAGACTCCTGGTTTGGATCTTCTTGCTATGGGATTGCTACAGACATGGTGGTTATTTGTGTACAAACAGTTTTAGTGCTGTAACTGCAGCAAGAATGCTTCCAAGAGACGTCGGAATGGTGTTCAATTGAACAAGTCTATCAGGAAACAAAGTGCAGAATGCTTTTGAAAGTCTTAAGGACTATTAATATATACTGTGTTATATAAAAACCTATTTAAAAAAATTGATACACCAAGAGGAAGTAAGTAAAATGTTCACCATCAACTGTGTACTGGAACATTCCCATATGTTTTTGTCTACATCTTTTTTGTCCAATCAGTTATCCAACTTGGTGGCGTGGTCTGAGAAATTGTTAATGTTGTTCCAGTGAAAACGATGCTGATCTTGAGAAGAAAGTGGAGCAGTTAGAGAGACAACTGAAGGACCTGCAGCTGATTCAAGCAACTGGAAAGGTCATAATAATAATCACATGTCGTGTGTGTGTGTGTGCACGTGCGTGCATGCATTTGTGCGTGCATATGTGTGCAATAGGTGTGTCTGTGCAGATACACCACACTTTTCACTGGAATACAGTTATTTGTGGATTGGGTAAATACCAGCAGAATGATAATGTATCAAAACAAAATGTACATATATAGTGAAAGGGCATATAAAACATAAACACATAAGGCTTACTTGTCCACTTGCCATCTGGAATTGGATCTGCATGGCAAACTTGTGAAAATCACTGACATTTTGACATTTTCAGGACGCCAACCTTGCCACATCCAAGTCATATTACATCGATCCTCGAATCACTGTTGCGTGGTCAGTATATTTCAGTTTTGTGAATTTGTTTTGCTCGCTTTGAATTTTCACTTTTAATAATATGTAGTCATTGTAGTGTGTGATGTTTGCTATGTTCACCTTAAGTTTACCATAAGCATAGTGTGTAGTTTGTTAATACCTGCGTTACATCCTCACTTAACATGCAGTTTGCAATATTTACTTTGCGCGTGTAGTTTGTATTCCTCACTCCCATCCTGACAGGTAATTTGTAGTATTTGCTTTATACTCTCATGCGAATCTCACTTAATCTGTCGTGCATAATAGTTGCTTCATATTCACGCTTTATGTACAGTTTGTATGGTGCAGTCTCATGAGTTTGTGAAGGTGAGAAAAACGTAATGTGTTGTGTTTGTCTTCAACCACCCCCCCCCCCCCTCAACACCCCCAACTCTGTCAGACAAGCCGTGATCAATTCAGGATGACACTCAAGACCACAGACTGGTGATGACACTCAAGACCACAGACTGGTGATGACACTCAAGACCACAGACTGGTGATGACACTCAAGACCACAGACTGGTGATGACACTCAAGACCACAGACTGGTGATGACACTAAAGACCACAGACTGGTGATGACACTCAAGACCACATACTGGTGATGACTCTCAAGACCACAGACTGGTGATGACACTCTAGACCACAGACTGGTGATGACACTAAAGACCACAGACTGGTGATGACACTCAAGACCACATACTGGTGATGACTCTCAAGACCACAGACTGGTGATGACACTAAAGACCACATACTGGTGATGACACTCAAGACCACAGACTGGTGATGACACTCTAGACCACAGACTGGTGATGACACTCTAGACCACAGACTGGTGATGACACTAAAGACCACAGACTGGTGATGACACTCAAGACCACATACTGGTGATGACTCTCAAGACCACAGACTGGTGATGACACTAAAGACCACATACTGGTGATGACACTCAAGACCACAGACTGGTGATGACACTCTAGACCACAGACTGGTGATGATACTAAAGACCACAGACTGGTGATGACACTCAAGACCACAGACTGGTGATGACACTCAATACCACATATTGGTGATGACTCTCAAGACCACAGACTGGTGATGACACTCTAGACCACAGACTGGTGATGACACTCAAGACCACAGACTGGTGATGACATTCAAGACCACAGACTGGTGATGACACTCAAGACCACAGACTGGTGATGACACTCAAGACCACAGACTGGTGATGACACTCAAGACCACAGACTGGTGATGACACTCAAGACCACATATTGATGATGACACTCAAGACCACAGACTGGTGATGACACTCAAGACCACATACTGGTGATGACACTCAAGACCACAGATTGGTGATGACACTCAAAACCACAGACTGGTGATGACACTCAATACCACAGACTGGTGATGACACTCAAGACCACAGATTAGTGATGACACTCAAGACCACAGACTGGTGATGACACTCAAGACCACAGACTGGTGATGACACTCAAGACCACAGACTGGTGATGACACTCAAGAGCACAGACTGGTGATGACTCTCAAGACCACAGACTGGTGATGACACTCAAGACCACAGACTGGTGATGACATTCAAGACCACAGACTGGTGATGACATTCAAGACCACAGACTGGTGATGACACTCAAGACCACATACTGGTGATGACACTCAAGACCACAGACTGGTGATGACACTCAAGACCACAGACTGGTGATGACACTCAAGACCACAGACTGGTGATGACACTCAAGACCACAGACTGGTGATGACACTCAAGACCACAGACTGGTGATGACACTCAAGACCACAGACTGGTGATGACACTCTAGACCACAGACTGGTGTGATACGTCTACCAAATCATTACCCACCTCACATTAACCATCACTTTGGAACAGTTTGCCTGAAAACATTTGTCAGTCAGACACTAGCAAAATTCAAGACTGTCCTTAAGACGCATTTATTTAAACTGGCTCCACTGAGGAATTGTCCTGTAATGACATGTATTTTATTAATTATTTTATTTTTTATTATTTTATTTAGTATTTAATAATTCTAATGTTTTACTGTTTAGTTTACCTTGTTTATATTTACATAATTGTCTTAATAATTTTAGAGGCTATGTCATATATTTGAATTACTTAGTATATCTAGTCTGTCTTACTTTACTAATATAATATTTACCATGTTATGCCTTTTGTGTACGTGCCTATTTATGGCTTGTCCCGGAGATACAGCGCTCTATAAATGCTAGTAATAATAATAATGAAAAATAATCACAGCTGCCTCAGTGTGCATTAGTGATTCTTCAATTTGTTAGGTTGTATCATAGAATTATAATTATTTTTGTGTGATATGTGATGATGACTCACTTCACAAACTTGTGCGACCTCCCTAATGCTTGCTTCGTAGTCTTGCTTTGTGTGTTCTTTGTAGTGCTTGCTTTGTTCTCTCTCAGCTATAACCATCAGGTACCAGGCAGGTCCTTGATATGAAAATGGAGCTGACCATGTAAGACTGCCTTGCTGATCCATAGCCTCTCAACAGACAAGACCAGTACGACCTCCACATGGTATGTTATGGATATTGGGTGCCTACTGTCTAGTGCCCCCAGGTGAATGTGCATGACCTAGGGGTCTCTGAGCCAGCTAGAACCCTAGACACTTCCCAAAGGGCCCACCCAGGGTGGAAACATTATGGCCCACCCAGGGTGGAAACATTAAGGCCCACCCAGGGTGGAAACATTAGGGCCCACCCAGTGTGTAAACATTAAGGCCCACCCGGGATGGAAACGATAAGGCCCACCCAGGGTAGAAACATTAGGGCCCACCCAGGGTGGAAACATTACTAGGGCCCACCCAGGGTGGAAACATTAGGGCCCACCCATCGTGGAAACATTCCAGCCCACCCAGGTTGGAAACGTCCCAATGTTCCCATTCAGTATCTATAGTTATATAATACACTGTTACTGAGGGGAATAAATTCCGCTGAATGTCACATAAGGTTCTGAAACATGAACAAGGGTATTTATGATATATTTAATTTATTATATTTAAATGTAATTACTTTAATAGTTTTATTTATCAGTCTTGTTCTGATATTACATGTACACCTTTTTGCAAACGTTTCTTATGATTGCATGTTTTTTATAACATGTATATTTGCATACAAATTGGTGGTACTGGATGTATTACTGTATACTTGCATACAATTTGGCTGATATATTACTCTAAAATTGTAATAATAATTTAATGAGAATATTTTTGAGGATTTATTGTCTCTTATTGAATGCCGTTGTCTTGCTGTTCCAGGTGTATGAAATGGGAGGTGCCAGTTGAAAAGATTTACTCCAAGTCATTGCGTGACAAGTTTGCATGGGCCATTACTAATGCAGAGGCCGACTTTGTTTTCTGCACCTCGCAGAGTCAGAGTTCGCAGGACGCACTGCAGTCCGAAACATGAGCAATGACAGCAAAGAACAAGGTGGAATGAGCTAAACAAATGTCGTAGTCATTATATTTTATTAAACAATGATGTAATGGTAGATTAAATATTATGACGTTTATATTGGCATAATACCAACATGCTATATGGTGTAAGCTAGTTTATTAGGGGTGGTTTACTATTATAATATTTGACTATACATTATCAATTTGTAGTCAACAACTTTAGTTTTGAATTGCTGTTAAAAATGTGTATATGGTGGAGGAATGTTCTGACTAGCTGTGAAATGTTTTCTTTCAAATTGTTGAACATCGTTATATATACACATGTTCTATATCTGTTGGCTATGGAAGCAATTAGCATGTCGTGTGTAGCATATAACAATGTTTTCCTTATCTACAACAATGTAGCAAGCCAAACACTGGGCAGTATCCAGTGTTGGGCTTTAGAATGTTATGCAATAAACCCCAAAATGGTGTTACATATATTTATATCACAGGAATGATGGGTCCACTTACCAAAGGTGTATAGCTTTACCACGTTTGTGATACTGTAATATGGTTTTATGATTGTCGATTCATTATATACATTACCACTGTTATTTCTTGAGAAAATAGTTTTATATTTGTATAACTTAATCATCAGTTTAGTTTAGATGGATGTATTATTCCAGAATAGTTATCAAAATGAATGGCATGTTTGGTATGTTCCACAGAACTTCACATGGATGCATCATTTCCTAAAGACAGTTAGTCATTAAACAAGCAGATATTCGTCGTGTTCTCATCTGGTGCATTTGTGAACTATGTGACACTTGCAGGTACACAATATAATATTGGGAGATATTTTTATAACTTTCCCATCTTACCCATCTGGATATCCACCGTTACACATCTACTCTATTCAACATTATACACTCTACATTATTGTGTCAGGATAAGATTACTAATTTTACAGATATGACAGTTGCCGTTACACATTTGTGGCTCAGCATTTAAGAAAGGACCTGTGGTAACCTTATCTTCCCAGTCACATGATAATCCATGAATGTTACATGTTTACAAACAACTTTGGGCATCTAATGCATTACTAACTACTTGCATCTCGAGTATAAACGAACGACACATACAGGCACATTGTATAAAACAATTTATTTTCAATGTTAAATATCAGACTAACCAACTAACTATCATATTTACAACCTGGTTTAAGGTAACCAGGTACTTTAGTTCTATTACACAAAAGTGGTTAATGTCTTCACAGTTTCAATTTTTAGTAACACATTGATATATCTGATTTATGTACAATTTTCTTAACTAAAACATGTATTTTTAAAATAAGTTATAATTGACATGTCAAGTTTGTTGTTTACTTTGTATAGCAGAGACAACGGTATTCATTACGTCACTGGTCGCACCTCAAAAGTAATCACTAATGACACAAGATTATGTACAGACACTATCACACACTGTATAGCACTACATATGCAGCCCATACAAAGTTACATTTTATACAACTTTTGTACACAGTGCATTGGGTTTGACACTGCCAAAATATTATTTCTTTATTTAGCTGTTTTATAGAATGCATAAGTTTTTTGTCTTATCGATGGAGGCGATTACATTGTATCTACAACCATAATGATGTGTCTACAACCATAACTGTTTGCCAAGCCTTAGCCCTCACCAAGTGATGAACTATGAGGATAAGAAAATATCATTACTGCTCGTATTCAGATCATTTCGGACAATGAATAGTCATGGACAACAACGAGCAGACCCACATTAACCCATAAAATACATGTCGTTAAAAATGTGCCTGCAGAAACCCACATAGTTTTATCCCCTAAACACCCCAATATGCCGAATTTGTTAAAATGTACGATGAAGATTGCTTCACCCTACGCTTGTTAACTGACATGCTATGGACACATTTTATATTTAAAAGAAACCCGATTTTTCTTGTTATTTTGCCGTCCTCAAAGCCAGCACATAATAATGAGAATAGGACATGAGAAAACATGAACTGGTTTTTATCACATAGAGCAGCATCCATCCCACCTCTACCTGAGAAACAATTGCCAGATTCACAGCACCAGTATCATTAGCATGACAAATGCCTTAACTCTTGAGTCACCAGGATGACATCTTGACTCACCACGATGACGTCTTGAGTCACCAGGATGACGGTGATGTGAAGGAGTGACAGAAGATGACATTTAACAAGATTGCCACCTAGAGAATCAACTCTAGAAGGCAGGTGGACAAGGAAGCTATTTGGCTTATCGAGAGTCCAACCTATCTATCTAAATGTACGCTGCCCTTCTTAGGTACATGTCAATTTTTTTTTTTTAAACATAGTTACACTACTAGCACCTACACAATCAGCCAATAATCTGTTCCATTCATTTACTGTTCTTTTCAAATATATAATCTACACTGCTTCTTTGCTAATGTAATTCCATGTCCTCTAGTCCTTCTCTCTTCCTTAACCGAGAATATGTTGTGACGCGCTAGTCCTGCATGTTGTAGGAATAATGGTGAGGTAGGAAGCTATCAGACAACTTCATGTCTCCAAACTCATCTGCAAAATGATAGACAACAGTAAACAAAGTGTATATACGCATCCAGTGACGTCACCAAACTCGTATGCAACGTGACAGTGAACAACAAAATGTGTATGCATCCGCTGACATTGTAACTGGTGTTGCTGTGTGTGTGTGTGTGTGCGCGCGCGTGCGTGCGTGCGTGCGTGTGTACAGGCAAAGGTATATCTATCGGATGATTCTTTGATCTAAGATCTGGCATTTATTTGCAATTACCAAACCTTGAACACTGCTGCCAATATCAATATTTGGTGTGTTGAAATTACGTTTATTATTTTAATTATATGTATGTATATACATACACTGTATATATATATATATATATATATATAGTGTGGGTATATATATATATATATATATATATACATACATATATATATATATACACATACATATATAGTGTGTATATATATATATATATATATATAGTATATATATAGTGCAACGGAAGCTATATACCTACGGACAAGGTCCGATGGCGGGCTCTTCAACCTCGCCCGCCTCAAAGCCAAGACTAAGGTACGCGAAGTCCTCATTAGAGACATGCTGTTTGCAGATGATGCGGCAGTTGCATCGCACACCCAGCAAGAACTACAGTCGCTGGTGAACTGCTTTTCTCAGGCCTGCAAGGACTTTGGACTCACCATCAGTCTCAAGAAAACGAAATTTTTGGGACAGAACACAGAGACACCCCCACTCATTACCATCGATGAATACGAACTTGATGCCGTCCAGCAATGTACATATCTCGGCTCCACTGTCACCGATAACCTCTCCCTAGACACTGAAATCAACCAGAGGATCGGCAAGGCAGCTACGACACTCGCTCGCCTCACAACTCGAGTTTGGACAGACCCGAAGCTGACAAGAAGAACGAAGATGGCAGTGTACAGCGCGTGTGTCATCAGTACATTGTTGTATGCCAGTGAAACATGGACTACATATGCCAAACAGGAGGGAATACTCAACACTTTCCACATGAGAAGCCTCGAACCGCCATATTCTGGGCATATCCTGGCAAGACAGAGTGACCAACGCCGAGGTTCTGTCCCGCGCTGGCCTCCCTACTTTGTACACCCTGCTCAGACAGCGTAGACTTCGCTGGCTGGGCCACGTCCACCGCATGGACGATGGGCGCATCCCAAAAGACATCCTCTATGGAGAGCCGGCATCTGGAAGGAGAAGCACCGGCAGCTGCGTTACAAGGATGTCGTGAAGAGAGATATGAAGGCACTTGACATCAACACCGCTACCTGGGAAGACACCGCAGCTGACCGCGCAACATGGAGAAGCACCCTAAACAACACCTGAAGACAGGAGAAGAAAAGCTGATGAACGCAACGGCTGACAAGTGGGCACTCCGAAAGGAACGCAGCGCCTCAGATAAACCAGAGACCACGTACAAATGTAACCTTTGCTGCAGAGACTGCTACTCCCACATTGGACTTTATAGCCACAAACGACGTTGCTCCAACCGAGCAACCTGAAGATGTACTCCATGGTCAACCCTGGCCGATGGATGCCTATGATGATGATATATATATACATATATAATCAAAATAATAAACGTAATTTCAACACACCAAATATTGGTATTGGCAGCAGCTCTCTCTCTGTGTCTGTGTCTGTCTGTCTCTCTCTATATAATATATATATATATATATATATATATATATATATATATATATATATATATATATATATATATATATATATATATATATATATATATACACACACACATTTATATCTTATGTAATGCAACCATGTGAACATTTGTGTACCTTTGTTGCATATTGTCATGACAGTAACTAATTAGTTTTTAATTCAGTTAAGTAAGGAAATACACCGTACTAATGATTTCTGAAGATTTCGAGGTAAATACTTTTCAGTTGTTAATGTCTTATTTATATTAGACTACCTTTTTATTAAGTATTGTGTGTGGTACTTGGTTTGTCGTTCTATAATATTTGTTTGATTGATTCAAGTCCTGACAAATAGTCCATACAAAGATGGACTAGAATAGAACAGGACAAAAAACAATAAATACAGTGACAGAACTGGTAAAGTAAAATCTCAGTCATAAGAAAGCTGTAAGGTTCGTGAACCTACCGCCAGCTGCCGCGGAAAAAAATCAAGAAATCTCAGAGAAATTACTAGCAGTAGTGAGATGGTAGTCCATTTTGCATTGTTTATTGTGAACGGTTTACATCCAGCAAAAGCAGGGAAAAGTGGATTGCTTGTGTTGTTTGTCAGCAATGGGCACACGAAAAGTGCACACCAAGTGATGGTTTCACTTACATTTGCCATCATTGTGATGATTTCGATGAATATTCATTTGACCGTACTTTTAGCCATATTACGTGCTGTGGATTTTGAAATGAAACGGTTTTGTTTTTATGTTATATTTAAATAAAGCAGGGCATGCCTTTCAAATCTATGAGTTATTGTTATAGTACCAGAGGTACGAATCCAGTTATCTGGTGGTACTACTTAAAGACCCTGTCTCTTGATTCGTACTTTTCGAATGAAACTCAACACATTGTGTGATATCTGTTGTGTGTAGCATTTGGTAACATAAAACATTCTATGTGGTAAAACTATACTGGCAATATTTTACGTGCAAATATTAGTGCTCTGGGATATCAAACTCGTGATGCAGAGTTGTTTTTTTCTAAAGTGGTACAGGCACTGGTACTATACCAGTAACTCTCCCCTACAAAGTGTTTCTAAGAGTTTCCGCGTGCGTCAAGTACAAGTGTTTCTACAAGGTGTTTCTAAGAGTTTCCGCGTGCGTCAAGTACAAGTGTTTCTACAAAGCCTGTTTCTAAGAGTTTCCGCGTGAGTCGGGTACAAGTGTTTCTACAAGGTCTGTTTCTAAGAGTTTCCGCGTGCGTCAGGTACAAGTGTTTCTACAAGGTATGTTTCTAAGAGTTTCCGCGTGCGTCAGGTACAAGTGTTTCTACAAGGTCTGTTTCTAAGAGTTTCCGCGAGAGTCAGGTACAAGGTGTTTCTAAGAGTGTATTGGTGCTTCAGGTACAACTGGTTCTACAAGGTAAGACTGCTAACATGCCAGATAAAATAATGCTCTGGGTAAACGGTGCTCCGCAAGTGTCACATATGAAAGGGATATTGCCAATGTGAATCACCATGTGTCTCTTTAAAGCATTACTCTGTGTGAACTCCCAACCGCAAATATCACACTTTTACAGTGAACTGCCCGGTATGCATGAGTACGGACATGTGCTTTTAAAACACAACTGGTTACACACTCGTCAGTGTGGATGCTTTTGTGCGCCTTTAACTGGGTAGCCTGTGCGCATTTAAAACCGCAAGTATCGCATTTGTGCAGATTCTCACCAGTGTGAGTTCGTATGTGTACCTAGCATTATCTGCGAATTGCCCACCGCAAATACCACATTTGAAGGGTTGTTCCCAGTGTATGTTCGTATATGCCTATTTAAAACATAATTGTCTCTAAACTGTACTCCACAGGTGGCACATGTGATAGGTTTCCAAGAATTTGGTTTCCCTTCGCTGCTGCAATTCCACACTGCTCTGATACCTTCATGTCAGCACTAATGGTTAACCCTAAGTCCTTTTCCTTTACAGTAGTATTTAGTACAGTACCACCCATTGTATATTGTGCATTTTCATTCCCATGTCCTGTGTGGAGGCACTTACACTTTCCAAAGTTAAGCAGCATTTGCCATTTCTCAGACCATTCTATCAACTTATTAAGATCATCTTGTAAATGCTGTCTATCTGCATCACTTTTAATTTTCCTTAAAGTTATCTCAACATCATTCATAGACTATCGCTGTCCACGTGCGCTGTCCCTCTGCGTGGCTTAGCCGCAGACCGGCTTTTAAACCCTACCCCGACAGATGACGCGCTACGCCCCCACATGGCCCGACCGATGACCGCTACTCCCACGTCACGTCCTCACAGTTTCCCGACCAGCAAAGCTACAGTACCCAGAATGTAATAGCGGCCGCTCCAGTCCCTTGGGAGCCTGCACCACTGCACTATATATATATATATATATATATATATATATATATATATATATATATATATATATATATATATATATATATATATATATATAATGCTCAATGCCACACCTGTACTACAATTCTACCCCTTAATGTTATCATAATTCTACACATGTCTAGACATGTTGTGGAATATTTAAAATGTCAACAGTAACATGCATGCACTGATACACCACATGCATGCATGATACACCACGTACAGTCTGCACATATGCTGCGTGATACGGTGAGTACGAATCGAGACTTCTGACTATGTGACTTCAGGGCTTCTGCAGTGTGTGCATACCCGGAGTATTTACGAAGTATATGTAAATGCAGCCATAATCTACAGAGGGCCACTTTGACACATCAACTACCCATTCCGTCCTGTCAGTGTCAGTGTCAGTGTCAAGCCTCAACTTGGCTCAAGGCTGTACGGGTCCCAAGGCAATGGCAATACCAATGCCATGGCAATTAATAATGACAGTTTAGATCTGCCTATAATAGCGATTCAACGACACACTGTCAAGTTAGTTTATTTGGTCAGCCAAGTGAAGTTTTTCATTACTCACATGTGTCCATCCACAAAAAGAACTAATTAATAACAGTAATAACATCCACAAAACGAACGATTAATATATAACCAACATAACACAGCACACCCCGGCTTTAGCCTTAGTTTGCCAAACACAGCAATCCCGAATAGTTACTTAGCCGACCGACAGTCGATGTAAGACCACAATAAGGTGCTCGTCCGCCATTACCGAAATATGCAGAGTGTTTGAATTTCTGTGAGCACATATGTAGTGTGGAGTGAGTAGAAATATGTTTTTTTTTGTAATAATCCTTCTGTTAAATTATGACAGCTGTCAGTCGGTGCATTTCTGCGTATTAATACAGTTGTCATTTTGCTTGGTGATGTAATCAGGGGGCAATCCGTGGATGTTTCAAGCAGAAATGGAGGAATGTAAGGTTGGAAAGAAGTTTGTGGGAGTCTGAGGTGTGAGAAGTTCTCGAATTTTTCACAGAACCTCGATCTGTCAATGGAGAGTAAATATGCTGTGAAATTGTCAATAACAAATCTCACCAAGACCAGTAGGAAATAAAAGAAATGCTATAATGGTCGCCTATAAAAAAAACAAATGTGGTCTGACTCCGACCTTGTCACGCGTGTCCAACTCACTGATCTATATAATTATACATTGCACGGTTATAATTATGGTATATGGTTATACATATTGTACGTCACGTGGTCCAACTACATTTTCGGCCTCTTTTTCGTTCTCGCACTGCTCGGGAAGGTAGGATTTTCTACACTGTTACAGTTTTAACATTGTGTTTTCCCACCCTCCTACTCCCTGTTATATAATATCGACTATTATTGCGATATTTTTGGTTAGGGCGGTTAGGCACCGTTTGCTACATTTAATTATGGTTTTATTACATATTGTAATGGAAATTAGTTACAACTCTGTTCCGATCCATGACTGCGTCTGCAGTACACGTACGTACATGTTACACTTACAACTAGGCCATTTTCCAAGGCAAGCCCAACTTCAAGGGCATATAATGACGCCCTGCACTAATTTTTTTAGCACCTAGCTATCTAGCTATGACTATATAAAATATATGCCTTTTATCTTGCGTCCTGTCCTTCAGGAGTAGTCTGGTGGCCAATTACCAATGGGGTTAAGGCAAAAATGTACCCAAAAAATTAAGATTTGTTCTGTGATGCGTTTCCATGGAAACGGCAGCCATGTTGGATTTTAGGCATACGTTTTATAAACGCGCGAAAACGAGGCTGCATGGGGGGCAGTTTGGGGCAGGAAATCCATAATTAATTCTGCATGTTAACGACTTTGTTTTGTTTTTGGGTCTAATAATCGAACTGTTCCCAAATAGCGTATTTCAGTTATACTGTCCGAAGGATTACTACAAACAGAAGCAGTCGAACACTTTGCCGGTGACAATGATCACGGAAATCATGAATTAATCGATTATTATGGTGGTTGCCATGGCATCGCCGGCTAGTATTTGTGTTTGGCGATTTTGAAGAGTGCCATTTTCGCGCAGTACAACCTGTTTGGGGCAAACATATACATCATTACATGTGTAATGATTATGTGCAATTAGACAACTTGTCAGATATAAGTGGTTATTGAAACGACAACGTACAGCAGTGTAAAATGCAAAAAAGACACGTACGGCCTAACATTCAACATTGTCATTGACATTCAACATTGTCGCGACATTGATGATTGTGACTTGTGTCTATTATTTGCACTACGACTACGTAAATCGCTATATGTCTATGGCTATGATATAGTGTGGTAAACTCAATATTAAATCGGACATTTAATATAAGAAAGGTATAACACAAGATATTTATGACATGATTTTCCTAGTATTCATCAGTCGAAATTAAGTTACAACTGTCATTCATCGAATATTATAATTGTGTCCAGTCCCCAATCAGCTCCAGTCAGACCAGTCGCGTGGAGTCTCGCCATGTATCGTGACCGGTGAACCACTTACACTAAGTTACAGGCCCTATAACATATCTTGACTATGGTCAGGCCAAATTCAATAAAAAAAATAGTGAGCATGTACTTAAAATTATACTAAAAATACCATAGAGATCGAGATTTTTCAATCAATTTTGCAAATGTATTTCTTTACATGTTTTACAATGTTACTGTCATCAACATTTCTGATGATGGCCTACTTTTGTATCACACTATGTCTATGAGAAAGAGTTTCAGAAAGGTATGCACATATCTACAAAAATGGCTTTATGACAGCAAATTAAGGAGCATACATTCAGCATGTACTACAACAAAATTTAAGACATTATAATGTAGCGTGGGGCACGTCAGGAGGCAACACACGTGTGATTGTTGTGCTATATTCTGTATTCGGCATTTAATACGTGTTATAAGTAAAGTATAAGTAAGTAAGTAGAAGTAAAGTTGAAGTAAATTGAAGTCTAAGTAAAGCATAAGTCCCCACCACAGCTACACCACTGTGTGAGTGTAGGTCACTTCATCCTGCCTGGTATGTTGTCATCAGCTTCAGGGATGGTGACTTATCAGCTCAAGTGAGGTGAAAAGAGGCTGACTACATCTCACGTGATCAGTGACCAGTGAGTCAGTGACCAGTGTCACATGGCAGATGTAGTTATAAATGTATTCCTTGAAAATGTATAAATGATATAAAATGTACAAAGTTACTTGATTTACCTCAATGACATGTAAGGATAATATAATATTATGACAACAGATAAAATAAATGAAATATAACCTTTTCATATAATTATGGGTGCTGCCACCTTGTGAAAGGCAAACACCAAAAAGTGTGCACTGTCACATTAATATACACTGATAAATAAAAGAGATACACTCTTTTTAGGTATAATTTTTGACGAAAACTTGTATTTGAGAAAAACACAAGCAACTGGAACATGACACTACAATACCTAAAATGTACAGAATTGTATAATACTTTTCCAATAGGTTACATAGCAACATGCATCTAAACTAGTGTTCATTTCCACAAATCCCTTCCAGCAATTACACAATAAAGAACAATTAACATAAACACATTACACTACAGTCTGTAATCTGTTAGATATAGAAAGAAAAATAATTTGTTAAATAACATCATCTCGAAATGTCCCACCAGTCTAAACAAATTCCATCTGTAAAGACATTAGCAGATAAATAATGTCAAGTCGAAATGACCCACCAGTGTGAAAAATGTTCCATCATTTAAAACAATAGTAGTAGGTAAATAATGTCTAGAAGAAATGTTCCACCAGCCTAAGACATCGCTGGTGCAATGTGAAACTTATAAATGTCCCTAACTTGTTGTGCATGTGCACCTAAAAGCCTCCTTTGGCATAGCTGCCACTGTCAGAGACATGTGCCGCCTTGCGAGCCCGCCTTGCCTCCTTCGTAATGGCTTGCGCCTGACGCAACGACTGCCTTAGTCGCTGCATGTCAGCCTTCTTGGCTGATGCCAGTAGTTGCGAGCCAGACACAATGCCCACCGCCTCACAGAGCCTGCCCAAGTAGAGCTCAATGCCACTGTTAAATTCTGCGATGGCAACACATTTCGCAGCGGTCAGCCTCTCCAAGCCGACAAATCCGGTCTTGTGGCACTTTGCCCTGATCTTGGAGTGCAATGATTCATTTGCATTCTGCGTTGCCCCCCTCAGACAACGACGGAGCGGACCGGGATGGCCCAACCTCATGTAAAGCTTCCTTCACGTGAGATGCCACCAGAGATGACCCGTGGCATGCCGATGTCATGATGAGGGCCTGGCGTCGGACCCGTTGCCTTCGCACGCTTGAAGAAGCACCATCAGGGCAACCATCGTGCTGTGGAGATGGCGTGATAAAATTATGCAAATACAGCATCGGTCATCGCCTTCTCATCATGTGGATGGGCCTGGATAGTAGCCCTTGAGCTTGGCGATTGTGGCATGCATCAACTTGCCGTGGCCATGACCACCATGGGTGATGCCACTCTTCTTGCTCTCAGTTGCCAGTTTATGTAGGGCCATGCCAAGCCAATTTGCCATGTGGTTGACAGACTCCTCTATCTCAACGGGTGTATCACCATACACTTTGAGGCTGCACAGATGGTTGTGGGTCTTGGCGTCTCCATCTGACAAAAGGGTAGTGTAGCAGAACCCATAGTTATCAATGGAACGCTCCCACAGCTGCTCGGCCGCAGCCATCTCCATCCCTCCACATGAGCCACTGTAGTTACAGTCACAGTCCGTGTGTTTGTATTTACAGTCACAGTCCGTGTGTGTGTAGTTACAGTCACAGTCCGTGTGTCTGTAGTTACAGTCACAGTCCGTGTGTCTGTATTTACAGTCACACTCCGTGTGCCTGTATTTACAGTCACAGTCCTTGTGCCTGTATTTACAGTCACAGTCCGTGTGTCTGTAGTTACAGTCACAGTCCCTGTGTCTGTAGTTACGGTCACAGTCCGTGTGTCTGTAGTTATGGTCACAGTCCGTGTGTCTGTAGTTACGGTCACAGTCCATGTGTCTGTAGTTACGGTCACAGTCCGTGTGTCTGTAGTTAGAGTCACAGTCCGTGTGTCTGTAGTTATGGTCACAGTCCGTGTGTCTGTAGTTACGGTCACAGTCCGTGTGTCTGTAGTTAGAGTCACAGTCCGTGTGTCTGTAGTTAGAGTCACAGTCCGTGTGTCTGTAGTTAGAGTCACAGTCCGTGTGTCTGTAGTTATGGTCACAGTCCGTGTGTCTGTAGTTACGGTCACAGTCCGTGTGTCTGTAGTTACGGTCACAGTCCGCGTGTCTGTAGTTACGGTCACAGTCCGCGTGTCTGTAGTTAGAGTCACAGTCCGTGTGTCTGTAGTTACGGTCACAGTCCGTGTGTCTGTAGTTACGGTCACAGTCCGTGTGTCTGTAGTTACGGTCACAGTCCGTGTGTCTGTAGTTACAGTCACAGTCCGTGTGTCTGTAGTTACGGTCACAGTCCGTGTGTCTGTAGTTACGGTCACAGTCCGTGTGTCTGTAGTTACGGTCACAGTCCGTGTGTCTGTAGTTACAGTCACAGTCCGTGTGTCTGTAGTTACAGTCACAGTCCGTGTGTCTGTAGTTTCGGTCACAGTCCGTGTGTCTGTAGTTACGGTCACAGTCCGTGTGTCTGTAGTTAGAGTCACAGTCCGTGTGTCTGTAGTTAGAGTCATAGTCAGTGTCTGTAGTTATGGTCACAGTCCGTGTGTCTGTAGTTAGAGTCATAGTCCGTGTGTCTGTAGTTACGGTCACAGTCCGTGTGTCTGTAGTTACGGTCACAGTCCGTGTGTCTGTAGTTAGAGTCATAGTCCGTGTCTGTAGTTACGGTCACAGTCCATGTGTCTGTAGTTAGAGTCATAGTCCATGTGTCTGTAGTTACCGTCACATCCTCCTTCCATTTCTAGTATGCAGCCGTCTCTTCCCCACCGTAGCGTGCCACAGCACCTGCACAACTGTGACAGTACAGTGACAAAATCACAAAGTCGATGACGTGTCCTGTCGCAACCTCAATCATGCATCCGATGGCATACTTCGACTTGTGGCCGCGATTCATCCACGTGCCGTCGAAGCTCACAGCAAGGTTGATGATGTCCTCCTCAGTCACAAAACCCAAACAAAATCCCAAACCTCATGCATATGGCGGACAACTTCGGCCGCCTCGTCAATGAGTGATGAAATCGCCACTACGTTCGCCTTGGCAATCATCTCACATGTTTTGCTTACATCTTACCAGTGAACCTCATGCGTATGGCGGACAATGATTGATGAAGTCGCCACTATGTACGCCTTGGCAATCGTCTCACATGTTTTGCATACATCTTACCAGTGAACCTCATGCGTATGGCAGACAATGATTGATGAAGTCGCCACTAGGTTCGCCTTGGCAATCGTCTCACATGTACGTCTTACGCACGCTCATGTCAAGATGACGACCCAGCTTCACAAGGCCAGCATGACCCACTCCCATGTCCACGGTGGCGGTAATGACCGAACGTGTCACCACATATGGCACATTGGCAACTGTCGCTCCACCGAGTCGATCGCTGCTGTACGTCGTCAGCAGCAGACAAACGAGGCCAAGGTTGCAGTCCACAGGTCGAATGATGAGGGTGCTGCAACCACACAACATACACGCCAAGCCCTCTACGAGTGCCGACATCACTTGACAGTGAAGCATGACGGCTGTCACATCACTGGTGCAAGTGTCATCTTCAGTTTCACCTACATCTGGCAGGTGACGATAATCAAACTTTCTCTTTGTTGCTGACAAAGGAGTCGTTGACGATGTTGATGAAGTTGGCTCACTCTGAACCTACAGATGAAATTATATTACCAGTCATAAGGATTTGTGCCTTTGGCTCCCAAATAGCATCCTGTTGTGCACATTTTTGATTGTCCAATGTCCGCATGTGTTTTTTTGTTAGTTTAACATTGTTGTCCCATTTGTTACTTCATATGCAGTACTATGCACATAAATAATAAAACAAGTATTAAACGAATTATCGACAGTGACTTTCCGTAACATGATCATTACATCGACCTATTGAAATGAAGATGGCTGCCAGCAAATGCATTTGGTGATTCGCGCATGTATGCTGCGATGTATATGCGCCCCTATATTCACTCACACTTACTGCACAATGTACACATACAATGCGGAAAAGTGCCGTACGAATAGCTTAGAGGTTCCGCATCCAGGTCTGGAGCTAGAGCCACTTTGTATTATATATGTACATGATGGGGTTTTAGAGCGCTTTCCCCATCTCTGTTGCTAGCACACAGAGAGTCATTATACAGTGTACCTATTGTCATTATTGAGTTGTTGAATCCTTCCACCTGCGTGTGGTTGGTCCCCCCCCCCACCTTTGATGTTCTGAGTTGATATTGTTATTAATTAAGATTGCCATTTTGATTATTGTAATGTTTTTTCTGCATAATATATGCAAAGCTAATGACTGGCTTTACACGCATGTATATATGGTGGGGGGAGCCAATCTATTACAGGAGTGGCCGTGTGTGGTCGGTTCCCCCACCTTTGCTGTATAACCTAGTAGTAGTTGATTTCTTTGTACATATTATAGTTATTGAATCTACATAAAAGCTGGCTACTCAATAGCTCCTATACAAACATACATTCCGACTTGTGTCATATATAATTTATCAGCAAACTAGCCACGTTTCCGAGGCACAACATTATCTGGTAGTGTGGTCCCACATAAATATATATAAAGCTCTCATACAAACATATACTCGCTTCGTATTACTTAGCAAACTAATATGGTAGCCACGATTCCTGGTTTCTTTAGTAAGTAGGAGCATCCCAAATAAAATGGGTTTGACTCACTGACATGTAGCGTAATGAAGCATGCAGAAATAAGATAAACAATTAACTCGTAATATTACACAGTGTTTAAACGTCAATACAGGCAAGCTGTTACAAACTGACTGAGTAGCTAGGAAGAACATATAAAACCACTGAATGGCTACTGGGTAGTACTGGCTGGGTGAGATATAATTAGATATTTATATTTTTTAAAGATTGATATAAATGATGGTTGACACATTCTGGTTAAAATCTACAAGTGTTGTCAGTCTTCACTGGGCTTATGTTTGCATTGGTAATGTTTGAACTTTAACTGGTTACACATTGGACAGTTTGGAGATATCCTGGCTTCACTGGGTAGTCCTAGTATTTGCTTAGCATGTGACACTGGGAAAATGTGATTGTTATCTAGGCAATTTCAGTGGTTCTTTGAAGCACTCATTCACACAAGGCAGTAGGACCAGTCTAATTGACTTCCCATTCATTAGTTTCATCCACTGATTATAGCTGCTGGGTAATGTTTGACCACCAGATTCATTGCGCAACTTTTCTTGATCATTAAACACTTGCCTACACAGCAGTACTCCTAACTCTCTGTCAGATGTCCTTAACAGCATCACAAAGATATCATCTGCTCAATTCCTTTTCATTCAATTCAGAATCTTTCAATTCCAATGAAATTTATTTTTTTTCAAAATTTTTCATTCCAATTCCTGCTTCATTTCTGGAATTGAATTGATCAATTCCAATAATGTGTATACAGTATATCTAAGTATATCCAGCCGAATGCTTCTACACCATGATCCTCGATCCTTGTTGAGCTACGCTACTACTGGCCGATCGGCTGCCTAAAGTTGAGGATTGAGCGGAGTTGAACTATACAAGTATAGTGCTCAGTTGATCGACTTTGCCAGTTGCTACTGCATCAGCTATGGGAACATTGCAAATACCCACCCCAATTTGAAGGTGGATACACAACTAGCCTTGATTACCCAGGCTCTGTAAGATGGTAGCACTTTTTAGCCCCTCAAATCTTCTGCATTACTTCTCAGCCAAGGGACAGTCGGTTTTAAGTGAGTCTAATACACGAATGGTCGGAATCCTAATATGATGAATTGTCATGTCCTAAACATTGCATGTAACACGAGCAGCATGTGGCTGACTTAAACCTGTGTGGCTGACCACACTCCTCATTGGCCATTTCATTGGGTGACATTAAAATGAGTTTTTGAAGCCACATAATCTAGCTCATTATGGCAACAGATTATGCGATCAGAGAACTGTTGTTTTCATTTAAGTATAAAAATATACTGGTGAAATGCCAATCCCATTGTAATCTTATACTTAACTTGCCTAAATTATTAAGGCCTTTTCAAAACGGTTTATTGTATCTGAGCATTTCTTTGAGAGTTGTGACAGGACCTCTCTATCTCTGCCATATCTCCACCATTCCCTCTCTTCCTCCTTAGGCTCCTTTCCTTCCTCCCTCTCTTCCCCTCCAACTCCCCATCCCTCTCCTCACTCATGCATTTTTCCAATCTCCATCTTCATTATTGTTATGCTTTTAACAAGTAATTTTATCTGTTATGTTGTGCATTTGCTTTGACCACAAGGGAGGAAGACCCTCTCATGCACTTCTGTGCTCCATCCCTTTTGCTCTGTCTGTCTGTCTGTCTCTCTGTCTGCCTGCCTGCTTGTCTGTCTGCCTGTCTGTCTCTCTGTCTGTCTCTCTGTCTGTCTCTCTCTCTCTCTCTGTCTCTCTCTCTCCACCCCCCCTCTCTCTCACCACTTTGAGTACTGGTCTGGCGAGGCTCCCTCATTACCTCATTACCACATTTTCATGATGGTATCCATGTTAAGAGAACAACAACATAATCAGTTGCTGCAACTCAACATAAACTGCCTTCACATGTCATCTTCTCTGTAACCTCTTAGAAAGAAGATAAGATGGATGACGGCACCAAATGGACATTTCTGGAGCACAAAGGCCCATTGTTTGCTCCACCCTATGAACCACTACCTGATGATGTAAGGTTGTTGTACAAAGGCAAGAAGGTGAAGCCGAAAGAGATTAAGCTGAGTGAGAGGGCAGAGGAAGCAGCTACTTTCTACGCTCGTCTGCTGCAAAAACCCTGTGTGGAGGACGACATCTTCAACGAGAACTTCTGGAAGGTTTGCTAAAAATTAATAGCAGCTAAGATACGCTAAGAATAAGTAATTACCAAAGCACTTTTGTAAGTTATTTGAGCTGTATGGGCTTTATTAAAAATAACTCTAGTGTCTGACTCAGGATAGGGATATGTCATCTCATTCTTCTTATCATTGCTCCTAAACAATCACTGCATTGTTAAATGGAGGCGGCTTTTTCTCTACACAGAATTCCCAAGCGTAGTTATCTTTATAAGGAATAATAATAATAATAATAATAAAAGCATTTATATAGCACCATAAATCCAAGTTACCTTGTTCGAAGGCGCTGTTACAACATATCATAGAAAGAGACTAAAAGTAAAAAAATCATAAAACATGGCATCAAATATCGAAATAAATTATCATAAAAATACACATACTAATAATAATAAAAATACTTATAATAATAATAATAGTACATATTATGATTGTAGAATTGAGAATTGGTTGTGGTGAATGTGAAAAAATGGGAAATCATTAAATTTAAAAGATATTGGTTACTCAACTGTCAAGACAGTTTTGCCGTTATAGCTTTTTTGAAACCAGATGTTTTCTTTAAACTTCGAACATTTTGTTGTGGGTAGTAACTTTCAGACTGCGAACATCATTACAGGCTAATTAACAAAGTAACTAAACACAATCTGGGGGACAGTGTACATATGACATATAGCTTTACAACAGGTTTGCCGGAACAGAATGGGTGACAGTTGACAATGACATGTCCGTTGACAATGATGTGTGTTTCTTATAGGACTGGCGTGAGACAATGACTGTGGAAGAAAAGGAAACCATCAAAGACTTGACAAAGTGTGACTTCTCTGAAATTTCTGAACACTTCACTCGACTCAAACTGAAGCATAAGAAACGTACAAAGGAGGAGAAAGATGTACGACATCACTGTCAGTCTCCATGATAACATTGCTCATTAGATGCTTCTATACATCACTGTCAGTCTCCATGCTAACTTTAACATTGCTCATTAGTTGCTTCCATACGTCACTGTCAGTCTCCATGCTAACATTGCTCATTAGTTGCTTCCATACATCACTGTCAGTCTCCATGCTAACTTTAACATTGCTCATTAGTTGCTTCCATACATCACTGTCAGCCTCCATGCTAACATAGCTCATTAGTTGCTTCCATACATCACTGTCAGTCTCCATGCTAACATAGCTCATTAGTTGCTTCCTTACATCACTGTCAGTCTCCATGCTAACATTGCTCATTAGTTGCTTCCATACATCACTGTCAGTCTCCATGCAAACATAGCTCATTAGTTGCTTCCATACATCACTGTCAGTCTCCATGCTAACATTGCTCATTAGTTGCTTCCATACGTCACTGTCAGTCTCCATGCTAACATTGCTCATTAGTTGCTTCCATACATCACTGTCAGTCTCCAAGCTAACATAGCCCATTAGTTGCTTCCATACATCACTGTCAGTCTCCATGCTAACATTGCTCATTATTTGCTTCCATACATGACAGTCAGTCTCCGTGCTAACATAGCTCATAGTTGCTTCCATACATCACTGTCAGTCTCCATGCTAACATAGCTCATTAGTTGCTTCCATACATCACTGTCAGTCTCTATGCTAACATTGCTCATTAGTTGCTTCCATACATCACAGTCAATCTCCGTGCTAACATAGCTCATTAGTTACTTCCATACATCACTGTCAGTCTCCGTGCTAACATAGCTCATTAGTTGCTTCCATACATCACAGTCAGTCTCCATGCTAACATAGTTAATTAATTACTTCCATGCATCACTGTCAGTCTCCATGCTAACATTGCTCATTATTTACTTCCATACATCACTGTTAGTCTCCGTGCTAGCATTGCTCATTAGTTGCTTCCATACATCACTGTCAGTCTCCGTGCTAGCATTGCTCATTAGTTGCTTCCATACATCACTGTCAGTCTCCGTGCTAGCATTGCTCATTAGTTGCTTCCATACATCACTGTCAGTCTCCTTGCTAACATTGCTGATTAGTTGCTTCCATACATCACTGTCAGTCTCCGTGCTAGCATTGCTCATTAATTGCTTCCATACATAACTGTCAGTCTCCATGCTAACATTGCTCATTAATTGCTTCCATACATCACTGTCAGTCTCCATGCTAACATTGCTCATTAGTTGCTTCCATACATCACTGTCAGTCTCCATGCTAACATTGCTCATTAATTGCTTCCATACATCACTGTCAGTCTTCATGCTAACATTGCTCATTAGTTGCTTCCATACATCACTGTCAGTCTCCATGCTAACATTGTTCATTAGTTGCTTCCATACATCACTGTCAGTCTCCGTGCTAGCATTGCTCATTAATTGCTTCCATACATCACTGTCAGTCTTCATGCTAACATTGCTCATTCGTTGCTACCATACATCACTGTCAGTCTATGTGCTAACATTGCTCATTAGTTGCTTCCATACATTACTGTCAGTCTCCATGCTAGCATTGCTCATTAGTTGCATCCATACATCACTGTCAGTCTCCGTGCTAGCATTGCTCATTAGTTGCATCCATACATCTCTGTCAGTCTCCATGCTAACATTGCTCATTAGTGGCTTCCATACGTCACGGTCAGTCTCCGTGCTAACATTGCTCATTAGTTGCTTCCATACATCACTGTCAGTCTCCATGCTAGCATTGCTCATTAATTGCTTCCATACATCACTGTCAGTCTCCATGCTAACATTGCTCATTAATTGCTTCCATACATCACTGTCAGTCTCCATGCTAACATTGCTCATTAGTTGCTTCCATACATCACTGTCAGTCTCCATGCTAACATTGCTCATTAATTGCTTCCATACATCACTGTCAGTCTCCATGCTAACATTGCTCATTAGTTGCTTCCATACATCACTGTCAGTCTCCATGCTAACATTGCTCATTAATTGCTTCCATACATCACTGTCAGTCTCCATGCTAACATTGCTCATTAGTTGCTTCCATACATCACTGTCAGTCTCCATGCTAACATTGCTCATTAGTTGCTTCCATACATCATTGTCAGTCTCCGTGCTAGCATTATTGCTCATTAATTGATACCATACATCACTGTCAGTCTCCATGCTAACATTGCTCATTCGTTGCTACCATACATCACTGTCAGTCTATGTGCTAACATTGCTCATTAGTTGCTTCCATACATTACTGTCAGTCTCCATGTTAGCATTGCTCATTAGTTGCATCCATACATCACTGTCAGTCTCCGTGCTAACATTGCTCATTAGTTGCTTCCATACATCACTGTCAATCTCCGTGCTAACATTGCTCATTAGTTGCATCCATACATCACTGTCAGTCTCCGTGCTAACATTGCTCATTAGTTGCTACCATACATCAGTGTCAGTCTCCGTGCTAGCATTGCTCATAAGTAGCTTCCATACATCACTGTCAATCTCCGTGCTAGCATTGCTCATTAGTTGCATCCATACATCACTGTCAGTCTCCGTGCTAACATTGCTCATTAGTGGCTTCCATACGTCACGGTCAGTCTCCATGCTAGCATTGCTCATTAGTTGCTTCCATACATCACTGTCAGTCTCCGTGCTAGCATTGCTTGTTAGTTGGTTCCATACATCACCGTCAGTCTCCATGCTAACATTGCTCATTAGTTGCTTCAATACATCACTGTCAGTCTTCGTGCTAACATTGCTCATTAGTTGCTTCAATACATCACTGTCAGTCTCTGTGCTAACATTGCTCATTAGTTGCTTCCATACATCACTGTCAGTCTCCATGCGAACATAGCTCATTAGTTGCTTCCATAGATCACAGTCAGTCTCCATGCTAACATTGCTCATTAGTTGCTTCCATACATCACTGTCAGTCTCCATGCTAACGTAGCTCATTAGTTGGTTCCACACATCACTGTCAGTCTCCATGCTAACATTGCTCATTAGTTGCTACCATACATCACTGTCAGTCTCCATGCTAACATTGCTCATTAGTTGCATCCATACATCTCTGTCAGTCTCCGTGCTAACATTGCTCATTAGTTGCTACCATACATCACTGTCAGTCTCCATGCTAACGTAGCTCATTAGTTGGTTCCACACATCACTGTCAGTCTCCATGCTAACATTGCTCATTAGTTGCTACCATACATCACTGTCAGTCTCCATGCTAACATTGCTCATTAGTTGCATCCATATATCTCTGTCAGTCTCCGTGCTAACATTGCTCATTAGTTGCTACCATACATCACTGTCAGTCTCCGTGCTAACATTGCTCATTAGTTGCTACCATACATCACTGTCAGTCTCCGTGCTAACATTGCTCATTAGTTGCTACCATACATCACTGTCAGTCTCCATGCTAACATTGCTCATTAGTTGCTACCATACATCAATGTCAGTCTCCATGCTAACATTGCGCATTAGTTGCTACCATACATCACTGTCAGTCTCCATGCTAACATTGCTCATTAGTTGCTACCATACATCAGTGTCAGTCTCCGTGCTAACATTGCTCATTAGTTGCTACCAAACATCACTGTCCGTCTCCATGCTAACATTGCTCATTAGTTGCTACCATACATCACTGTCAGTCTCCATGCTAACCTTGCTCATTAGTTGCTACCATACATCACTGTCAGTCTCCGTGCTAACATTGCTCATTAGTTGCTACCATACATCACTGTCAGTCTCCATGCTAACATTGCTCATTAGTTGCTACCATACATCACTGTCAGTCTCCGCGCTAACATTGCTCATTAGTTGCTACCATACATCACTGTCAGTCTCCGTGCTAATATTGCTCATTAGTTGCTACCATACATCACTGTCAGTCTCCATGCTATCATTGCTCATTAGTTGCTACCATACATCACTGTCAGTCTCCGTGCTAACATTGCTCATTAGTTGCTACCATACATCACTGTCAGTCTCCGTGCTAATATTGCTCATTAGTTGCTACCATACATCAGTGTCAGTCTCCGTGCTAACATTGCTCATTAGTTGCTACCATACATCACGGTCAGTCTCCACGCTAACATTGCTCATTAGTTGCTACCATACATCACTGTTAGTCTCCATGCTAACATTGCTCATTAGTTGCTACCATACATCACTGTCAGTCTCCATGCTAACATTGCTCATTAGTTGCTACCATACATCACTGTCAGTCTCCATGCTAACATTGCTCATTAGTTGCTACCATACATCACTGTCAGTCTCCATGCTAACATTGCTCATTAGTTGCTACCATACATCACTGTCAGTCTCCATGCTAACATTGCTCATTAGTTGCTACCATACATCACTGTCAGTCTCCATGCTAACATTGCTCATTAGTTGCTACCATACATCAGTGTCAGTCTCCGTGCTAACATTGCTCATTAGTTGCTACCATACATCACTGTCAGTCTCCGTGCTAACATTGCTCATTAGTTGCTACCATACATCACTGTCAGTCTCCATGCTAACATTGCTCATTAGTTGCTACCATACATCACTGTCAGTCTCCATGCTAACATTGCTCATTAGTTGCTACCATACATCACTGTCAGTCTCCATGCTAACATTGCTCATTAGTTGCTACCATACATCACTGTCAGTCTCCATGCTAACATTGCTCATTAGTTGCTACCATACATCACTGTCAGTCTCCATGCTGACATTGCTCATTAGTTGCTACCATACATCAGTGTCAGTCTCCGTGCTAACATTGCTCATTAGTTGCTACCATACATCAGTGTCAGTCTCCGTGCTAACATTGCTCATTAGTTGCTACCATACATCAGTGTCAGTCTCCATGCTAACATTGCTCATTAGTTGCTACCATACATCAGTGTCAGTCTCCGTGCTAACATTGCTCACTTGACTATTATTTCTGATCTTACTAACTGTCAAATTCCTTCTGTAAGATAGTCAGATGTGGTAGACATTTTTAAGAAGAAAATCTTAATTCGTATGGGTTTTTTTGATTTGAAGGAGGATGCACAGAAGAGAATGAAAGAGAAGGCTGAGTATGGCAGCGTTACAATCATGTTGGATCAGGAAGGTAAACATCCAGAGAAGATAAAAACTTACCATATACCACGACCAAGGATTTTGCAAGGTTTCGGATGTAACTCAAAAAGAGGCAAGCTAATAACACGAATCCTGCCAAAAGATGTGACCATAAATTGCAGCAAGTAAGTGAAATAACATTATGTATGTACCCGCTGCACATACAAACTCCTATGCAAAGCAGCAGTGCAAGACAAGTGATGATTGAAATTGGCCAAATATATGACAATTTTATTGTACTAGCTAAATCAGATGAACCACATATATACAACACATACATCACTACATCAACGCAGCTAGTATGCCGGCCCCAATGGTCTTGCTAAGAAGACCTACAAATTCTAACACACAAACCATATTAACAGTTCTATTTACACTATATTTAACATCGACACCATATCGGTGTGGGTCACTCTGCCACCTCCTGTAAAACCACCTACTTTATTTACCGCCCTAAAAACCCTGCGTACATAATGTACAGGAAAAAGCCTAGGCAAAACCTCATATACCGAATAAGCAAAAGGGAAAAGCGTCAAGAACCTATAGTATACAGCAAGTGTGGCACAGGGAGGTGGGTGGGAAACAAAATAACAGTATAACAATAACCAATGTAACCGTAACACCAAATAACTGAAATTGTGAATAAGCAAAACCGCTTGATAAACCACGCTCAGCTCTGTTCACGACGAACAGCGAATGGGGCAGAATATCTGGATGTAACCGGTTTATAAATGCCAAGGGCTAATTATTTCGCCCTATCATGATGCGCACACACAACTAAGCCCCTAGTACTAGCTAACCCGCTAGGATAGCACTGGCCTACTCCGCTAGGCGGCGGCACCACCGTCTCGCTTACTACTTCAGCATAAGATAAATTGTTTTACCAGGACTTTAAATTTGTCACATCATATAATTGTCTAATGAACAAGTAGAATCAAATGTTCCCTTCAGTTAGTTATTGAATGAAGAACTTTTGAAATGCTCGTCCATAAACAAATCTGGCTTGCTTCAAGTTTGACAGAAACCTTGAATAATGTTGGCATATGAAGGCGGGGGGTGGAGTTCCACATCACGTATTAAAATTTTATTTTGATTGCTTTAACATACAAACAAAGGGATTTATTATTTGTCTGTCTAGCAAGTGGCTTGGTTCACCTACAGAGTAATCCGCCTATCTCAGACTAACAAACAATTGCAAATTTCAAGCCATGCATTTTCTATATGCGTAATGCAAGGCTATAATATGATGTGTAGATTTTAAAATTTGATGACTTAAATGATTTTTTTATTTGAATCTCATTATCTCAATCAGTAAGTCTGTTATATATGTATAGTCCCATCACACAATTCTTTGCTACCACATAGGTGGGTGTATCATTCATGCTACTACCACACAGGTGTATCATTCATGTTGTTACAACACAGGTGTATCATTCATGTTGTTACAACACAGGTGTATCATTCATGTTACTACCATACAGATGTTGCATACATGTTACTACCACACAGTTGTAGCATTCATGGTGCTACTACATGAGTGTATTGTTAATTTTGCTACAACACAGGTGTGTCATACATGTTGCTACCACACTTGTGTATCGTTCATGTTGCTACCATACAGGTGTATCATACATGTTGCTACCACACTTGTGTATCGTTCATGTTGCTACCATACAGGTGTATCATTCATGTTGCTACCATACATGTGTATCATTCATGTTGCTACCATACATGTGTATCATTCATATTGCTACCATACATGTGTATCATTCATGTTGCTACCATTCAGGTGTATCATTCATGGTGCTGACAGTGTAAGGTTTGTGGCATACAAAATGGATGAATACTTCAAGAGGACTAGTAAGATGTATATCTTTTTGTAGGGGTTCAAGGTTTCCTGTGCCACCAACAGGACATCAGTGGAAGGAAGTTGTTCATAACAACAAGGTGAGGACATTGTAGGGGTTCAAGGGTTCCTGTGCCACCAAAAGGACATCAGTGGAAGGAAGTTGTTCATAACAACAAGGTGAGGACATTGTAGGGGTTCAAGGGTTCCTGTGCCACCAAAAGGACATCAGTGGAAGGAAGTTGTTCATAACAACAAGGTGAGGACATTGTAGGGGTTCAAGGGTTCCTGTGCCACCAAAATGGCATCAGTGGAAGGAAGTTGTTCATAACAACAAGGTGAGGACATTGTAGGGGTTCAAGGGTTCCTGTGCCACCAAAATGACATCAGTGGAAGGAGGTTGTTCATAACAACAAGGTGAGGACATTGTAGGGGTTCAAGGGTTCCTGTGCCAATAAAATGGCATCAGTGGAAGGAAGTTGTTCATAACAACAAGGTGAGTACATTGTAGGGGTTCAAGGGTTCCTGTGCCAACAAAATGGCATCAGTGGAAGGAAGTTGTTCATAACATCAAGGTGAGGACATTGTAGGGGTTCAAGGGTTCCTGTGCCAACAACAGGGCATCAGTGGAAGGACGTTGTTCATAACAACACGGTGAGGACATTGTAGGAGTTCTAGGGTTCCTGTGCCAACAAAAGGGCATCAGTGGAAGGAAGTTGTTCATAACAACACGGTGAGGACATTGTAGGGGTTCAAGGGTTCCTGTGCCACCAAAAGGACATCAGTGGAAGGAAGTTGTTCATAACAACACGGTGAGGATATTGTAGGGGTTCAAGGGTTCCTGTGCCACCAAAAGGACATCAGTGGAAGGAAGTTGTTCATAACAACAAGGTGAGGACATTGTGGAACCAAAAGGACATCAGTTGAAGGAAGTTGTTCATAACAACAAGGTGAGGGAGGACATTGTAAGGGGTTCAAGGGTTCCTGTGTCACCAAAAGGACATAAGTGGAAGGAAGGTGTTCATAACAACAAGGTGAGGACATTGTAATGGTTCAAGGGTTCCTGTGTCACCAAAAGGAGATCAGTGGAAGGAAGGTGTTCATAACAGCAAGGTGAGGACATTGTAATGGTTCAAGGGTTCCTGTGTCACCAAAAGGACATCAGTGGAAGAAAGGTGTTCATAACAACAAGGTGAGGACATTCAGCCAAAGAGGCACCACACATATCACAACCTAGTATGTATGTATGTATGTATGTATGTATGTATGTATGTATGTATGTATGTATGTATGTATGTATGTATGCATGTATGCATGCATGCATGCATGCATGCATGCATGCATGCGTATACGTATACGTATACGTATACGTATACGTATACGTATACGTATACGTATACGTATACGTATACGTATACGTATACGTATACGTATACGTATACGTATACGTATACGTATACGTATACGTATACGTATACGTATACGTATACATATACATATATATATGAAGGAGACTACTTTATCTTTTGTTCTTCCACCATGTTTCTTGTTGTATATGGGTGGGTCGATATTAAGTGTACTGGGAGTTGTACCTGAATTTATACTGTCTTGTAATGTCAGAACTGATCTCAACCACTCACAAGAATGGTCGAACAGGTATTGTAATTATCTGGCCCCCTGAGTCAGATGGAAATATGCAACTGCATCATTCAACGAACTTCCAGACAATTTGTAGGAAGTCTGCCAAGGGTAATGTAACCTACCATCCCTGGCTTGCGACGCCAAATGTATTGCCTAACATATACTTAGTCTGGCTCCGTCGCTTCACAAGGTGCAATAGACTTGGCCGCGCCCAAGTTGCTCGCCATAATTAATAAAATGAAAAAATGACCTATCCCTACAGCTCCCATCACCCTATCCAATCATTCAGTCTCTTCTCTTCTTACTTGGAGCCGCCATTGTTTAAGTCTTGCCTTCGCGTAGCTCCGTATTTATCAGTTTTGTGAGCTGATATAATATTGTCTTTAAACAAAGTTACGGTTTATTGTTTTTCTTTTCACCTCTGCAATATAGTGGGCTGTTTTCAGACCACTTTTCAGTTGTATATTTTTCTATTATTAGCCGTTTTTCGACTTCGCCCTTTTAATTTTAACGTAATTGTAATGGCGGACCACTCGCGAACACGCCACAGTCTACACTAGACTCACGCACGGCGGCGCCAATCATCCGAACAAGTGTCTCTTATCACGGTATTACAGTCGACAACAAGTACGATACTTGTTCACAGTGGACCAATTAAGTGTGGAATGGAATAGCATAAATGCCGCTCCGTTTCAGAAACGCAGGCGCCTGACACATGTAAACATCGCTGCAACCCGCGCTGACAGATGCGCAGCCACAAGTGGGCGGCTAGCCTACAAACATGTAGCATATCTCGCGGCAGCTTTCTTGGGTTTTCTCCGGTGCCATCCCCGGAGATGGTCCAAGACCGTGACCGTTAGTCCATGTTAGCTAGAGGATATTCTCAACCGTCTTTGTGAACAGCCAATATTACCAACCCTCTTGTGCTCCCGGTGGCTCAGTATCGACCTAAGTGTTTGACGGAACTGCCCGGACAAAAAATAGTCCCACCAGTTGGATTCCCAAAAGAGTATCCGAGCACACACCTGGCAGTCCATGTCAATGGACTTACTCCGATGGGCCCGGCTTGGGCGGAAAACTGGTGACATTCCTCCGGATAGAACGGAGATGAGCCCGGAGGGCCGGAGCCCGGAGGGCCGGAGCCCGGAGGGCCGGAGCCCGGAGGGCCGGAGCCCGGAGGGCCGACGCCCGGAGGGCCGGAGCCCGGAGGGCCGGAGCCCGGAGGGCCGGAGCCCGGAGGGCCGGAGCCCGGAGGGCCGGAGCCCGGAGGGCCGGAGCCCGGAGGGTCGAAGGGTCAGAAGTCCGGAGGCCCGGAGGTCCGGCAGAAGCCGGAGGTTAACACCGTTTGGCCGTATGGAAACCCGAAGCCAGAGACCCGGCCAGTTCTCTGGAGAACTGGAGATTGACCCTGTTCGGCGCAGGTCACCGACCGAAGCCAATCAGAAACCGCCGCAGCCTTAATGTTAAAGGTCACAAATGGGTGCTGTCAATATACGTTGCAATTACTGCGTTTCTCGACGTTGTCAAGGTCGCCCGGTCTCCGTGGACGGCAACCGAACAAACAGGCTGCAATTATGTGAAAATGTTGCACATTAAAACCGGAGTTTGCCTTCGCCGGCTCCACGACATGGGGTCTTGTTTCGAGACCCGCAACCCACTCACAGCTGGAAGAGCTGGTTTTCGGCCGGCGAATCGACAGCCGTTTCCACCAAAATTTACGGTTGACTGGTCGTTGAAACGTTGGTCCTGGGAATACACAGGTGATTCCCGGACATGACTTCCCGACTAGCGACATTACGTAGGCGAGTACCCACGCCGTACACCAGCAGAAGCGCCCGTACCATCCGGCAGCGTGACACACACAACAATTATATTTTCTTGCCGTTCTCCTATTCGGCGTTTGATGATCGTGTATTCCTGGTCGGATGATGATGGTGCCTGGAGTTCTGTTGACAAACAGTACACTGATCCAGCTCCACAATCAGTTGCTGTACAACCGTACGAACAATGTGCCAAGATATCACATTCAGAACGGGTCATCCTGGCCCACACGTTTCTCTATGATGAATTGCCAGCGACTGACAGTCTTGTCCCTCGCACAGTGCCACGTCTGTCAGCACTGGCACAAGCCGATTATACCATTCCTGTCGCTCCTCCAGCCTGGTTTTCCTTTTTCTGGGACAATGATCAATCACTTTCAGAAAATTCAGTAGAAATAAAAAAAAACCAAGGTGGGCAATTCACACCAATTTACTTCGGTACTTAGCTCCAGAGAGGTCCTGCACTCTCCGTTAGAGCTCTCTTCTACAGGTTTTCTGTTTTCACGAGAATCCCCTGTCATAGATAAGAGCTTCACCGAGATTTCTCGGTCACAGGTGGGGGGAGCACGATTCAGCATAGAGCAGAAGTATTTATGTGACCTCACAGCCAAGACACGCCAACGACTGTGTATTTCCTCATTCCAAGATTGAATGGGAGCTGTCCTCAATCGGTCCATACAAGGACTGATTGACCATCTGGACATTGGAAGCGTAGCCACAAAACAGCTGTTGGAACAGCTTAAGGCAACTTTACAGTTGTCCCAATCAGTGACAACTGCTTGCTTGGTCCGATGGCGCTACATTGGATTGCACCATCACCTACAACATCCTGCTGCATCAACGGGACCAAGCTCTATGAGGAGCCATTCCCCTTGTGTCTCAGGAGGAATGGGAGCGCCTTCATACTGCTCCATTTGGATCTTCGTCACTATTAAATTTTGATGAGCTCGCAACTAAGGTACAGTTGTGGGACAAGATGGCCAGTCGCCAACGAGACTATGCCCTATACAGGGGCTCGGCACCTTTTACCATCAGTAAAACACATGCTGCTCCACATTGGTCAGCACCGGCTGGATCTGCACAACGACGGCAGGCTGCTATGCCAATGCCACTGTCGTTCTCAAGTCAGCAGCCCTTTCTGGCCACCAGAGGACGTGGTTAAGGACGTCCCTTTCACCAACGAGGAGGACGACGACACAGGTCAGGAATACCTGTGTCATTGGACTCTGACACTGGTCAGCCCAATCGTTATGCGTCCTTCGACCCTCGACTCTCTAGACATATCACAACAGGTGGTCGTGTTACCTCCTTTGCTTACAATGAATGTGCGAGCTCTGTCCCAGTTCTGCGATGTCTGCAGATGAAGGAGATGCAGTGAGTGGGAGTACAATGTTCTGGAAGTCGGTTTCCGTCTTCGGTTCCAAGAGTGTCCCCCCATGACCGGTGCCCCATCTGCGTTTGTAGACAAGGACTCAATCGTGAAACACACAGCCCCCCGGTCACTGATATAGTCCATGCAACAAAACAACATTGTATAACATCTCCCAGGTGTTACAGTCACCTCTTCCTAGAGAGTCCCCACTTCACGATGGAGAGTGCGGAAAGCATTCAGCGATCTCTCCCTCGAGACGCCTGGGTCATTCCATCGATTTTGTGGATACCTATTTCCACATACCCATCCACAGAGGTTACCGAAAATGTATTTGATTTCAGACTACCTGGACGACTGGCTCATCTACTCACCATCTCACGACCAGTGCCTCTGAGACACTGTACAAGTGCTCAATCTCTGCCACACGATGGGCGTCCTCATTCACGACAAGAAGTCAGAACTGATCCCAAAACAGAAATTCCTTTTTCTGGGATAATAGTTCGACCTAGTTTCCTTCCAGGTCACTCCAACTCTGGATCGATATCACAAAATCAAAGCACTGATTTGCTCATTCCTGCTAAGCCAAAGAGGATGTGCTCATACGTGGCAGATCCTACTCGGTCTCTGTGTCCACAGAAAAAATGGTTCCTCGGGGACGGCTACACACCCGCGAAGCCCAACATTGCATCTCTCAACATTGGGATATCAATGTTTTAACCAGCGACTCGTGGATACCTCTTTCCCCCAAGACGGAGGAAGATTTCCAATGGTGGAAGTTGGCACACAATGTTCTGAGGGGAGCCCTAGTTACTCCAACAGAACCAGGCACTCGGTTGTTCACGGATGCATTGAACATTGGCACATTGGAATACATTGATGGTGTCCGGTGTAGTTAGAAGCCATACACAGAGCCATGCTCCACTGGCTGCGGAAGCTTATGGGTCTGACAGTCCTAGTTACGTCGATAACTCCACTGTAGTGTCCTACATCGACAAGCAGGGCAGAACATGGTCAATACAGCTGTGCAGACAGACCAAGAAGCTACTCCTCATGTGTCAGGCCAACCAAATAGTGCTTCGGGCACGACACATCCCAGGGAGATTGAACGTCCTTGCAGACATTCTGTTACGCCCTTCCCAGATGTCAGGTACGGAATGGTCTCTACATCCATCTGTCTTCTGAGCACTGACACGGGAATGGGGAATCCCATTATTGGATCTGCTTGCAACGAGGTGGAATCACAACTTCCACTATTTGTGTCCGATGTTCCAGATCCATCAGCCATGGGAGTAGATGCTCTGTCAATGAGCTGGAAGGCACTGTGGGCATACGCATACCCACCACCAGCTTTGTTGCGAAGGGTGCTCGAGAAGGCCCAGCGGGACCAGTGCAAACTGATCCTCATTGCCTCACACTGGCCTCAGGCGATCTGGTTCCCACTACTCTTAGGGTTGTTGGTACAATCTTCTCTCTGGATACCCAACATTCCTCGGTTACTATCCCAGCCTCCAGGTCAGATCCATCGCAATCCGTCCAATCTCCAGATACATGCATGGAGAGTATCCAGGATGCCCTCTGCAGCAGAGGCTTTTTGGTCGATGTTATCTCCCGTTTGAGTAGACTCCATCAAGAGTCTAATCTGTCAATCTACGAGTCCAAGTGGAGGATCTTCACTGCTTGGTGTAACATACAACACATTAATCCACTCTCGTCGGCTACTGGGAGTGTAGTGTCGGATTTTCTTCTCCACCTTCACATGGAGAAACGTTTGGCCATCTCGACCATTGCAAGCTATCAGATGGCAATCGCTAGCACTCTTCGTGCCACTTCCGGTGTGGAACCACCTTTCGAGCCACTAGACCAAGCATCGGATCAAGTGCTTACATGGAAGACAGCTTTCCTCATCGTGCATGCTTCCGGCAAACGTCGGGGCGAAATCCATGCCTTTGAACATGCCCGACTACAACGGACCTGTCATTCATATCAAAGACGCAAGTATTGGGCAAGGGCCCAAAATGCATGCTTTCATGCACAATTCCAACACTTGACCGTCATTTGAGCAATGGCATGGCTGAAGACCGACTCCTGTTCACAGTATGGGCACTAAGATTCTACCTAGAAAAGTCCATGCCTTGGAGGGAGGATAAGCACCTCCTCTTTGTGTCGTTCAAACCAGGGCATAAACGAGACATTGTACCATCCACAATCTCCTTGAGTCCCACAAGGTTAAGGCGCACCAGGTACAATCCATGGCTGCATCGCTCGCATTCCACAGACAGGCCTCCATGGAACAGATTCTGCGAGCTGATACCTGGCGTTGTCATAACACCTTCACCGACTTATCTCAAGGACCTATCTTTCTATTCTGACGATCTCATTCAACTAGGACTGGTAGTGGCTGCAGAATCAATTCTGCACCCAACATTAGAGATCATTAGAGGTAACATTGTCTATATCCCACCATCCATTCACGTAGATTCTGCACCTTGTGAAGCGACAGAGCGAGGCTAATTCTATGTTAGGCAATAAATTCTATATTTTTAGAATTAAAATATGTATTTATAGGTAACATACTTACCTGGCTCCATCGCTTCACCATATCACCCTCCCTCCTTCCCCGCTATAGGGAGATTACCTATCACAGTACGAGCCTTTTTGCCAAGTGCAAAGAGAAGAGACTCAGTGATTGAATAAGGTAGTGGGAGCTGTAGCGATAGTCACTTTTTTCATTTTATTAATTATGGCGAGCAACTTGGGCACAGCCAAGTCTATTGCACCTTGTGAAGCCACGGAGCCAGGTGAGTATGTTACTTATAAATACATATTTTAATTCTGAAAATATAGAATTCATCCACTGGTGTGTGTCTGTCACTCTGCCCTCTTGTTGTGGTGATGTGGTTATGACGTGGTTTGCTCTGGTTTAGGTGCTTTGGCTGGCAAAATGGAAAGAGAACATTCAGGGCAAGACACAGTACATGTACCCGGTAGGAGACGCTTAGATGAACTTCAACATGACTTCGATTTTCTAGATTATATCTACAGGTTATGAACAATTAAAATTGCAAGAACTTAATTTTTTTATAAATACAGACATGGTAATATGCCAATTTATTAATTAAATTAGAATGTTATCCTCCAGTTATAATATATACAGTTATAATACTTGCAAAGCTACAAATATATACACACATCTATGGCATGTCACAAATGTGCAAAAAAGGCTAAGATACAATTTGCCTCACATTATAAATGATACTCCACAATTAGTTCTGAAAAAAAAATGTACTCACAATTTACATGGGTTTGTGTATTACTCTATCTCTCTATATGTTATCTCTTACAAAATATCAAACACGTACGGTATCTGATTATTACATATGTCAGTTATTTCTTCAAAGTCGTTAGAATTTTAATATACATATATATGGATAGATGCAATGAAATGTTATATGTATTTAGGGATTGTCACATAATTATTTCTAATTGTACGCAAGGCACTACACATGTGTTAGAGATAGTTTCACCTGTAAAGAGATAACAATTATATTGAAGTAAAAATAAATACTATACATTCGCATTATGTGTAATTACTTAACAGGAGTCACTGACCCCAGTTAATTTCTTTTAATTACTTATGATGACATTTGTTTATGTACACCTTATGATTATTAATTCCTGTACTTGTTGGGGTCAAAAATAAACATCTTGCCTTGTTCTTGTTATTGGAACAGACACAGTGACCTAGTGGTGGCATGGTGGATATTTTGAGGGGGTGTGATTTAAACATTTGATTTTAAAAGATACTAGTCACCTCATGTTACCGAGTTGCTTTTTCTATAGTGACAAAACATCATTATTGTACATGTACAATGACAGTTGACAAGCCGTTGTGTCAGAAATAATTGTCAGTAAGGCTTTATGTTTAGATGGATATTCACAATGATTAAAAGAAAGACACAAAAGTGGCACGTTGAGTATAAAAACCATAATGCTGGAAAATGGCTAAGATATTGTCTTGCTGTTACAATGACAGTATAATGGGGCAGTATAGCTAACCTATTGTTCATTTTATGATACAAGCACCAAATTTTGTACACACATAGCTTAATATACATGTATTTAGCAGCTATTGGCATAGAACATTTTATACCCCCCAAGCTGCTGTTTCCATGTTTTCAGGACAACAAATATTATTTACATACAAAAAATAGGTTTATTACAATGTAACACAATTATAAATGGAAGAAAATGCAACAAAATGACGAGATTGTCTCTCCATGTCATAGTAATAACTTGATTAAGCCATAGCCGTAGCCAGTACAGTTACGTATTAGCATAGACCATGTAACAATGTTCAGTGAATATACTGAAGCCATTAACTACGCTATTTAAGTTATTTGAGAATACCAATGTTATTGTTGAATACTATTTGAATCATTCTATTAACACATCTTGATCGTGTGACAACATGACAACTTCCCATGGATCAAGGCGTGGCACTTTAATGTTTGAGTATATGGGAGATCTTAGAGTCAGCTGGCACATTCTCCCTTACAGATCCAGAGGCCGATGCACTGAAGTGCAGCCTTCTTGCATTTGCAGCGCTTTCTGCAACCACAAGAGATCAGCTCGTGGCATGCTTTTGATGCTTGTGGCAATGTAGTCCAGTGGGGCTCATACATTCCTTCTGTCTTCACCCACCCACAATTAGTTGGTGATGGCAACACAGGGTCTGGTAGCAGTGTCTTCCCCCAGATGTGACCACCCTGGTAGACTGCTCTCTTGGCATGCTCCTCTAGAGCAGCTCGGATAGGTAGGATTTGCTGCACCACGTTTTTTTGCGTGGAAAGTGCTTCCTTCTTGCATGGTCCACCTTGGAGCAGGTGCTGGTTCTGTCAAACAGCAGTATGACAAACCTCTCAGTTATTTTCATTGCGTCATCGGGGATCTCCTTTGGCCCATCTGCAAGCATCAATAGTGTATCTGTCTGTTCCGGCAGTGACTTCCATGTTGACCATGCTGTCTTCTTTCCATGTCCAGCAAAGCTGGATACAGTGTCGCAGCCTGTCAAAGCATGGAACACTTGTAGCATACATGACATCTCTGGTCCAAGGCTCGCAGCTATTTGGTGGGCTGCCATGTAGCGAAAGCTCTTGCCAGTTCTGAATGCTAGCCATACTTCACATCCAGCGGGTAGATAAGTTATGGCAAATACAGCCAATACCATAACATCGGTGTCAACAGTGAGAATGAGCATCTGGTGGTGGCCATGCTGTGCAGCGTGTGTTACATGCAGTAGCATATGACTATCAGCTTCTTCATGGCTGCATGAAGCCAGGGTGTGGACATCCTTCCCATCAGTGAAGACAACTTCCTTGTCTTCCTTATAGAATGTCTGAAGGAGGACTTTGGACATAAACTGAATAGTTCTCTCTTGTTGCTGTCACCCCACAGAAAGTTCTGCCAGTTTCTTGGTACAGCAGCCTTCCCAACCACCCTTTCTGTGCTTGGCTCTTGCTGTGCCTTTCAGGGAGTCATCCTTGTAAGTATCCCAAACGAGGTACACACGTGACACACTGCACAGATGAAAAGAAATATATGGGATGAATACCTGCTGGATATATTCTTCAAATGTCTTGGCAGCTGCTGGCTTCATCATCTGCATGATGGCAGCTCCATCAAGAACTATACAGGTAGCATCAGGGTCTTAGTCTGAGATGGAGACAGGTCCTACAGGCATGTCAGAATGTCACTCTTGTTAATTGCCAAGTCGTAATTTTCCTCCATCGTAGAGCGCTGATGGGCATGCTTGGCTCTCATGCTGAAAGAAGTCTTCCAGATTACCATCTCTCGTTTGACAGCTAATGTGGAGTCGTGAGAACAGCTCGACATAATTTTCATTGATGTCAGCTGCTGCTTCTCCTTACATGCCCTCTTTGTCGTTGCGCCAACAAATAGTTTCAACTGATTGTGGTGGATTGTGTCACCAATGGGCTTTGTCCTATCCATAAGACATTCCTTTGTGAATGTTTGGAACTGTTGTTGGCCAATCTTACGTGCCTTCTTAACAGCCTTGACTGCTGATGGATCCGTAATTCTTCCATTACATTGATGAGTGAGCATATGTCTTTCCTAAATGTATTTTGCACGTTTGCTGTTTGGTCATGGTGGAGCTCTTCCTCTCGTCTTCCCATGAGCTGGTGTGCATCTTCAAAGTCCTCAGTCAAGTCAGCGCAGCAACCTCAGTGTCAGCTGCCATCCACCGCCGGAGGGCACTAAGGTTGTCTGTAAGACCTACCACCACTCCATCATTCTTGGTGCAAACATTATTCTGCTCATGTGCTTGATCGATGGGGATTGCCGATAAGACCCGGTTGGTCTTCTGAATCGTGAAATTGCCAGCATTAAATTCTCTGACAACATCTGGGTGCCTCGTTGGTAGTTCAATAATGTCATGGAGATAAACTGGGATCTAGCGGGCATAGTTAATGTGGTCCAGAGCAAAGTACCAGGGGACAAGTTCTGTCAGAGCATCGAGGTACATGCTGAAGGAGGACTGCCGCTGGGACCGCACAAAGACCAGTAAACACAGCTCCAATGACATGACTGTTGCGCAATACTGCAATTGAGGGCAGCTCTCTTCCCTCTCTGAGTACCATTCATCAAACCCCAAAGGCTCATCTTCTGTATCTGTGTCACGGTTATTGTAAACCCAATACTGCAGGGTGTACAATGCAGCCGCTGTTACTTGGTGGGCACGTCTGGTGTGAGGAACATGTGCTGCACGCAAGAAGGCGTCGGCAGTGCCTGCTCTTGTGATCTCCACTTGTACCAGTGCTTCAACCAGCCACTGCAACCAATCACCCATGGTCCTCAGAGCGGCCATCTCTATGTGCAGGCCGCCAAACATCACAACAAACTTGTCTTCTCCATACATCTCTGGCCACTTCCACTGGATCTGCTTGGCAATGGCGTACAAATGTTGGTCAGATGTTACTACTGCCGTCTGCCCAGCATTAAGATGTTGAACAGCCTTTCTTACTACGTCCACTGAGTGTTTAACCATTGCCACTGTGTGGGCTCTCTCTCTCTCTTGGAACAGGGGGAGTAGGGCACTTGGGCAGATGACTTGTCTTCCAGCAGGCTGGTGACTTGCATGGTATGCAACCCAAGACATGTTGTCCACACTCTGACTCACACAATTCTCTTCATCATCAGATCTAAGTGTAAGAATCTTCCACACATTTTCTAGCCAGAGAGGCCACAGTGCTAGGTGGTACATGTGTCTTTGTGGTGCTACAGACAACTGGTGGAACATCTGCATATAAGGTTGGCAAATGGCCCAACATTCTACATAGGTATAAGTGTGTTACTGTACTTTTCAAAATAAAAAACAATGTTTGCTGTAGTATCCACCATCTGACAAAATAATACTACGAGAAAAGTTTTTACTGATTCGTGGCACTATAACTATAATCAAATTATAATATCATGAAATGACAAATTACTTTATAAAGTTCCATAGAATTATGAGTTAGTAATTATTTGTCTCTCAGGATTATTGGGATTTCAATTATGTCCATTATTGCATGTGACTTCAATGATTTAGAAAGTTTTGACAAACCGCTGGCGGCCACTTTGAAAAATTGCTGCCATGGCCACCTAGATGTGAATTTGCGATGGTCCAATATCCACTTTTATTCCCACGATATCTATCAACACATCTGCCAAATTTGGTGCTTATATCACAAAATGAACAATTGGTTTGCTATGTTGAGCTATGCCATCCCACTAGTGACACTTATGTTTGATATATAGTCACGTGCAAAGTGATTGCTTATCCTTTGTTTAGAATTGTCTTCTCAGGCTGGAGTGTTAACAGTAGTACAGTACTGTACAGTACAGTACAGTACAGTACAGTACAGTACAGTACAGTACAGTACAGTACAGTACAGTACAGTACAGTACAGTACAGTACAGTACAGTACAGTACAGTACAGTACAGTACAGTACAGTACAGTACAGTACAGTACAGTACAGTACAGTACAGTACAGTACAGTACAGTACAGTACAGTACAGTACAGTACAGTACAGTACAGTACAGTACAGTACAGTACAGTACAGTACAGTACAGTACAGTACAGTACAGTACAGTACAGTACAGTACAGTACAGTACAGTACAGTACAGTACAGTACAGTACAGTACAGTACAGTACAGTACAGTACAGTACAGAGTACCTCCTGTTGACCAGGAGTTGTCGTGTCACCAGTCAGAAGCTTGGTGTACTTCTATTTTAGGTCAAGAATGATAAAGGAAAGTTTGACACTGCAATGAAGCTTCATAATCATATTAACAAGATCCGTGCAGGTTACCGCGAGATGTGGAGTTCATCAAACATAGAAGAGCAACAACTCGGTGTTGCAGTCTACCTCATTGACAAGGTCCGACATCACTGGCACAGACACAACACCCAGCAGAATAAGTCCTTTGAAAAACACTCCAAATTCCACCTACCTTTAACATACAAACAGGAACTGTACTTTTATGTATGAAGTGCATGAGTGTGTTGTAGCTGTAGGTGCGAGTGTGTTGTTGCTGTAGTTATCTCTGAAGGTGGGCAATGAGTGAGTGTGTTGTTGCTGTAGTTATCTCTGAAGGTGGGCAATGAGTGAGTGTGTTGTTGCTGTAGTTATCTCTGAGGGTGGGCAATGAGTGAGTGTGTTGTTGTTGTAGTTGTCTCTGGGGTGAGCAGTGAGTGAGTGTGTTGTTGTTGTAGTTGTCTCTGAGGAAGGGCAATGAGTGAGTGTGTTGTTGTTGTAGTTGTCTGTGAGGGTGGACAATGAGTGAGTGTGTTGTTGTAGTTGTCTCTGAGAATGGGCAATGAGTGAGTGTGTTGTTGTTGTAGTTGTCTCTGAGGATGGGCAATGAGTGAGTGTGTTGTTGTTGTAGTTGTCTCTGAGGGTGAGCAATGAGTGAGTGTGTTGTTGTTGTAGTTTTCTCTGAGTGTGGGCAATGAGTGAGTGTGTTGTTGTTGTAGTTGTCTCTGAGGGTGGGCAATGAGTGAGTGTGTTGTTGTTATAGTTGTCTCTGAGGGTGGGCAATGAGTGAGTGTGTTGTTGTTGTAATTGTCTCTGGGGTGAGCAGTGAGTGAGTGTGTTGTTGTTGTAGTTGTCTCTGGGGTGAGCAGTGAGTGAGTGAGTGTTGTTGTAGTTGTCTCTGAGTGTGAGCAATGAGTGAGTGTGGTGTTGTTGTAGTTCTCTCTGAGGGTGGGCAATGAGTGAGTGTGTTGTTGTTGTAGTTGTCTCTGGGGTGAGCAGTGAGTGAGTGAGTGTTGTTGTAGTTGTCTCTGAGTGTGAGCAATGAGTGAGTGTGGTGTTGTTGTAGTTCTCTCTGAGGGTGGGCAATGAGTGAGTGTGTTGTTGTTGTAGTTGTCTCTGAGGGTGGGCAATGAGTGAGTGTGTTGTTGTTGTAGTTGTCTCTGAGGGTGTGCAATGAGTGAGTGTGTTGTTGTTGTAGTTGTATCTGAGTGTGAGCAATGAGTGAGTGTGTTGTTGTTGTAGTTGTCTCTGAGGGTGTGCAATGAGTGAGTGTATTTTTGTTGTAGTTGTCTCTGAGGGTGGGCAATGAGTGAGTGTGTTGTTGTTGTAGTTGTCTCTGAGGGTGGGCAATGAGTGAGTGTGTTGTTGTTGTAGTTGTCTCTGAGGGTGGGCAATGAGTGAGTATGTTGTTGTTGTAGTCGTCTCTGAGGGTGGGCAGTGAGTGAGTGTGTTGTTGTAGTAGTCTCTGAGGGTGGGCAGTGAGTGAGTGTGTTGTTGTTGTAGTTGTCTCTGAGGGTGGGCAATGAGTGAGTGTGTTGTTGTTGTAGTCGTCTCTGAGGGTGGGCAGTGAGTGAGTGTGTTGTTGTAGTAGTCTCTGAGGGTGGGCAGTGAGTGAGTGTGTTGTTGTTATAGTTGTCTCTGAGTGTGGGCAATGAGTGAGTATGTTGTTGTTGTTGTAGTTGTCTCTGAGGGTGGGCAATGAGTGAGTGTGTTGTTGTTGTAGTTGTCTCTGAGGGTGGGCAATGAGTGAGTATGTTGTTGTTGTTATAGTTGTCTCTGAGTGTGGTCAATGAGTGAGTGTGTTGTTGTTGTAGTTGTCTCTGAGGGTGGGCAATGAGTGAGTGTGTTGTTGTTGTTGTAGTCGTCTCTGAGTGTGGGCAATGAGTGAGTATGTTGTTGTTGTTGTAGTTGTCTCTGAGGGTGGGCAATGAGTGAGTATGTTGTTGTTGTTGTAGTTGTCTCTGAGGGTGGGCAATGATAATGATACAGACACATTTGGCTGCCTCACCCTACGAGTTGAACACATCACACTACACAAGAAGCTCGACAATGAGAAATTTGTTGTTGAGTTTGATTTCTTTGGAAAGGACTCGGTGATGTACAAGAACAAGTTACCGGTTGGCCAGGCTGTCTACAAATATCTGCAAAGCTTTATTAATGAGAAAGGCCCCTTAGAACAAGTTTTTGACCACGTGACGGTGAGTTGTGTTTTCATGACTTTCTTGAAACATGAACTATTAATTATTTTACTTCAGTTTCACATTGCTTTGTGCTATATTGATGAAAGTGTATGTTTTTAGAGATATTCTTAACTATTTTTAGCACATGTTACTGTTGCTCTTGTGCACTGACTGACAGAATCACATGAATGCATCTGCACTGTTAAGTGGTTCTGTTAATGCCACCTCCCTCACTGGTTTAATCCATCATCACTATGTTTGTTTTATGTCCGTATGTGAATACATAATGTGTGAAAAATTAAAATAATAGTTATTTGTTAATAATTGTTCAAATAATTGGCTTAAGTCATTACGTTTAGTAACATGCCAAAGCCAACAGTCAAGCCAACATTTAACTTTCAACATATGGAATTTGTAAATACCTGTATCTTCATTTAGATTACTGATATTATATGCAAGTTACCTACGGTATGTTTGTTTTGATATTTATTTAATTATCTTTACAAAGATATGACTTTGGTGTCTACTGGCTAAATATATATTTTTTTTGTCACCAGTTAGTGACAATTAACAAAGATGAAAAGGTAATATTCTAGAGAACTACAGAATAAAATTTTTTGCTATAATACATTTTAATGAATATTATATAAGACGATTTTATAACAACGATGTATGGACAACACGGTTCCATTAAGACTGAAACGCTTCATTTCAGCCGGCAGAATTGAATGAACGCCTCTCCGATTTCATGGATCATCTGACTTCAAAGGTTTTCCGAACCTACAACGCTTCGATGAAGATGGAGGAACAGTTGGATTTCTTGACCAATGGTTGGTAAAGTGATAGTTATGTTTGTTACAGCAGTGTCACTCAAACATAAATTGGCATGATTTGTATGTGGGAATTTATCAGAAACAACCAACTGGTAAAGCTGATGTAGACACATAATTCTTGTTTTTTTCAGCTGATTATGTTTCTTGGAATGCCAAAATTATCCCCAATTTGGCATCACATTTTGGAAATGGTTATTTCCTTCCTAACTGCAGTAAAAGAATGACATTATCTGTCTTTAAACATTGTTTCATGTAAATCACATAACTATTTCCAGAGTAGTCTCACGCAGCATTTTAGAATTTAAGCCAGACGAGGTAATATTGCACACTGGCGTTATATGTGTCCATCAGACATTTTTGCCAGTTTCATACATGCGGATACATACATGATAGTTACTATAGATGAGTATCTCAAAACTGATTCAAATTTATTAAATCTGTTGTGTCACTTGTCAATTAGAACAGCCTTGGAAGCTCTACTGAATTTGGTTATAAATGTGTTTGTTTAAATGCAGGGAGCATAGTAAACAAAAGAAATGAACTAAACATTATGGTAGAAGATATTGACCCTAACATAATATGTATAACTGAATCTTGGGCCACCACCGATATATCAGATGCCGAATTAGGAATGACAGGATATATAATGTTTAGGAAAGGTAGAATAGGAAGAAGGGCAGGTGGCATGGGCGTCGATCGGTGGGGGACGGGGGGGACACGTCCCCCCCACTTTTCAGGGTGGGGGGACAGCATAGGAATTGTCCCCCCCACTTTTCAGTTCAGAAAAATGGCGAGGCATATAGCCTGACTCAACATTCCTCTCTCTTAAGAGCCGCTACATAGGACTACCTAGACAACCCGATATGAAGTTCAACAAAGTTATTTATCGCAAATGAACACGAGGCAAACAAGTTTTGAGGCACGTTTTGAGGCATTATGCGCCATAATCCATGATAGTTAACAAACGTAATATTTTAATGTATTGAACGAAATTTTAGACAACTCCTCACAGTATTCATCACATGAGAGTTATTGAACAGCCCGTGGCGTTTCAGACATGTCACATTTTTTGGATGGCAATCCGTATTTTTTACCTACAATTCTGTAAGAATCCGCATCAATCCGTATCACTAATCAGATCGATCTTCCAGTTAACTGGCCTAAGTTATTAAGGCCTTTTCAAAACGTACGTGTATGTGTTAGGAATGTCATTCTGCACCACTCCAGCTAAAAAGAAGTCAGATATATATTTTAAATTGTATTTTAGATCAATTTAATGACGTCGAGTCAACGTAAATAAGCCGATGTCACAAGGCGCGAGCAGTTAGCGCAGCCCAGACACATCGGGGCCTCAAACCCCGGCTTTGTCAAAGGCGATGCATAGCGTGTGCATTGCGAAGTCGAAAAAAATAATTAGCTATATTTTATAAATGTATGCTTAAAACAAATATATCTGCATTATATAGAATAAAAAGTTAATGATATAGCCTTAGTTTTTGTGACATATTCGCAAATCGCAAGACAACGCCTTAGCCTAGGCTTTGCGGTCGTGAAATGTCTGGGGAGCGCTATGATATGTATTGTTCACGCCCAGGGACATCGGCATATTTACGTCAACTCGACGACATTAAATTGATATAAAAGATAATTTAAAAATGATATCCGACTTCGTTTTAGCGGGTGTGATGCAGAACGACATTCCAAACACATACACTTCGAAAAAACGTGGTAAATCCGTTTTGAAAAATCCCTAAATAATTTAGGCCAGTTAACTGGAAAATTACCGACGTTTTAGTTCACTTCAGCACGTTTAAATTGCGTACTGCAAAACACACAGTGTCATCAAATAATAAATATTTCTCTCAGCAGTTCACGCGTATATCGAAGTTTTACTGGCAAGCGTCAACATCTTGAAATCAGAAATACAGGCGATTTCACTGAGTCGAGCTCCATTAACTCTTAAGCCACCTGCCGCAGTTTTCATAACCACAAATTTACCAGCGTGCCATCTATTTCGCGCTATAATAAACTAATCGGTGGTTTAGTTCGTTCGTTTTGAATCGATTTACCTAGTCACTAACAGTAACCGACTATTCCATTGTGCTGTAGTTTTGTGACGAATGTGGTTAAAAATAATGTCTCCATAAATTTGGTCGGACAAATGTAAGCCGCTGCCAGGCTCTATCAATCTTGTGTTGATATTATTAATAGGCTATAACCTATATCCATCAAGCAAATTTTAAATGAAAAAAATTGTGTTGCACTTTCGCCCCTCGCCTGCTTGATGCTTATCGCCTACGGAAGAAGCGGCGGATACCTGCACTTTGTGCAACTTATTCCCATTTGAGTGATGAACAATTTATTTGCCAAAATGTTGAATTGGGAAGTTCTACACAGACACATCATTGGCGTCGATCAGTGGGGGACGAGGGGGACGCTGACCACCCCACGACCTGAGGGGGTCAGCACAGGAAATGTCCTCGTACTTTTTCAGTTCATAAAACAAATTTATAGGCATATATAGCGAGACTGCTCACTCCCCTCTCTTAAAAACCCTACATCGGTCTAGTAGTGAAATTAATAATAAAAACTAAACGTCCGACTATCTAGTGGAAAATCACTAGATAAATTGCTTGGTTGGCAGCAGCCCGCAACTTGACCTAAGTCCAGTAAATATTCACCATGCCGGGCTCTGTCATTTTGCACCCTTGTATTGATATATAGCCATCAAGCACATAATAGATTATTAATTTTTGTTTGCCCTGTCACCCCTTGGATTGCAGCCTGGTCGCCCTGATGGTTATTATATCGCCTACGGCGGAACCTGAGGATTTATGAGCTGTGTGTAATTTGATCTCATTTTAGTGATGACAAATTTCTTTGCCAAAAGGTGGGATTGAGAAGTCCTACACAGGCACCCCTGTAAGCTTTGCATCTTGTCACTCTATGAATCAGGCAAGCAGCTAGTGTTGGGTCCAAGGTCTACCCCCAAATGTTCAGTGATTGGGGTAGGACATGGCCCCTCTTCAAATATATGTTGCTAACATAACTATTATAAATAGCATAACACAAAGGCTTTTTTTGTTTAGAATTAGCACCAGGCCAACAATGAATTATGTTTTATAATAAAAAAAAACTTATGTGTATTTCAGATCATATATGACATAATATATATATATATATATATATATAAATTATATATATATATATTAATTATGCATACATATATGTGTATATAAATTGGGCCCACGTCCCCCCCACTTTTAAAACCGGATCGACGCCCCTGGCAGGTGGAGTTATTTTATATATTAAATAATCCATCCAGGCTTACGAAATTAAATGAGAAAAAGAAGCAGAATGTGAAGAAGCTGCCTGGTGTAACATAGTTACAGGAAACTCAACATTAACTGTTGGGTTAGTTTATCGAAGTCCAAACATAAGTATAGAAGATAATGAAAAAGTTCATAACGCTTTGAAAGAAGTGAGTAAACAGGATTGTATTATTATGGGGGATTTTAACCATGGGCATATACAGTGGACATCTCTACAGAGTACTGGGAGAGAGGATCAAGAGTTTTTAAATTTTGTACAAGATAGTTTCCTTTCTCAACATGTGTTAGAACCAACCAGGGGCAAGAACGTGTTGGCTGAAGAATAAGACAGCAACAGAATGCTGGAATATCTTAGAGTGAAATTGACTGCGTCATCGACAAATTTGTCCCCTTGAAAAAACAGGGGAAAAGGTCAAAGAAGAAACACTTATCAAAGGAAACCATTAACAAAAAAAATCAAGTACAAGCAAATGATGTGGAAGACATATAGACATATTGGAAGTAAAGAAGACTGTGCCATTTATAAAGAAGCACTTAATCAAGCTATAGCTGAAATTCAAAATTCAAAGAGAAGTCACGAAAAAAAAATTTGCTATTAATATATAACATGACAGCAAGAGTTTTTATGTGTATGTTCGAAGTAAAAAAAGTTCAGGATAAGTTCAGTCCTCTAGAAGGTAGTGATGGAAACATAATAACAGAGGGATTCTTTATGGCAGAAAACCTAAATGAGTACTTTAGTTTGGTGTTTACCAGGGAAGATATTAGTGTATTACCAGTTCTAGAGAGTAAGTTCGAAAGGAGAAAGTCTGACTATTTATGACAACTAATTGTAACACCAAAAATGGTAGCTATGAAAATACGAGATATGAAGGATAATAAATCACCTGGAGTGGATGGGATTCCTCCCAAATTACTGTTAGAAATTGTACAACAAATCAGCATACCGCTTACGACAGTGTTCAATTTGTCATTAGAGGAGGGAATAGTTCCATTAGAATGGAAAGAAGCAAACATTATACCATTATTTTTTAAATGTTCGAGAAACTATAGACCAGTGAGTTTAACATCGGTGATTTGCAAACTACAGTATTAGAAAGACTAATTAAAGATCACTTGGTTGATTTTCTTGTTAAAAATTAATTGATAAACCGATCTCAACATTGGTTTTTAAAAGCGAGGTCATGCTTAACAAATATGTTATGTTTTTTGGAAGATGTCACAAAGTGGGTAGATGAGGGATCACCAGTAGATATAATCTACTTAGATTTAAAAAAAGCCTTTGAAAAAGTGTCACATCAAAGATTACTACTTAAGGTAAAGGCCCATGGCATATGGAATGGCATGTTTAACTGGATAGAAAAATGGCTTATTGATAGAAGACAAAGAGTAGTAGTTGATGGGGAGGTTTCAAAATGGAAATCGGTTTAGTGGAGTACCGCAGGAATCAGTTTTGGGACCTATTTTATTCTTAATATATATCAGTGATTTGGATGATGACATTACAAGCAAGGTGGTGAAGTTTGTGGATGATACAAAAGTGCTTAAGAAAATTATTTAAAATGATGTAGACAGACAGCATTTACATGATGATCTTAATGAGTTGACCGAATGAATAGTCTGAGAAGTGACAAATGCTGTTTAATTTTGGGAAGTGTAAGTGCCTCCACACAGGACATAGGAATGAAGATGGACAATATACAATAGGTGGCACTGTACTAAATACCACCTTAAAGGAAAAGGACTTAGGGTTAACTATTAGTGCTGACATGGAAGGTATCAGAGCAATGTGGAATTGCAGCAGCGAAGGGAAACCAAATTCTTGGATTAATTAGGTGAAATATAGTGTACGAACGGAACAGATTGTCAGCTGATTATGTAGGTGCTAGAAGTGTTAATATATTTAAAAATAAAATCGACATATACCTAAGAGGGGCGGGGTATATTTAGATAGGTTGGACTCTCGATAAGCCAAAGGGCTTCCTAGTCCACCTGCCATCTAGAGTTAAATCTCTAGGTGGCAATCTTGTTAAATCTTGATGAGTTTGGAAAGTGTTACATTTGTTCTTAACATGTTAAACCAATGAGTGTTTTCAATTCATATACTCAAATGTATTGACCAAGAACCGCAGTTTCATTAAAAACTATTGATACGCATACATAGCCAAAACTATTGATACACATACTAGCTAAAACTATTGATACACATACATAGCCAAAACTATTGATACACATACATAGCACATAAGAAAACCTTCGAATGAAGTATTAATGCTTTCAATATGTCTCCTGAATAGAGTAGTTAGACGTCTTACTGAGATGTTCAATGTTTATTGAATTATTTATATATTACAATCTCTGAAGTAGCTTACTCATTATGCTTGCAGGAAATGCTACAGATGATGCCAAACGTGAGGCATTTAAAAACGCCAACCTAGAGGTCGCTATCTTGTGTAACCACCAACACACAGTAGAGCACAATGAGGCCATGGGAACCATAAAGACAAAGGTATACCTATTGGCAGAGCCTAACATGATCATGTTTGGACTTAACAGTTATTCATTTGTAAATGTATTTGATCTATTCCTGATTCACAGTGAGGAGATAATATGTTAGTAGGACAGTATCCAGATTATATTTCTGCACTCGCAGTATGAAAAGTTATGAATAAGAAAGATCTGGCATTTATGAAAATGACCAAACCTTGAACAATAGCACTGCTGCCAATACCAATATTTGGTGAGTTGAAATGACATTTATTATTTTGATTATATATGTAATTTATGTTATATATATATATATATATATATATATATATATATATATATATATATATATATATATATATATATATATATATATGAATCGGTGAATATCTAAAAGGGCTCAACTCCACCCCACAAAATTGTGCAGGAGGATTTTTTTTCTAATTATGTTTCTGAATATGTAATTTCCACAACATGTTGTATTTTGTATGTGTAGAGTATTGTTGGCAGAACACAATATGGTTGTGATATCACTTGTTATAAAGATGTGAAAAAAACTTTTCAGTTGTGGAGTTGGGCCCTTTAGTCCATTTGACGCTCCTATGCTTATAATGGTGAACCTATGAATTTTCTGTAGTATAAGGTTTTTGGTGGTTTTAACATCATACGGGTTGATGAAATCCAGTTGGGTTGTCACTCCAACAATCTTGGGGAAATTTTGGTATATGCAAATTAGTGCGGCCTTTATAGAAACATCTGTTTTACTCAATACTGTCGAAAGTATGCATGATAAAGTCACAAAAATTATGTCTATGCTTATGTTTTCATGGTGAATGATTATGATAGACACCATTAGAAAGTTGTAATATGTAAATATATATTGCTAATATGCAAATTAGCCACCGCCATTATTAAAGAAACTACTTTTTTCAAAATCTCTAAAAGTATGCATGATAGTAATGACAAAAACTGTTGTCTACAACCACATTTTCGTGGTCAATGATTATGATAAAGATAAATGTAATATAAGCACAGGGCCTGTGCTTATATTACATTTATATATATGCCTGTGCCACAGGCATATATTTTACTACACAATACCATTATTGACAAGTATAATTTCTACAACAACTCGGTACAGTGTTGAGGCTATTCCAGGGGTAGAACTTCTGCATTTATTTTACTAGACAGCGGGACTAGTAAAGTCAAAAGAAATAAGAAATAATACAGAAATAACAAAAGTAATTAATGAAAAAGTGAAGATATGATCTGTATTAAAAAAATATTATGCAATTGAAAAAGAATGCCAACTGCACTAATTGACATTGACCGATAATACCACTCTAACATTATGCATTTCTATAATTATTCTGGAAATTTACCATTTTACATTCCCATCCACTATCAATCAACAGTGATGTACTTTACAATATTGTCAATGATCAGGTAGCTGCAAATGAGGTCAATGTCAGTGATGCCGTACTTATTGGTGAGAAGATGGCATATTCATTCTGCAACTCCCTTCCATCTGGATTCCATGCCAAGATTTCCAGTCAAGTGAAGACGATGAAGCAGTTTAAACGAAGCATGTTGGTGACAAGACAGCGTTTGATTTGGAGACAGTGTTCCTTCGTTTGCTTATGGTTGGACAAAAGCAACAGTTGCAGCTGGCGCCCATATGCCAATATGAGTTGTGCACTACCTCACTTGCTCATCGATGAGTATGGCTGCTTATGCAAGGGGAACAAATCTATCCTAGCCAATCGTCTCGGATTGAAACAAGTCTCTGCTCCCACTCCAGACATTGTCATAGTGGATATGCAACAGATGCTTTATTACATTGTTTGGCCACACGGCAGAGATACCTCTGACCTCAGTGAAAACATCTACCAGGTTGTCTTCGATATGTATGATGATCTGTCAGCTAAAGATCACGAAGGAATGCGACGTGCTGGTGAGGGTTCCACAGATTACAACCTGACCGCCAACAGACCACTACCCAATCGGGATGCCATTCTTAAGAACAGCACAACAAGCAGGAACTCTCGTGGGTGCCGTCCTTATTCAACCTCAGTCCTAATGTGACAATGGACAGTCGAGATGATGGTGCATTCACACACGATGAGGCTGATGTCACTATGATAGCATACATGCTACAAGCTGCAGAATTTGGTGAATATGTAATCTGAATCCTCAGTGATGATACTGATGTCTTTGTGATGTTAGAAAATGCAATTGCACTAGTGTATGCAGATGGTGCTGGAATGGTGTGGTTGTGGACATCAACGCGACCTGTACCGAGCTGGGTCCTAAGTGTTTGCAGCTAATGGGTATGCATGTTCTTACTGGGTGCGACACTGTGTCCTACCCCTTTAATTAGGGTAAAATCAGTACACTGAATACTCTTCAGGCAGGTGATTTTCCTGGGTTGTACCAGGTGCTGGGAGAAGAGGATGCCACACATTCAGACCTTATGGAAACAGGTCAAAGGTTCTTCGCAGCCTTGTATGGTCAGCCACTAGGAACCACGATGAGCGAGGCACGTTACAGGATTTACTCAAGGAAGACGGGAAAGCCTATGCGCATCATGGCATTATCCCCCACAGAACTGAACTTATATCTCTATGTACACAGAGTACATCTTCAAATGATGCTGATCAGCAAGGACCTCCAAAGGTGGACATTTTGGTTGGGAGGTGAAGGACAGTATTCCGTCACCCTGCGTTGACACTGGTCTTCCCGCTCCCCAGGGTCTCATTGATGTCATAAACTGTGGCTGCAAATCAGAGGGGAAAGCATGCAGCACTGAGAGTTGTAACTGCCACAAAAATAACATGTCATGCAGGGTCTATGAGGTACCACAAAACCTAATTCAACAGAGGGCGCTCTAACACAACTAGGGTCTTTGTGCCATCTTTTACGTATCCTTGACGTGTGTAAAATGCATTCATTACCATTGGACCATTCAATGATAAAATCAGGCATCAATGGTATACCATTCAGAATATCATTGACGAAGAAGCTGAAAAACTTCTTATAAGTACCATTCAGAATACCATTGAACCATTCAGAATAGCATTCAGTCAAGTACCATTCAGATACCACTGAACAGTATTCCTAGTACCATTCAAATACCATTCAACTGTTTATATACACAGACCACCAAAGTACCATTGAAGTACCATTCAAATACCATTGGCCATTATACCCCCTAGTACCATTAATGGTATTTGAATGGTATTTTTTTGTAAGGGTAACTCACAACCTCCCTCTTTCTTTGTAATTTCTCAATTACGCCAAAGTCACGGTCACGGTCACATGGCCAATAACTGTGTCCCCAGGCCCTGACAGGAAGACGATGCATAACCTTATCGAATCTACCATTCAGTAGATTTGTGTTGTTTTCTGCTGATTTCTTCTGTTTTCTGTTGTTCTTTGCCCACTCTACTTCATTTCTTTTGCGCAAACTTCGGTAACCCATTCAAAATTGGGCCAAACGTTGCCAGTCAGCATAGATTAGACACCTGGTGCTGCCATCTAGAGGTTATTCACAAGTGAATTCTAAAAGGGCCGAATTAGTGGAGTTGGGCCCTTTTAGAAGTCACCACATAATGTATGTCGTTCCTTGTGCGACTTAAACAGTGCAATTGGGCCTGTTTATAATGTATTCATATGCATAGCTAATTGAAGACTACAATTCGTGCAAAAAGGGAAAATTGAAAAATTGTGTGGAGTTGGGCCCTTTTAGAATTCACGTATTCATATATATATATATAATATATATATATATATATATATATATATATATATATATATATATACATACATGTATACATACATGTATATATACAATCATAAGGTATATGTGTGTACATAATATATATATATATATATATATATATATATATATATATATATATATATATATATTATTATGTACACACCTATATATTTTATGATTGTATATATATATATATATATATATATATATACATGTATGTATGTGTGTAATTTTGTGTACATTGCTTGCATATTATCACGACTGGAACTAACTGGTTATTAATTTATGAAGACTTTGGGTTAAATACTTTTCAGTTTACAATGTGTTATTCATATCAGACTATGTTTTTATTAAGTGTTGTATGCAGTATTTGGTTTCTCATTCTATAATATATGTTTGATTAATTCGTACATTGATTGCTTGTTCTTGTCATTGAATAGATTGGTGCAAAGAAGAAAGAAATCCAGGATGCCAAGACCTCTGAACGAGATAGGTGTAGTATAAAGATTTATGTGTATTGTGAAGTTGTTATTTTTAGAATGCCAGACTCTTAACCTGGAGACTCCCGGATTGAATCTTCTTGCTACGGGATTGCTACAGACATGGTGGTTATTTGTCTTTAAACAGTTTTTATGCTGTAACTGCAGCAAGAATGCTTCCAAGAGATGTCAGAATGGTGTTTAACTGAACAAGTCTATCAGGAAACAAAGTGCAAAATGTTTTTGTCTTAGTCTTAAAGACTGGTTAATGTATATTGTGTTATATAAGAACGTATTTTAAAAATTGATACACCAAGAGGAAGTAAGTAAAATGTTCACCATCAACTGTGTACTGGAACATTCCCACATGTTTCTGGCTACATCTTTTTTGTCCAGACAGTTATCCAACTTGGTGGTGTGGTCTGAGAAATTGTTAATGTTGTTCCAGTGGAAACAATGCTGTTTCGGAGAAGAAAAAAGTGAAGCAATTAGAGGGAGAACTGAAAACCCTGGAGGCTGAGTTAACTGGAAAGGTCAATAATAATCACATGTCATGTGTGTGCGTGTGCATGCTTTTGTGCATGCATATTTGTGCAATAGGTGTGTCAGTGCAGGTACAGCACACAATGTATGTCGTTCCTTAATTGTGCGACACAAACAGTGCAATTGGGCCTGTTTATGATGTATTCATATGCATAGCTAATTGAAGACTACAATTCGTGCAAAAAGGGAAAATTGAAAAATTGTGTGGAGTTGGGCCCTTTTAGAATTCATGTATTCATATATATATATTATATGTATATATACAATCAGAAGATATATGTGTGTACATAATATATATATATACATGTATATATATATATATATGTATATATATATATATTATTATGTACACACATATTTTATGATTGTATATATATATATATATATATACATATACATATACATATACATATACATATACATATACATATACATATACATATACATATACATATACATATACATATACATATACATATATATATATATATATATATATATATATATATATATATATATATATATATATATACATGTATGTATGTAATTTTGTGTACATTGCTTGCATATTATCACGACTGGAACTAACTGGTTATTAATTTATGAAGACTTTGGGTTAAATACTTTTCAGTTTACAATGTGTTATTCATATCAGACTATGTTTTTATTAAGTGTTGTATGCAGTATTTGGTTTCTCATTCTATAATATATGTTTGATTAATTCGTACATTGATTGCTTGTTCTTGTCATTGAATAGATTGGTGCAAAGAAGAAAGAAATCCAGGCTGCCAAGACCTCTGAACGAGCCAGGTGTAGTATAAAGATTTATGTGTATTGTGAAGTTGTTATTTTTAGAATGCCAGACTCTTAACCTGGAGACTCCCGGATTGAATCTTCTTGCTACGGGATTGCTACAGACATGGTGGTTATTTGTCTTTAAACAGTTTTTATGCTGTAACTGCAGCAAGAATGCTTCCAAGAGATGTCAGAATGGTGTTTAACTGAACAAGTCTATCAGGAAACAAAGTGCAAAATGTTTTTGAAAGTCTTAAAGACTGGTTAATGTATATTGTGTTATATAAGAACGTATTTTAAAAATGGATTCACCAAGAGGAAGTAAGTAAAATGTTCACCATCAACTGTGTACTGGAACATTCCCACATGTTTCTGGCTACATCTTTTTTGTCCAGACAGTTATCCAACTTGGTGGTGTGGTCTGAGAAATTGTTAATGTTGTTCCAGTGGAAACAATGCTGTTGCGAAGAAGAAAAAAGTGAAGCAATTAGAGGGAGAACTGAAAACCCTGGAGGCTGAGTTAACTGGAAAGGTCAATAATAATCACATGTCATGTGTGTGCGTGTGCATGCTTTTGTGCATGCATATTTGTGCAATAGGTGTGTCAGTGCAGGTACAGCACACAATGTATGTCGTTCCTTAATTGTGCGACACAAACAGTGCAATTGGGCCTGTTTATGATGTATTCATATGCATAGCTAATTGAAGACTACAATTCTTGCAAAAAGGGAAAATTGAAAAATTGTGTGGAGTTGGGCCCTTTTAGAATTCATGTATTCATATATATATATTATATGTATATATACAATCAGAAGATATATGTGTGTACATAATATATATATATATATATACATGTATATATATATGTATATATATATATATATATTATTATGTACACACATATTTTATGATTGTATATATATATATATATATATATATACATATATATATATATATATATATATATATATATATATATATATACATGTATGTATGTAATTTTGTGTACATTGCTTGCATATTATCACGACTGGAACTAACTGGTTATTAATTTATGAAGACTTTGGGTTAAATACTTTTCAGTTTACAATGTGTTATTCATATCAGACTATGTTTTTATTAAGTGTTGTATGCAGTATTTGGTTTCTCATTCTATAATATACGTTTGATTAATTCGTACATTGATTGCTTGTTCTTGTCATTGAATAGATTGGTGCAAAGAAGAAAGAAATCCAGGCTGCCAAGACCTCTGAACGAGCCAGGTGTAGTATAAAGATTTATGTGTATTGTGAAGTTGTTATTTTTAGAATGCCAGACTCTTAACCTGGAGACTCCCGGATTGAATCTTCTTGCTACGGGATTGCTACAGACGTGGTGGTTATATGTCTTTAAACAGTTTTTATGCTGTAACTGCAGCAAGAATGCTTCCAAGAGATGTCAGAATGGTGTTTAACTGAACAAGTCTATCAGGAAACAAAGTGCAAAATGTTTTTGAAAGTCTTAAAGACTGGTTAATGTATATTGTGTTATATAAGAACGTATTTTTAAAATGGATTCACCAAGAGGAAGTAAGTAAAATGTTCACCATCAACTGTGTACTGGAACATTCCCACATGTTTCTGGCTACATCTTTTTTGTCCAGACAGTTATCCAACTTGGTGGTGTGGTCTGAGAAATTGTTAATGTTGTTCCAGTGGAAACAATGCTGTTGCGAAGAAGAAAAAAGTGAAGCAATTAGAGGGAGAACTGAAAACCCTGGAGGCTGAGTTAACTGGAAAGGTCAATAATAATCACATGTCATGTGTGTGCGTGTGCATGCTTTTGTGCATGCATATTTGTGCAATAGGTGTGTCAGTGCAGGTACAGCACACAATGTATGTCGTTCCTTAATTGTGCGACACAAACAGTGCAATTGGGCCTGTTTATGATGTATTCATATGCATAGCTAATTGAAGACTACAATTCGTGCAAAAAGGGAAAATTGAAAAATTGTGTGGAGTTGGGCCCTTTTAGAATTCATGTATTCATATATATATATTATATGTATATATACAATCAGAAGATATATGTGTGTACATATATATATATATATATATACATGTATATATATATGTATATATATATATATATATATATTATTATGTACACACATATTTTATGATTGTATATATATATATATATATATATATATACATATACATATACATATATATATATATATATATATATATATATACATGTATGTATGTAATTTTGTGTACAGTGCTTGCATATTATCACGACTGGAACTAACTGGTTATTAATTTATGAAGACTTTGGGTTAAATACTTTTCAGTTTACAATGTGTTATTCATATCAGACTATGTTTTTATTAAGTGTTGTATGCAGTATTTGGTTTCTCATTCTATAATATACGTTTGATTAATTCGTACATTGATTGCTTGTTCTTGTCATTGAATAGATTGGTGCAAAGAAGAAAGAAATCCAGGCTGCCAAGACCTCTGAACGAGCCAGGTGTAGTATAAAGATTTATGTGTATTGTGAAGTTGTTATTTTTAGAATGCCAGACTCTTAACCTGGAGACTCCCGGATTGAATCTTCTTGCTACGGGATTGCTACAGACATGGTGGTTATTTGTCTTTAAACAGTTTTTATGCTGTAACTGCAGCAAGAATGCTTCCAAGAGATGTCAGAATGGTGTTTAACTGAACAAGTCTATCAGGAAACAAAGTGCAAAATGTTTTTGAAAGTCTTAAAGACTGGTTAATGTATATTGTGTTATATAAGAACGTATTTTAAAAATGGATTCACCAAGAGGAAGTAAGTAAAATGTTCACCATCAACTGTGTACTGGAACATTCCCACATGTTTCTGGCTACATCTTTTTTGTCCAGACAGTTATCCAACTTGGTGGTGTGGTCTGAGAAATTGTTAATGTTGTTCCAGTGGAGACAATGCTGTTGCGGAGAAGAAAAAAGTGAAGCAATTAGAGGGAGAACTGAAAACCCTGGAGGCTGAGTTAACTGGAAAGGTCAATAATAATCACATGTCATGTGTGTGCGTGTGCATGCTTTTGTGCATGCATATTTGTGCAATAGGTGTGTCAGTGCAGGTACAGCACACAATGTATGTCGTTCCTTAATTGTGCGACACAAACAGTGCAATTGGGCCTGTTTATGATGTATTCATATGCATAGCTAATTGAAGACTACAATTCGTGCAAAAAGGGAAAATTGAAAAATTGTGTGGAGTTGGGCCCTTTTAGAATTCATGTATTCATATATATATATTATATGTATATATACAATCAGAAGATATATGTGTGTACATAATATATATATATATATATACATGTATATATATATGTATATATATATATATATATATATTATTATGTACACACATATTTTATGATTGTATATATATATATATATATATATATATACATATACATATACATATATATATATATATATATATATATATACATGTATGTATGTAATTTTGTGTACAGTGCTTGCATATTATCACGACTGGAACTAACTGGTTATTAATTTATGAAGACTTTGGGTTAAATACTTTTCAGTTTACAATGTGTTATTCATATCAGACTATGTTTTTATTAAGTGTTGTATGCAGTATTTGGTTTCTCATTCTATAATATACGTTTGATTAATTCGTACATTGATTGCTTGTTCTTGTCATTGAATAGATTGGTGCAAAGAAGAAAGAAATCCAGGCTGCCAAGACCTCTGAACGAGCCAGGTGTAGTATAAAGATTTATGTGTATTGTGAAGTTGTTATTTTTAGAATGCCAGACTCTTAACCTGGAGACTCCCGGATTGAATCTTCTTGCTACGGGATTGCTACAGACATGGTGGTTATTTGTCTTTAAACAGTTTTTATGCTGTAACTGCAGCAAGAATGCTTCCAAGAGATGTCAGAATGGTGTTTAACTGAACAAGTCTATCAGGAAACAAAGTGCAAAATGTTTTTGAAAGTCTTAAAGACTGGTTAATGTATATTGTGTTATATAAGAACGTATTTTAAAAATGGATTCACCAAGAGGAAGTAAGTAAAATGTTCACCATCAACTGTGTACTGGAACATTCCCACATGTTTCTGGCTACATCTTTTTTGTCCAGACAGTTATCCAACTTGGTGGTGTGGTCTGAGAAATTGTTAATGTTGTTCCAGTGGAGACAATGCTGTTGCGGAGAAGAAAAAAGTGAAGCAATTAGAGGGAGAACTGAAAACCCTGGAGGCTGAGTTAACTGGAAAGGTCAATAATAATCACATGTCATGTGTGTGCGTGTGCATGCTTTTGTGCATGCATATTTGTGCAATAGGTGTGTCAGTGCAGGTACAGCACACAATGTATGTCGTTCCTTAATTGTGCGACACAAACAGTGCAATTGGGCCTGTTTATGATGTATTCATATGCATAGCTAATTGAAGACTACAATTCGTGCAAAAAGGGAAAATTGAAAAATTGTGTGGAGTTGGGCCCTTTTAGAATTCATGTATTCATATATATATATTATATGTATATATACAATCAGAAGATATATGTGTGTACATAATATATATATATATACATGTATATATATATGTATATATATATATATATATTATTATGTACACACATATTTTATGATTGTATATATATATATATATATATATACATATACATATACATATATATATATATATATATATATATATATATATATATATATACATGTATGTATGTAATTTTGTGTACATTGCTTGCATATTATCTCGACTGGAACTAACTGGTTATTAATTTATGAAGACTTTGGGTTAAATACTTTTCAGTTTACAATGTGTTATTCATATCAGACTATGTTTTTATTAAGTGTTGTATGCAGTATTTGGTTTCTCATTCTATAATATACGTTTGATTAATTCGTACATTGATTGCTTGTTCTTGTCATTGAATAGATTGGTGCAAAGAAGAAAGAAATCCAGGCTGCCAAGACCTCTGAATGAGCCAGGTGTAGTATAAAGATTTATGTGTATTGTGAAGTTGTTATTTTTAGAATGCCAGACTCTTAACCTGGAGACTTCCGGATTGAATCTTCTTGCTACGGGATTGCTACAGACGTGGTGGTTATATGTCTTTAAACAGTTTTTATGCTGTAACTGCAGCAAGAATGCTTCCAAGAGATGTCAGAATGGTGTTTAACTGAACAAGTCTATCAGGAAACAAAGTGCAAAATGTTTTTGAAAGTCTTAAAGACTGGTTAATGTATATTGTGTTATATAAGAACGTATTTTAAAAATGGATTCACCAAGAGGAAGTAAGTAAAATGTTCACCATCAACTGTGTACTGGAACATTCCCACATGTTTCTGGCTACATCTTTTTTGTCCAGTCAGTTATCCAACTTGGTGGTGTGGTCTGAGAAATTGTTAATGTTGTTCCAGTGGAAACGATGCTGTTGCGAAGAAGAAAATAGTGGAGAAATTAGAAAGAGAACTGAAAACCCTGGAGGCTGAGTTAACTGGAAAGGTCAATAATAATCACATGTCGTGTGTGTGCGTGTGCATGCTTTTGTGTGTGCATATTTGTGCAATAGGTGTGTCAGTGCAGATACACCACACAATGTATGTCGTTCCTTAATTGTGCGACACAAACAGTGCAGTTGGGCCTGTTTATGATGTATTCATATGCATAGCTAATTGAAGACTACAATTCGTGCTAAAAGGGAAAATTGAAAAATTGTGTGGAGTTGGGCCCTATTAGAATTCACGTATTCATATATATATATATATTATATATATATATATATATATATATATATATATATATATATATATACATACATACATGTATATATACAATCATAAGATATATGTGTGTACATAATATATATATATATAACTGAAAGTCCTGGAGCTGAAGTTAACTGGAAAGGTCAATAATAATCACATGTCGTGTGTGTGCGTGTGCATGCTTTTGTGCATGCATATGTGTGCAATAGGCATGTCTGTGCAGATACACCACACCTTTGACAGGAATACAGTTATTTGTAGATTGGGTAAATGCCAGCTGAATGATAATGTATCAAAACAAAATGCAAAAACATTTTTGAAAGTGCATGTAAAAGGTAAACACACAAAAGTTTCTGTTTCAATAAGATAAATGTTTACTTATCCACTTGCCATCTGGAATTGTATCTGTATGGCAAACTTGTGAAAATCACTGACTTTTTGACAATTTCAGGAATTCAATCCTGATGGAAGCCTGAGGGATTACATCGATCCTCGAATCGTTGTTGCATGGTCAGCATATTTCAGTTTTGTGGATTTATTTTGCTCGCTTTGAATTTTCATGTTTAATAATATGTAGTGTGTGATGTTTGCTACATATTCTCATTCAGGTGTCGTTTATAATTGCATCATATGTGTAGCTTATTAATACTTGCATTACATCCTCACCTAACATGCAGTTTGTAATATTTGCTTCACACTCCTGCTTTGCGCGTGTAGTTTGTATTCCTCGCTCCCATTCTGCCGGGCAATTTGTAGTATTTGCTTTATACTCTCATGCGAATCTCACTTAATCTGTCGTGCATAATAGTTGCTTCATATTCACGCTTTATGTACAGTTTGTATGGTGCAGTCTCATGAGTTTGTGAAGGTGAGAAAAACACAATGTGTTGTATTTGTCTTCAACCCCCCCCCCCACACCCCCTACTCTGTCAGACAAGAAGTGATCAATCCAGGATGACTCTCAACACCACAGACTGGTGTGACTTGTCTACCAAAATATTACCCATCTCACATTCGCCAATCAGACACTCTAACTAGATTTGAAACTGTCCGTAAGACGCATTTATTTAAACTGGCTTACCTCCACTGAGGAACCGTCCTGTATGACATGCATTTTATTAATTATTTTATTATTATTTATTAAATAATTCTAATGTTTTAATTATTCAACTACCTTGGTTCCACCATAACAAAGGATGGCAGCTCAACAAAGGAAGTGAATACAAAACTAAGCTTGGCCGCGCAGCCATGACGAGACTCAACGTGATCTGGAAGAGCAACTCCATCAGCTTTCCAATAAAGTTGAAACTGGTCAAGTGTCTACAGTGATCTCCATCCTGTTATATGGATGTGAAAGTTGGACTCATACAGCCGATCTGGAGAGAAGACTCCAGGCATTCGAGCACACATGCTATAGAAGACTTCTGCGCATCTCATACACAGAGCACAGGACGAATGAGTTCGTCAAACAACAAGTCACCAACTACATTGGCAGATAGGAACCTCTCCTTGCCACGGTCATGCAATGGAAACTGACTTGGTATGGCCACATCTCCCGTCAGGACTCTCTGGCCAAGATACTTCTGCAAGGCACAGTAGAGGGTAAACAACACAGAGGCAGACCAATGAAGTCCTGGTTGGACAATATTAAAGACTGGAGGACACAGCCCACTGCCCGGTTGCTGCGCTGGTGGAAGACCGACAGTGCTGACACATCATGGTTGTGAAGGCATTCACCGTGTCACCCAACGAGTGTCTATGGTGCTCACGTGATCGAGGAAAATGGTTTTTCTGTTTAGTATACTATATTTACGTAATTGTCTTAATATTTTTGAGACTACCCGGGTATGTCATATATTTGAATTTACTATATCTAGTCTTTTTTGTTTTAATAATATTTTTTTCTCATGATATACCTTTTTACTATTAGGCCTAAGTGTATGAAATGACATGTATACTGTATGATCCTATGTACGTTTTATTGTGATGTATGTACGCGCCTATGTATGGCTTATCTCGGCGATACAGCGCTCTCTAAATGCTAGTAATAATAATAATGACAAATATTCACAGCTGCTCCAGTGTGCATTACTAAATCTTCAATTTGTTAGGTGGTATCATAGTATTATTAATAAATTAACTTTATGTGGTATATTTGATGATGACTCACTTTACAAACTTATGTGACTTCCCTAGTCTTGCTTCATAGTCTTGCTTTGTGTGTTCTTTGTAGTGCTTGCTTTGTTCTCTCTCAGCTATAGCCATCAGGTGCCAGGCAGGTCCTTGATGTGAAAATGGAGCTGACCACATAAGTTTGCCTTGCCATGGCCTCTCCACAGACAAGACCAGTACGACCTCCACATGGTATATTATGGATACTGGGTGTCTACTGCCTAGTATCCCCAGGTGAATGTGCTAAGTGTAGGGGTCTCTGAGCCAACTAGAGCCCTAGACACTTCTCCAGAGGGCCCACCCATGGAGGAAACATTAGGGCCCTCCTAGGGTGGAAACATTAGGGCCCCCCCATGGTGGAAACATTAGGGCCCCCCCAGGGTGGAAACATTAGGGCCCACCCAGGGTGGAAACATTAGGGCCCACCCAGGGTGGAAACATTAGGGCCCCCCAGGGTGGAAACATTAGGGCCCCCTAGGGTGGAAACATTAAGGCCCCCCAGGGTGAAAACATTAGGGCCCCCCAGGGTGGAAACATTAGGGCCCCCCAGGGTGGAAACATTAGGGCCCCCTAGGGTGGAAATGCCCCAATGTACCTATTCAACAACTATAGTTAAATAATACACTGCTACTGAGGGGAATAAATTCCGCTGAATGTCACATAAGGTTCTGAAACATGAACAAGGGTATTTATTATATATTTTATTATATTTAAATGTAATTACTTTAACAGTTTTATTTATCAGTCTTGTTCCGATGTTTCATGTATACATTTGGCAAACGTTTCTTATGATTGCATGTTTTTTTATAATATGTATACTTGCATACAAATTGACTGGTACTGGATGTATTACTGTATACTTGCATACAATTTGGCTGATATATTACTCTAAAATTGTAATAATAATTTAATGAGAATATTTTTGAGGATTTATTGTCACTTTTTGAATGCCGTTGTCTCGCTGTTCCAGGTGTATAAACTGGGACATGCCAGTCATAGATAGTTACTCGTCATCTTTGAGAGAGAGGTTTGCTTGGGCCATCAAAGATGCAGACGCCAACTTTGATTTCGTACCTTCGAGAATTAGAGTCGCAGGAGGCAATGCAGCCTGAAACATGAGAAATGAAAGCAAAGCACAACAAATTTTAGTTAGGGTTATCGCTGTTATTTCTGTCACATGCCTTTTTTTGCGGTTGATAGCATACTTTTAAAAGAAAGTTGTCTCGTACATATTATAACAAATACTACAATCAATAATTATGTTTATGATAAACTGACTCACTGCATTAAATAGGCCTGAAATGTTATTTGCAGTTTTATATTGCACCCAAAACATTGTCAAATTGTAAGCAAAACGTGGTTTTAAATATGGTGTATTGGTAGTATTGCAAACATTAAGAGCTGACTGAAAAGTCATTTCATGCTTGACATGTTCATTTGGGCTCCATGGTCAAGACAACGGATTCAATCAGCTTCCTGCTAATAATGACACCCTGGTGATTCTAGATAGTGGAACTGACAACCTTTTATTCAAGACAACTGATTCAATCAACTTCCTGCTAATAATGACACCCTGGTGATTCTGGATAGTGGAACTGACAACCTTTAATTCAAGACAACTGATTCAATCAACTTCCTGCTAATAATTACACCTTGATGATTCTGGATAGTGGAACTGACAACCTTTGATTCAAGACAACTGATTCAATCAACTTCCTGCTAATAATTACACCCTGCTGGTTCTGGATAGTGGAATTGACAACCTTTAATTCAAGACAACTGATTCAATCAGCTTCCTGCTAATAATGACACCCTGGTGATTCTAGATAGTGGAACTGACAACTTTTAATTCAAGGCAACTGATTCAATCAGCTTCCTGCTAATAATGACACCCTGGTGATTCTGGATAGTGGAACTGACAACCTTTAATTCAAGACAACTGATTCAATCAACTTCCTGCTAATAATGACACCCTGGTGATTCTGGATAGTGGAACTGACAACCTTTAATTCAAGACAACTGATTCAATCAACTTCCTGCTAATAATGACACCCTGGTGATTCTGGATAGTGGAACTGACAACCTTTAATTCAAGACAACTGATTCAATCAACTTCCTGCTAATAATTACACCCTGGTGATTCTAGATAGTGGAACTGACAACCTTGCTTTATGTTGGCCTGAATAAAGTAGTTCTACATCTGGCTGTAATTTCCGTGACTAGTATTTTCTAAACTAATGTTCCGAATTATTTAAACAAGATAGAAAATGACATTGTCATATAAATTCCATCATGTTATGGTGTAAGGTAGTTTATTAAGGGTGTTTACTATTATTCTTTGACTATATATTATTAACTTGTAGTTAACAGCTTTAGTTTTGAATTGCTGTTTAAAATGTTTGCACGGTGGAGGAATATTATTATTGTGACTAGCTGTTTTCTGTTGGCCGTGGAGACACTTTCTTCCTGCGCCTTTTTGTGTTTTCATTAAAAATAAAATTGAAACTATGCAAATGCTTATAATATGTATAATGCTAGCTAATTTCATTTGATTCAGTGGTTATTTACAATTGCTAATATTTATTTATTTACTAATATTTATCTATTTATATAAATGATACGAAAGATGAAGGACTTCATGTTAAATAAAAAAATTACTGTTATTTGTTGAACAAATATGATTGTTGATACATTATATATATTACCACTGTTATTTATTGAGAAAATAGCTTTACCACGTTTTGTAATACAGTGATATGGTTCTATGATTGTTGATACATTACTACGGTTATTTATCGAGAAATTAGCTTTACCACATTTTGTAATACAGTGATATGGTTCTATGATTGTTGATACATTATATACATCACCACTGTTATTTCTTGAGAAAATGGCTTTACACGTTTTGTAGTACAGTAATATGGTTTTATGATTGTCGATACATTATATACATTAGCACCGTTGTTTCTTGAGAAAATAGCTTTACCACTTTTGCAATATTTTTGGTTTTATGATTGTCAATACATTATATACATTAGCACCGTTATTTCTTGAGAAAATAGCTTTACCACGTTTTGCAATAGTTTTGGTTTTATGGTTGTCGATACATTAAATACATTACCAGTTATTTATTGAAAAAATAGCTTTACCACATTTTGCAATAATTTTGGTTTTATGATTGTCGATACATTAAATACATTACCACTGTTATTTATTGAGAAAAAAGCTTTACATTTTGTAATAGAGTAATATGGTTTTATGATTGTTGATACATTATACATTACCACTGTTATTTCTTGAGAAAATAGCTTTACCACGTTTTGTAATGCAGTAATATGGTTTTATGATTGTTTATACATTACCAGTTATTTCTTGAGAAAATAGCTGTTATATTTATATAACATATTCATCATAGTTTAGTTGGATGTATTATTCCGGAATAAAGTTATCAAAATGAATGACATGTTTGGTATGTTCCACAGAACTTCCTATGGATGCATCATTTCCTAGACAGTTAGTCATTAAACAAGCAAATATTCATCATGTTCTCATCTGGTGCATTTGTGAACTATGTGACACTTGCAGGTACACAATATAATATTGGGAGATATTTGTATAACTTTCCCATCTTACCCTGCCTGGATATTCACCATTACACATCTACTCTATTCAACATTATACACTGTATATTATTGTGTCAGGATAAGATCACTAATTTTATAGATATGACAGTTGCCGTTACACATTTGTGGCTCAGCATTTAAAGAGAGGACCTGTGGTAACCTTATCTTCCCAGTCACATGATAATCCATGAATGTTACATGTTTACAAACAACTTTGGGCATCTAATGCATTACTAACTACTTGCATCTCGAGTATAAACGAACGACACATACAGGCACATTGTATAAAACAATTTATTTACAATGTTAAATATCAGACTAACCAACTAACTATCATATTTACAACCTGGTTTAAGGTAACCAGGTACTTAGTTCTATTACACAAAAGTGGTTAATGTTTTCACAGTTTCACCTTTTAGTAACAAATTGATATATCTGATTGATGTACAATTTTTCCTAAGTAAAACACGTACAGTGTATTTTAAATATATGATATAATTGACATGTCAAGTATGTTGTTTACTTTGTATAGCAGAGACAACGGTATCATTAGGTCAATGGTCGCACCTCAAAGTAATCAATAATGACACAAGATTATGTACAGACACTATCACACAATGTACAGCACTACATATGCAGCCCATACAATTTTATACAACTTTTGTACATAGTGTATTGGGTTTGACACTGCCAAAATATTATATCTATATTTAGCTGTTTTATACAATTTATTAATACAATGCATAAGTCTTGTCTTATTGATGGAGATGATTACATTGTATGTACAACCGTAATGATGGGCAAACATAGTGTAATAAAAACAACTGTTTGCCAAGCCTTAGCCCTCACCAAGAGAGGAACTACGGGGAAAAGAAAACATCATTACTGCTCGTATTCAGATCATTTCTGACATTAAATAGTCATGGACAACTCTTGTAACAAGCACTCGCATTAACCCATAAAATACACATTGTATTGTATTGTATTGTATTGTATTGTACATCCTTAAAAATGTGCCTGCAGAAACCCACATAGTTTTATCCCCTAAACACCCCAATATGGCGGATTTGTTAAAATGTATAATAAAGATGGCTTCACCCTACGCTTGTTAACTGACATGCTATGGACACAGTCACTCAATTTCTATTTAAAAGAAACCCGATTTTTCTTGTTATTTTGGCATCCTGGAAAGCCAGCACATAATAATGAGAATAGGACATGAGAAAACCTGTACTGGTTGTTATCACATACAGCAGCATCCATCCCACCTCTACCTGAGAAATAATTGCCAGATTCACAGCACCAGTATCACTAGCATGACAAATGCTTAAGTCTTGAATCACCAGGATGACGTCTTGAGTCACCATGATGATGTTTTGAGTCACCACGATGACGTCTTGAGTCACTACGATGACGGTGACGTGAACAGTGACAGAAGATGACGTTGTGATGCGCTAGTCCTGCATGTTGTAGGAATAATGGTGAGGTAGGAAGCTGTCAGACAACTTCATGTCTCCAAACTCATCTGCAAAATGATAGATAACAGTAAACAAAGTGTATATACGCATCCAGTGACGTCACCAAACTCGACTGCAACATGACAGTGAACAACAAAGTGTGTCTGCATCTGCTGACATTGTAACTGGTGAAACCAGACTGCTTGAAATTGTGCTAGTTATGACTAACTGAATTGCGTGCGTGTGACGTGTTTGTTTGTGTGTGTGTGTGTGTGTGTGTGTGTACATGCGTGTGTGTGTGTATGAGGCCGCATACATGTTAAGTTTTGGAAATGCCAATGTGGGAGATTTATACGTAAATCGGAGGGTCTCGGGGAAAACGGCATTTTATACGTAAATCGGAGGGTCTTGGAAAATTGGGCTATTATACGTAAATTAGGTTTTTAACCATAAATGCAAATAATATAATACAAAAAGGAATAAATTGCACTGATTAAGATATTTACATAGATTTTTTGTTATATGAATTAACTTATTTTGGAGCAAAACCATTCTTGGAGCCATGAACAATAGATGTTTTATTATCACTAGTCATAATACCACAAATATAATAAATTCCCTGCTAATCTCATTGGCATGTTTGTTGAACTTCTGATATGAATCATATGTTGCAAAAAAATCCCTTGGATGAAAAGCAGCAGCATCTACATGATATTTTATTACACAACTAATATAATCTTTACATGTAAAACTTGAATAGGGAATTCATTATTTATGAGCTGGACTGAGCCATGGTGACATAGGCTCGACTGGAGCCATTTAAATAACTATGCTTTCTCAACTGTTGAGAATGTTTTTCATTTACATGTCAAATGTACTCAAATAGTAAAGAGCTTAGCAAAAGTACATATATTTACAAACGTGCACATGTAGTATAGATGTATGGATGGCCATTATTCCATTAGATCTAAACGGATTGCACTTTGTACTACAAGACTGGAACGTACACAGCGGGCGATAATAGGGTATCAAAGCGGCTCGCGGTGATTCTACCTAGCTAATAAACAATGTCAGCGACAGGCAAAGTGTAGGCTTTGTACTTAGATATTTATTAGACAGTTTTTAATGTTCAGTCATCACAGTAAGACGGGATTTAAATAGTTCCAATTCAGGTCATTGTTCAAATCATTGTCTGCACCGGCGAGCGCCTGGCGATGTCTGTCACTGTGAGCATTAGCTCAGTCTCAGACTCGATTGCAATTAGTTAACTGGCACTACATTGTGAGGTGACACAGAAAAGCACACACGACAATACCCAGCCAGAAATAAACCAATTATCCGCACCCAGTTAGGTAACTTAGGTCAAATTTGTTTGTTTTTGGTGTTGGAGTCTCCCGCAATTTTTTTCACTTACATTTCAGTGAAATTGCGTGAGATTGGTTCTCCCGTGCGGGAGATCGGGAGATTTCCTGTAAATTGCGGGAGTCTCCCGCCGAATGCGGGAGACTTAACATGTCTGAATTAGTATGAGCATGTGGTTGTATCTGTGTGTGTGTGTTCGTATGCGTTCGTCCATGTGGTGAGTGCGTTCTGTGTTTTCAGTATTATAAGCTTTAAGCATAGATAAAAGGGTCTGTCATCGATTCAACGAAAATCGATAGAAGTCATCTGTAGACATTACACAATACCTGTCTAATGTAACATCTCTAAAATCTAAAGCAGTGTTCTAAATATAGACACAACTTCACCCAGGAAAAAGAACCCATTCTGTATAGTTAGATGAGGATGTTAAGAAAACTAGGTTCTGACATAAGCACACAATCGCATAGAATCACATGTTAACCAAAACATACTATCCTTCTGCTTAAAACTTGAGAAATACAATTATACAACTTGTAACAATAGCAATATTCTTGCACATGGCCTCATCATGAATGTTTCAGGCAGGTATTCTGATAGCGTTTTACCTATCATATCATACCTGTATGAACTGTACCGTGCATTCAATGCATACAGTCTATCGGTTAAACCTTGGGTAATATTATACTATGTGTTTACTATGTTTTAAGTTGGTAATTAATTTTAAAGTTCTGATTCCCGTTGGACCTGAGATCATGCCTCTGACAGTGCCAAGTGGTTTGTTCTCTGTTGATTTATGTCCCCAGATTTCAGTTAGTTTTGCATGTATGGGGCTGAGATTTTGCATGTGATCTGGTGGGGCCATTGAGATGGTTCACAGACCAGACACACCAACACACACATGTACCTGCGACATCAAGGAACTCGTAGTGAGACCAGGAATACCGCGTGCGACTGCCAGGTCGACTCTCAGCCTTCACTGGCAGGTACTGGTCGATGGCGAAGTTGAACGACAGCGCTGTCAGAAAACACGTCAACAGCATCCAATGATATATGTTTGACAACATACAAGATACATCATTCAATTTATCAAAGAAGAGAACATTTTCTTGTGGTCTGTACATAAAAAACATAAAACAGTAATTACACAGGCAGTCGTTGTGAAATGTATATGACTCGTATTCCACATATTCAACCACCCTCACACATATACTGGTTATGGTGGTGATGACAGGTCAAACAATTTACAGTCATTTATAATACAAACAAATAAATACTGACGCAATTGGCATCCTTTTTCAATTGTGCAGTTTTTTTAAATACAAATCATATTTTCAGTTCTTCATTAATTACATTTGTTATTTCTTTATTACCTTTATGAACACGGCATGGTTTTTTAATTGGGGTTGCAAAAACACACTGTTTTTTAGTTTTAAATAAAATTGTAACAACTTAAAATTGGGTTGTTTTTATCTTTTGGCAGACTAGTCAACTTTTGCCTTTACTAGTCCTGCTGTCTAGTAAAATAAATGCCAAAGTTCTACCTCTGTCATGGGTGCATCAACTGTGACAATGTGGAATATGATTAAACTCACCTGCAGGGGATGGCACGTACTGGAACCAGGCAGGGCGGATAGGGGCGTGTAGCTTGGGGTGCCACCCTGGAACGTTGACATAGCCACTCTCTGGAAGGACAAAATCAAACCACGGTTTACAACTGGGGAGAATATAATTTTGATGCAGGGTTTTAATTATAAAATCACTGTCTTCTTGTCATGATATGTATGGTTTGTTTTTTCAATAGTTATAGTGTATGAATTTGGTTTTCTTTGATATTACTGGATTACAAAATATGAAGAAAGAAACCCAAGTATATCTGCTGGGCTGAACATGTAGATAGACATACAGACACACACATGCACGCATGCACGCACGCACGCACGCACGCACGCACGCACACAGTCAGACAGACAGACAGACAGACAGACAGTCTATCTACAATTGTTGTTGCTGTATTTCAGCCTTCCTACATTACAAACGTTCACCTGATTTTTATCACCCTATGAGAAACTCATAGTTAAATACTACTGCCATAACTGCCTTATCCCGTCTAGCGTCCACTACTTCACACGTACTGTAGATCTGCTCCACTAGCGCCCTCTGTTTAGCAGCAACTACACCAGGATGCCATGCATGAAGAATCTTGCGGTTCTTTGGAGTTAGACACCGAAGAAGTTTTTTTCTGCAAAACAAAACGTTTGCAAAACTTTTAACTTCAGAAACGTTGAACATCAAAGAACACCCATACATCTTGGAGAACTACATTTCACGTGTGTTTTATCAAGCTTGTGAAATTATATAAGTTAAGCTGCTTTTAAGAAAAGTGACTAAAACATGTATTGCTGTGATTAAGGATATTTGGGATATAACGAGAAATGCCAACAAGAGCAAACATCAAGATAAAGACACTTCGTTTCATTTTTTTTATAAACAATGGTAATTTTAATGCGGTAAACTAACCATTTATAATTAGAAAAGGTAATTAGGAGATACGATAGTTAATCAAAGTACATCAATTCAAAGCAAGATCAACAAAAAGGGAGAGAATTCCCATGAACCACAAGAGCAGACAGAATGCTAACATGTAACCACATAACAAATGAGTAAATAAGACGGGCACTAATTACTAATGAGACACCACTGAGGTCACCTGAAGTACTTCCTCCAGGCGAGCTGTATTGTGAGGGCAGCGATCTGTTTCTGCCACTCGGCCTCACCCAGCTCCAGCCTCTTCTCTGTGATCACTTCCCTCGCAGTATTTATAAATTTACCTGCTACTTTTGAGGCCAGATAGCTGTAACAACGGAAACACCACTTTGTAGGATAAACCCAACCTTTGCATGACATTCAAGTAACAAACATTCTAATGGATTCTCAGCAAATCTTTGGTACATGTGAATATAGGTGAAATTTCAGAATGGGCAACATTTTATTCTATGACATGAAACTTCCAAATTGCCCTCCTCCACTAAATTGTAATCTTGAAAACCTATAAATGCACCCATTGAGGTTCAAACAATGTAAACTTCAACTACACTTCAAAATGCAAATGCAAAATGCTAACCAAATAGAGAAAAAAATATGTGTGTGTGTGTGTGTGTGTGTGTGTGTGTGTGTGTGTGTGTGTGTGTGTGTGTGTGTGTGTGTGTGTGAGTGTGTGTGGGTTTGTGATAGAGAGGGAGAGATAGAGTGCGAGAGAGAGAGAGAGAGAGAGAGAGAGAGAGAAAGTGAGAGAAAGAGAGAGAAAGAGAGAGACAGAGAGACAGAGAGACAGAGAGAGAGAGGGAGGGAGAGGGAGATATGCAGAGAAATGGAGTGAGAGAGGAGAGACAGACAGAGATGGGATACATACTGATGCCATGACCTCTGTATGACCCTGGCTGCGTGGTCCTTGCGCCGGTGCTCCGCCAGTCGACTCCGCTCCTCCGCCACCAGTTTCTGGTTCTCTTGTTTCTTTGACAGGATGAGTTCCTCCGGAGACACCTGCTGCAGCCGCTTCCTGTGACACACCGCAGTAGGGGAAGTCACGTCTTGTGGGAGGGACGGAGGGGTGGGGGAGAGAGGAAGTGAGGGAGGGGGAAGGGAGGGAAGGATGATGGGGAGAGAGGAAGTGAGGGAGGGGGAAGGGAGGGAAGGATGATGGGGAGAGAGGAAGTGAGGGAGGGGGAAGGGAGGGAAGGATGATGGGGAGAGAGGAAGTGAGGGAGGGGGAAGGGAGGGAAGGATGATGGGGAGAGAGGAAGTGAGGGAGGAGGAAGGGAGGGAAGGATGATGGGGAGAGAGGAAGTGAGGGAGGGGGAAGGGAGGGAAGGATGATGGGGAGAGAGGAAGTGAGGGAGGGGGAAGGGAGGGAAGGATGATGGGGAGAGAGGAAGTGAGGGAGGGGGAAGGGAGGGAAGGATGATGGGGAGAGAGGAAGTGAGGCAGGGATGGAACGAGGGTGGGAGGGAGGGATGCAGAGAGTCACAGGGAGGGAGGATGGGGAGAGAGGAAGTGAGGGAGGGATGGAGGGAGGGTGTGAGGGAGAGAAGGAGGGAGGGTGTGAGGGAGAGAGGCAGGGCGGGAGGCAGGGATGCAGGGAGGCAGGGAGGGAGAGAGGCAGGGACGGAAGGTGTGAGGGAGAGATGGGGCCAGGGAGGGAAGGTGTGAGGGAGAGATGGGGCCAGGGAGGGAAGGTGTGAGAGAGAGATGGGGCCAGGGAGGGAAGGTGTGAGAGAGAGATGGGGCCAGGGAGGGAAGGTGTGAGAGAGAGATGGGGCCAGGGACGGAAGGTGTGAGGGAGAGATGGGGCCAGGGACGGAAGGTGTGATGGAGAGATGGGGCCAGGGAGGGAAGGTGTGAGGGAGAGATGGGGCCAGGGACGGAAGGTGTGAGGGAGAGATGGGGCCAGGGACGGAAGGTGTGAGGGAGAGATGGGGCCAGGGAGGGAAGGTGTGAGGGAGAGATGGGGCCAGGGACGGAAGGTGTGAGGGAGAGATGGGGCCAGGGAGGGAAGGTGTGAGGGAGAGATGGGGCCAGGGACGGAAGGTGTGAGGGAGAGATGGGGCCAGGGATGGAAGGTGTGAGAGAGAGATGGGGCCAGGGAGGGAAGGTGTGAGAGAGAGATGGGGCCAGGGAGGGAAGGTGTGAGAGAGAGATGGGGCCAGGGAGGGAAGGTGTGAGGGAGAGATGGGGCCAGGGACGGAAGGTGTGAGGGAGAGATGGGGCCAGGGAGGGAAGGTGTGAGGGAGAGATGGGGCCAGGGACGGAAGGTGTGAGGGAGAGATGGGGCCAGGGAGGGAAGGTGTGAGAGAGAGATGGGGCCAGGGAGGGAAGGTGTGAGAGAGAGATGGGGCCAGGGAGGGAAGGTGTGAGGGAGAGATGGGGCCAGGGACGGAAGGTGTGAGGGAGAGATGGGGCCAGGGAGTGAAGCATGAAATGCTTTGTGCAGTCCTGAGAACTGAATACTGTAAATACACTATATAAGAATTTACCTTTATTTCACCTGTATTGGTCTTTCCTCACACATTCTCTGTAGTTCTTACGCAGTATGGCTGTACATCAGCTCACACGACATTGTCCATAAGCTACAGACTGCAAGTTATGGTGAACACTGGTTTAGCCAACATGCAGCCACAGAAGATGAGTGAAGAAAGACCAGCAAAGTCAGCATGGAAACAGAAGTTGGAGGTTGACAGAGAGAACAAACAGAAATCTTGACAGGGTAGCTATGACTGGCTGAGAACTGACAACAACTGCAGAAGAATAAAAGCAGATAACCGTTATAACATAATTACTAATAACTATTTAACTGTTACATAATTTCTGTAGTTATAATTACTATGCAAAAACGTTTTTATTAACGGTAGCAATTTTAACAACTCGCTCTAATGTGTATCACGAGTAGACCACTCACCTTCTGCGGTATGGCCTAGCTGCTGGCACTGTTGCCGTCGCTGGCACCGCTGCTGTTGCCGCTGCTGTCATAGCTGGTGTAGCTGTTGCCGCGGCTGTTGTTGCCGCTGTTGCCGCGGCTGCGCCTATGACAGCAGTTGACATCACCCCGCTGGCCTGTGCCCCTGTCCCTGCCCCTGTTGCTTCCTCCTGGGAGGGCACGGAGGTGAGGAAGAACTCCTGGGGTTGGGACTCGCGTGTCCCGACGGACGACAGCTGTGACACTGACTCCTGTCTCGTGTCTTGACATATCAGCCACGACGCGTCACTACTGAGCAGCTGCATGTCGTTGTCGGCGGCACTACTGCCCCCCTGTGTCGACGCCGTGTCCTGACGTCGCTCCATCACTTCCCTCTTGTGCCGCCAGTCTTCCTTCCTCCTGTGCTCGTCTTCTGCCTTCTTTCTATCCGTCGAAGCAGAAATAACAAATACAGTTAGTAGAAGTTACGGTACATCAGTGAGGACTTGGGGTGCACATGTGTACACATGTGTACATATGTGTACACATGCCTCCAATCAGAACGACATATTTTTAAACAAGATGCATTTAAAAGAAACTCCTTAAAGCATATTACACAGAAGTAACAAGTCGAAAACACATTCTTCCTTACCTGTGTCATACCTTAAGCATTATAATAAAATAACCTTTTTATGTATCCTTTGTAGAATTAATAATTCGTTTTTAAAGCAAACTGTTAATTAGTTTTTGTCATCTGGAAAAGATGCATGACTTTTCATATGCATATGTATAACAAATGGTGAAGTTCTGTAGACATATAGACATGATACAGTTCAACCAACACCAGCATATCATTCTCACAATACACAGGCAGCAATTACATCCTGTTGTTTTGTATGTCACAACATCAGCAATATGTTACAAGTAAAACAGGTAAACAGAGACTTACTTTGCAGCATCTTTCCTCAGCTGTTCGTGTTTCATCAGGAGCTTCTTGCGTTCAAGGAATGTCTTCCTAATGCGATAACCCCGGAAGACGGCCTTCGTTGGACACAGACAACACATATGGTCACAGTGTGGACATTCTAAGATATTACTTGAATTGTATTTGTTATTACAAGATATCTATATATCAAATGTTAACTTTGGTGTGTTGTAACTGCATCGCCACACATGCCATGGTCCAATTACTTCTTATTATGTTTACTCATTTCCTTGGTTCACTGGACTGCGACCTCCAAAATAACAATAACGCTTTTTAAATGAAGGTCATTATTTTTAGGTATTTAATTACAAAGTTACTCATATGTTTTTAACCACATATCTGATAAAAAATAAAAAATATGCGATTTGTGACCACAGATAAGGCCACTGCAAACGTTAAATTAAAATACTGAATAACAGTTGTCCTACCTGATGTGTTATTATTATATAATAGCATATCACTGTTGACGTCAAATAAAAAGAAATGAACTGCCCCAATGGAAATGTTAGTTCAACTCTTCAGATATTCAGCCACCAAGTTCTGCTCATCTGCTTGCATTACAAGCAATTGTTCCATGGTGCATCTGTTTTTACAAGCAGACACAGCAGTCTGAGAAACGACACTATTAGTAGCCTATTACACGTATTTCTGTAACTCCCGAAAGGGCCTCCAATATATTGACTCTTCAACTGTGAATTGCGCTACTGTGCGGCTGCAGATTACCTGTATTTTCAAGGCAGCGATGTCCTGTATGCCTGTGATAGAGAGAGCTCCCTGTTCTATCATGTACTGAGCCACCTCATAATGCTCTCCCATCAGTGCGTAGTCCAGCGGAGTGTACCTGTAAACATTTCTTCCCAATTATCACATGGTGATCATGTTTAATGTTAATTTTATCTATCATATTTATTTCCACGTATATTTTAACCTGGTATTGATCTTTACATTAATCTTAGTTTATTATTTTTGAGGTAAAATAATAACAATATGATCTTAATTATTTTTATTTGGTAAAAATAAAATAGGCACACAAATTAAAAATGCACTGTCCATTGATATCAAGTGCTGCGGAACTTTGCCGGCATTCAGAAAGGATCTAAAAATGCACATTTTCAAAGCATATACTACTGACTTTTTAAATATTCCATTACATTTTAGAAAATCGTTTAAAATATTTCATCTTATCTTATTTTTTACACTATGTATTGACTGTATTTATTTATACATTGCTATTGTTTAGTGTGTGTTTCGCATGTAAATAGAGTAATATTTAGTTTTATTTATGTATTTGTTTTACTCATCATTGTTAATTCTATGTAGTATTTAATTAACAGTTTTAATATGAATAATTTAACGTTTCTACATTTATTATTATTAATATTATATTTAGCACATCATGAATAGTTTTATATTTTATTGTATAGCACTTTGAGTGAGCATATTTGGACATTGCGCTTTATAAATAATAAATATTATTATTATTATTATATCAACATGACTGAGAAGCATTCAGCCATGCTTCTTGTAATGCACCAAGGTTACTTGTACACAAAACCACCAGTTTTAAGAAGAAATTATTGAGGAGGTTGAAATGGGCTGGTCATGTAGAAGGACGGGGAACAGAAACTGGCAAAGAGCAGATACCCAGAAAGGAGAGGGGAAAGGGAGGCGAGGAAGACGGAGAATGCGATGGGAGGACTGCATTAAGGGAGATCTGGAAGATTGGGAGAAGAAGGGAGAACAATTACAAAAGATAGGAGTTTGAGATTGTTGACAGAGAACGTAGTGAGAGAAGCTAGGAAAGAAAAAATTAAGAAAAAGACAACGGTAACCATGGCCAACCTCACCCCTGACGACAGGACGCCAAGAGGAGAACAACATCACAGTGTGACCTGAAGCAACGTAGAGGGTACAAACGGCAGCCCTGGATTCAAACCCGGGTTCTCTGTATTGAGACCCTGATACAGCAGCCGTCTAGTGTCCTAGACAACGACGTATAGTGCCCTACCTGTCCTCGGTGAACTCCATGTGGTTGGGGAAGGCGTGGAACTCAATGAGAAGTTTCACGGCGTCCAGGTGGCCCTTGCTACAGGCCCAGTGCAGGGCCGTCATACCCTGCAACAGTGCGGAGCATTACCTACTACCCCAGCTGACAGGGTGGCCACCCAGGGGTTGATGACAGGGCCAAGAAAAGAGCACAAGTAAGAGCACGAGCAAGAGCATGAGTAAGAGCACAAGTAAGAGCATGAGTAAGAGCACGGGTAAGAGTAACTTTGCTTCCCAGTGCAACGAGTACAAGAACAAAGTAGAGATTATATATTATAATTGTCAGCGAGATGCATTGCATGGTTGTCACTTGGCTAAACGTGAAGTTACATGTGGAATATAAAACAATGAATTAGTCCGAAAAAGAGTAGAACAGGATATCTAGATATAGATATCTATATAGGAAAGGATATTTACTGTAGTTTCTACACAGTTGGTGTGGTTTACATCATACGTGGCAGGATGACTCAAGTAAGTAACTACAGAAGCATTAGGAATGGATTAAGTTTGAAACAACTTGACCATTGCCTGCTGGGCCTGTACAAACAGCTGTCAGGGACATTTATTTTGTAAGACGCTGATAACTTGTACCACTTGAGGTGTTACAAGTACGCTGTGCAACGACAACTTGTGTTTGATCATCTGTGTAAAGAAAACTACCCGGGGGTAGTTGAACTGGTACAAGTCATACCACTGCAAGTTGTACTGGTAAAAATCCCCCGGAAACACAGCTGTAGAACAAATCAAATCAATCAAAATACTTTATTGACTCGAAAGGGGAAGTTACAAGCCACCAGACATAAATGTATGTATTTGCGACTTGAATGGATTCAGGCTTTATACAAGTATGTATAATCCCAAGCACAACATAAACAAACATGCTAAGAAACAGTAAGATAAAATATCACATTTCTGACATGAGATCTATACAGAGCAGGTTTAAGTGAAGAAAGCATGGGCAGTGAGGCGTGTGAAGAAGAAGTTTTTACCTCATTATCCTGTGCGTTTGCATCCGCGTCATGTTCAATGAGCACTGACATACAGTTGACGTAGCCAACGTAAGCACTGCACTGCAGGGCTGTACGGCTGAAACAATCACAAGAGCTCACAAACTTTGCTTTTTGTGGCCATCCAGGGACAGTAGTTACAAAGTATTGCCATAACAACCACCTATTGAAAATCACCCCATTAATATATTCACCTTGCCATAAATTCACTTTGCCATGGTCCGACTGTAACATTTACATAATGGAGGTTTGACTGTTAGGTAGAGCAACTTTACATCTTCCAAACAATTATTTTACACACCCCCTGCTGTTTCTTACAATATACTATATCGTCATTTTTCAATCATATGAAATACATATGTGACATTACTTTTTATTTAGTTCCAATTCATTTTACAAGAATATTTATATAATTAATTCAACGACTCTTTCACATGCAGACACATTGATGCTATAACTAAATATAACTACTTTTTAAGATGACAATTGGGATATTTAAAAAACATAAAAGTGTCACAATCAAGTACCAATGTACACTGGCTGTATTTTTGACATATAAAATAAAAAGAAAACCACAGGGGTATTTACCCGGAGTGATCTCTGACATTAGGGCCAATGCCCTCTTTGATCAGGGTCTGGCAGATGTAGGCGTGTCCTCCAAGGGCAGCCCTGAAAAAACAGGATTGCATAACTAACAAATAACATTTCAGTAGCACACATCTATCCTGTTTGTTCAGTTTGTACATCAGTTCATTGTGAAATCAATTATCAAAACTTTAAAACATTTAAAGCTACAACACAATGATGCTAAAATAAATGTTTCAGTTGTGATAAGAACAAACTAACATAAATCTGCTCAGCAACATTTTTTTTACTGGAAATTCACAACAAGACAAAATTACAACACAAACTTTCAAAATTAACACTGTATACTGAACAGAATATTTAATTATTACCCTGGGTACAACAATCCGAGAGAACCACTTTCAACGAGTGTCAAATTTGTGGCTTAAATGGATTCAGGTGTTATACAATTTTTAAATGTACTTTTTATTGATGCATGTATCTATTTATTTTATTTGAACATTGTTTGTTTGAAATAAAATGCAGTAAAATAATATTATTATTTTTAACTCAAATTCATAATTTTCTGACAAATCAAAATATCATAAGTGGTGCCACCTAGGGACTAGCTAACCATTTAATCTGTAAAAGTGAATATCTATAAAATAGTGATGTTTGTTGTGTTTTCTGAGATATATCGTCAACTGGTAGTTGGGAGGCCAAAGATCCGAGAACACAAATGAAGATAGAAAGATGCAAGTCGCACCGGCAGGAGATTCACTTACTACGTCACAAAGTCAACAAGTATCATGACCATAAACGACATGACTATTTGACTGACCCATCATGACCATAAACGACATGACTATTTGACTGACCTATCATGACCATAAACGACATGACTATTTGACTGACCTATCATGACCATAAACGACATGACTATTTGACTGACCTATCATGACCATAAACTACATGACTATTTGACTGACCTATCATGACCATAAACGACGTGACTATTTGACTGACCTATCATGACCATAAACTACATGACTATTTGGCTGACCTATTATGACCATAAACGACATGACCATTTGACTGACCTATCATGACCATAAACGACATGACCATTTGACTGACCTATCATGACCATAAACGACATGACTATTTGACTGACCTATCATGACCATAAACGACATGACTATTTGACTGACCTATCATGACCATAAGCGACATGACTATTTGACTGACCAGTGCAAGGGAGACCGTCCGTCCTGGTCGAAGGCATTCACTTTGGCCCCGCAGTCTATGAGCGTCTGTACGACGTCTGTGTGCCCCATCTCACACGCCCGGAACAGGGGCGTGTGTTGCTTCAGGTCACACACGTTGATCTGCGCCCCGTTGTTCAGCAGGAGCTTCACGGTGCGGGCGTGGCCAGCCAGGGATGCTGCGTGGAGGGCTGGGGGAATGCAGGGTGGGGTAAACTGTTAGGTAGGTCATTTAAAGGTTTCTGGAAAGATGCGATAAACACCATTTCTGATATTTGTGTATGAATCAAGGGCAAACATTTGTCCGTTCTACCATGTGTAGTGCTAATATGATATAATTATATATATATATATATATATATATTATATATATATATATATATATAATATATATATATATATATACACATGTATATATATATATATATATATATATATATATATATATACACATGTATATATATTTATCATGAAAACACAATAGTCATTGTTAAATTATATGTGCACACTTCGCAAGAGTATGTGTTTCCAATAATAGATAAACACAATTTTTTTAACTCTTTGTACAAGGCTTCATGAGAGCATATAAAAGTAATTTCAATGCAGATTTTGTACAACTAATCTGCAATAAACATTTCAGCAGTTGCTACCATGCTCTTTAATTTTGGATTCTTAATATATTCCACTAATCAATACCACACATAAGTGTCTGAATAAACTTACAGGATAAAATGTAAAAGTGTTTCATCAAAACAAGCAAAATGGCTATATAATTTTGCACTGAAACCTTTCCTTTATAAAGAACATAAGGACATCTACAACGTTTGCCAGAATGTCAACAATACATAAAATGGAACATAATTCCCACTGTTCAACTGTTCAGCCTCAATTTTTGACAGCTTAACTGAATCCGTTTCTACGCAGTGGGTGACAGACACAATGACAACACCACTCACCTGTGCTGCCATTTTTGCCTGTCTGGTGAATATCCACCCCGTACTTCACAAAGGTGAGGATAACGTCATCCGCGCCCTTGCTTGCTGCCCACATGAACGCTGTACGACCTTCAATGTCAGGCTCGTCCTTGACCTCAGGTCGCGACACAAACACCTCCACCGTGTTCTACGGATCAGACGTTTTACAGGTAAATAGCACGTAACATTGGGGAAACCTTTCTCTATGTCCGTTCTGCATCGAATTAGTGTTCATTTGCAAATAATGCATTTGAAATTAAGTGGCAAATCCTGACAGGATTCTTCATTTCACTGTTATCAGCTTATTAGTTAGGATAGTTTTCTTCAAAATACACACATTTACACATCATGATGCGTACATTATAATATTATAAGACACTGAAAAACCAACAACTTTCTTGGCTTTATATTTTGTATCATCAGTGTTTCTTAATATTTATCTTTGAGCTGATGACTTGGCAGTAATTCTTTAATTATTTGTGTAAAAATTAATTTTGGACAGTTTATCAACTCTGTCATCATTTGGGAGAACCTCTGAAGAGAAAGAGAAATGTCATCACTATCATGACCCGATAAGAAAATAAATGTCTAATGATTACATAGTAAACTGTATGATTACGATAAAATGGATGTAACGACAATATAGCTTATATAATCATGATGATTTGACTTTATTTACGCTATCCTGATCTTGGCTTAGACTTGAAAACTAATGTAAACGTTTTATCGGAAATGATAGTCATTAGAAATGGGCTTAAGAGATGTAACATTTCATATGATCAACAGTATCATAGCTTTATCTAGAGGCCCGTCCACCCGGGTAAAAACGAATATGGACGGGTAGAAATATGGAGGACGGGTTGTGGACGGGCAAAAAAAAAAAAAAAGGTCTTCCAAAACCATAGATATTGTTAGTTATGCCTTGACAGTGAGTGTAAATGGTGTCAAATGTGTGTTTGTAGCCCATTTCAGGTCATCAGGCACAATTTGAAATTTTTATAAACTAGCTTAACAGTTAACATCAACATGTCCACCAAAACATGTGACTGGCAATAATTTTATCCTGCATAAAGCCCTGAGTATCATAACTGTATTTTAAATATTTGCACTGTTGCCATTTCAATGTGCATTAATGATGATTTAATTACCATGAGATTGTCTAATAATTGTCTTCTGATGTACTGCTGAGTCGTGGTTCTTGTAGGGGGGGGGGGGGGGTTTGACACAACTTAATTGTTTTTATCGTACGTTATTGTCAGGCTTCAAATGTGGCATATTTCAATGTGCACTGGCACTTATAGATTTCACATCAAGGCAAAGTTATCAGATAACAACTGTTTGACGTTTTTCTAACCACAGTGGCTAGCTTAGTTTCGAGAGTCCTGTGGCTAACAGCTGCTTGGTATTTGGTATAATTATTCGATGTTTGTTTTACAGAAAATAATTGACTTACATGAAAATCAATCAATAAATGCAAAATACAATGCCATATCACTGAGGCAACAATTTCCATGACACACCAGTAAGTGTATCAGTGGCGCATCCTAGTGTTGACCACAGAAACTGATTTTTAAAGAGCAAAATCCTGCTTAGATTGTTTGTGATATGGTCCCTGTGTTGAGTTTTGAACTCACCGCAAAGTTGTTCTGCGAGGCGTAATGGAGAGGCGTGGCTCCATTTGAATCAGAACTCACATAGTCTGCCTTTCTGTCGAGCAGCATACCCACGATCTCTGAATGACCTGTGGGGGAGACAGCCAGGTATGACGTCTCGTCAACATGTGACACGTTCTCAACGTCACGAGGTACCAACATTTCATACCCAGTCTGTCTGATAACACTGGCATAATGATAGTCATCAAGTTACACAGGTCACCAGTGTTCAATAAGAGATGTAAACATCCTACACCGTGAAGAGAACTGGCAGAGGAGAAAAATCAACGTATACACAGACATTGGACAAGAACTCCTATCAGTCATGCTCCAGCTTGTGTCACATGATGTAAGTCATGTGACACGACCGTGAAATTCAGTCTGCTGAAGAAGGCTGGGAGACACAGTCGAAATATATGGTGAAAAAAGAAAGTTTCTTGAGAGATAAATCATTTACTAATTATTTTAGATCATCTTTTGCTCAGTACAATGATTCTCAGTAGTGATTCTCAGTACAGTGACTCACAGTAATGACTCTCAATACAGTGACTCTCAGTACAGTGACTCTCAATACAGTGACTCTCAGTACAGTGACTCTCAGTACAGTGACTCTCAATACAGTGACTCTCAGTACAGTGACTCTCAATACAGTGACTCTCAGTACAGTGACTCTCAATACAGTGACTCTCAGTAATGACTCTCAGTAGTGACTCTCAGTACAGTGACTCTCAATACAGTGACTCTCAGTACAGTGACTCTCAATACAGTGTCTCTCAGTACAGTGACTCTCAATACAGTGTCTCTCAGTACAGTGACTCTCAATACAGTGACTCTCAGTACAGTGACTCTCAATACAGTGTCTCTCAGTAATGACTCTCAGTAGTGACTCTCAGTACAGTGACTCACCCAGGACAGCGCCCCAGTGCAGGGGCGTACGGAACATGTTATCGAGGGCAGAGACATTGCATTTTTCGTGTGAAGTCTGCAAAAGGAAGATCAGTATTTACCAGTACAGATGAATTTCTGATGTCACTAATCACACACTCCAGGCAGCGGATGATTGTGATGTGACTACAGTGGTGCCACCTAGGGAATGACTGACAAATCACTGAAATATTTATGGAAATCGAAATAATTATTGAATATTATGTGAAGCCATCTTGTGGGTAGTAACAACTGGTGTGTAGACATTTGATGGTAAAGGAGCTGTGTGCGTAATGCACATACACATGAAGTATTTTGTGTACATACATAATGTACCGCTGTATACTAATACATAATACTTACCAGAACATTTACAACATCTTTGGTTCCTTCTGCCACCGCCAGGTGGAGTGCTGTTCGACCATCATAATCTTGCCAGTTAATGACACTAGGTGTCGTTTCCTGCAATGTAGCATAATATAATTATAATTGTAAAAAAGTGTTGAATTGAGCCTCATTCCACAGTACTCTCAAGCACTGAAACATATTGTAGATAATATATAATGAAAATATCTTTATTCATTGACAGAGATACAACATGATGGAGAATTAACACAGCAGTCCTATGTGTTATGTACCCTGGAGAGGAAACGTGAGTTAAGGTGAGGTAAGATAAGGTAAGGTGTGGTAAGCTGCGATATGGTGCGATACGGTGTGGCGCGGCGCGGCGAGGCGAGGCGAGGCGAGGCAAGGCAAGTTAAGTTACGGTAATGTACGATAACGTAACGTAACGCAACGCAACGCAACGCAACGCAACGCAACGCAACGCAACGCAACGCAACGCAACGCAACGCAACGCAACGCAACGCAACGCAACGCAACGCAACGCAACGCAACGCAACGCAACGTAACATAAGAACAAAACATTATCCACATGCAGATGTGTGGCGCCACCTACCAGGATCAACTGTACACAGTCGACAGACTGGGAGCTCTTGCTGCTGGCCGCCCAGTGCAGGGGGGTTTTACCCTCCACATCGGGGATGCCGATGTTTGAATCCTGCTTGATCAGCATCTTAACGTGTTCCAGGTTACCGTACGATGCTGCCCAGTGCAGGGCGGTTCTCTGAAAACACACCAGGTGGTGTCACACAATAATAAAGTCTAGCACTTCTTACTAACCCCAATCCTCCCTTCCAATGTTTTCCTACCCTGCCTCTCTCATCCCATTGTCTTTATACATTACATAATGTGACCTTATCATTCTACCCCATTGTATCCTATGCATACAATGTATTTTATATTTCACTATAATCACAGTTTACCCCAGTATACCCTACATGCATGCACTCCATAAAATGTAAATTCTTCTTTGCACTATCATGCAATATCATCACAAAATGCTACTCTACTGTTGTCACGATATACTCCAGCGTACCATGTGACATTTCAACAAATTCTACATACAAATGACACACTCAACCTCAGTGTGTTCTATTTAATTGTTCACTGTCCCAATTTACCCCCACCTAGATGATACACTGCCCTACCTCGCCCTCCCCTACCTTGTTGTTGTCCTGATCGTCCACCTCCCAATTTACCCCACCTAGATGATACACTACCCTACCCCGCCCTACCCTACCTTGTTGTTGTCCTGATCGTCCACCTCCCAATTTACCCCACCTAGATGATACACTGCCCTACCTCGCCCTACCCTACCTTGTTGTTGTCCTGATCGTCCACCTCCCAATTTACCCCACTTAGATGATACACTGCCCTACCTCGCCCTCCCCTACCTTGTTGTTGTCCTGATCATCCACCTCCCAATTTACCCCACCTAGATGATACACTACCCTACCCCGCCCTACCCTACCTTGTTGTTGTCCTGATCGTCCACCTCCCAATTTACCCCACCTAGATGATACACAACCCTACCCCGCCCTACCCTACCTTGTTGTTGTCCTGATCATCCACCTCCCAATTTACCCCACCTAGATGATACACTACCCTACCCCGCCCTACCCTACCTTGTTGTTGTCCTGATCGTCCACCTCCCAATTTACCCCCACATAGATGACACACTGCCCTACCCCGCCCTACCCTACCTTGTTGTTGTCCTGATCGTCCACCTCCCAATTTACCCCACCTAGATGACACACTACCCTACCCCGCCCTACCCTACCTTGTTGTTGTCCTGATCGTCCACCTCCCAATTTACCCCACCTAGATGACACACTACCCTACCCCGCCCTACCCTACCTTGTTGTTGTCCTGATCGTCCACCTCCCAATTTACCCCACCTAGATGACACACTACCCTACCCCGCCCTACCCTACCTTGTTGTTGTCCTGATCGTCCACCTCCCAATTTACCCCACCTAGATGACACACTACCCTACCCCGCCCTACCCTACCTTGTTGTTGTCCTGATCGTCCACCTCCCAATTTACCCCACCTAGATGACACACTACCCTACCCCGCCCTACCCTACCTTGTTGTTGTCCTGATCGTCCACCTCCCCCAGCTGTAGTTGTTTCATCAGCAGGGTGAGACACTTCACAGACTTGTGCCGAGTCGACAGGTGCATCGCCGTCTGACCTTCATTGTCCTTGAACTTTGAGGTTGCACCCTTTGACATCAGCAGGCGCAGACAGCCGAAGTTGCCCTGAAACATTGAAGTGGTTACATCAGCCGATGTTACACTGACTCAACGAATCTTCATCGACTGGATGGATAGTTTAAGATATGGAAAATTTGTTTTTAAATTGAAACCTATAGGTAAATATATTTATTGGGTCTGTAACTGTGTTGTTGCACACAGCAAGACTCTGTGTGACTGGAGCTGATTGGGAAAAGGAATTAAAGGATACAATAATGATATTCTAACAATGGATGACAGGTGTAGTTTCCAACTGATGAAAATAAACTAATGCGAAAACTAATGGAAGTTTTGTTAGTAATTATATATTATGGTAATCATTTTAACAATATTGTTATATGTTGTAATACTGCTGGGATGGCAGATTTACGTAAAGGCTGATATCATTTCAAAAATGATAAATTTCTAGGAAAACCAAGTCATAGGAATATTGTGTTATACCTGATTTATCTTAACTGTCTGATTAAATATTGAGTTTACCACACTGTCACAGACATATAGCAATTAACGTACTGCAGACAGTATTAATGATTTTAGGCCATATGTGTCTTTTACTGGATTTGCATTTTACATTTCTGTATGTTGTGGAGTCACATCAGTTCAATAAGCACTTATATCTGACAAGTTGTCTAAATGCACATGATCATAACACATGTATACATTTGCCCCAAAACAGGGTGTACTGCATGAATGATGGCATTCTTCATTACTTGTCAAGATCACCAAACAAAAGTACCAATGCCATGGCAACCACCATAATAATTGATGAAAATGCATGATTTCCTATCATTCTTACGGGCAAAGTGTCACACTGCTTCTGTTTGTAATTATCATTTCTAAAATAAAACTATAAATGCAATTATTACAACCAAAAACATAACAAAGTCCTATCCTTTAACATGGAGAAAATGGACTTCCTGCCCCGAAGTGCCCCCAAACTTGTTTTCGAGAGCGAGACTTACATGGCCTATTTGTGTTCTTTCAGAGAACACAATATTTGCACAATTGAACTTTATTGTTTCATAATTACTAAATGTTGCAAAAGAAAACTTGTGCCTGTTTACAAATGGCAAATGTGATATTTTATTTTTTTAATATTATTCAGCCCGCTTCAGCCAACTTGTGGAGGCTTTCTTTTCCTACAACCTCCATCTTCTATAATATTCCTCCGTTCTTCACTTTTCTCTGCACCGTCTTAGCCTGTCCCTAATAGCCAGGTGGTTGTATTACTAAGCCGAAGCCCCCAACACCCCTTACCTTGTGTGCGGCCCAGTGTAGGGCGGTGCGTCCTCCAATGTCCTGTCTGTTGACGTCAGCGTTTGCCTTGATGAGCATTTCAGCGCATTCGAGACGGTCGCCAAGGACACAGTACATCAACGGAGTCCGGCCGAACTTATCCCCGGCGTTCAAATCACTGGCTGCAAGACAGGACAGAACAGGATCACATCGCTGACAACAGGACTAAATTGTACTTGCAGTTGTGTCTCCTGCCAAGTGTAGAACTAGAAGTCCTCTCACCTGTTTCGGAATTAACCTACTTGCTCAGACTACCAGTCCCTTTGGCCCAATGATCGGGGCCCACTTCAGTAATGCTCTTAAGAGCTTTTAAACCCGTTTTTGCACTTTAAAATAAAATAAATTCTCACCCTTAACAGTGATCTCCAATATCTCTGAACTGTCAACACCAAGAAGTGCCAGTAGGACATTGTCACTGGTGTGTCATGGAAATAGTGTCCTCTGTAATACGACAAGGGATATTTTTATTTTGAACAAATCTTTTAATTTTTCAACAGATTTTGTTTAAACGTAAGTTTTCTTTAAGAGCTATTTATCTTAGTGAATGGTTCCCATGTTATGCATTTATAAAAAACAAAAAAACAACAAACGTTATTTCCCTACGTATACCTGATAAGTTTTTCTACCCATCAGTGACAGATGCAGCAATGTGTAAACTGAGCGGTGAGCACACTCTAGAGGTTGCCACTGTGGCTTTATATTACTGTCCAATGCATGATGTCCTTGCTGAGAGCAGAAATACGGTTTGTTAAATACCAAAATACTGTAACAGTTTGGTATGTGAAACCATGTATGACCTTAGTTAAATACCAAAATACTGTAACAGCGATAACTGTTACTCATGGTGCTCTGCCGTGTGGTTGAGTGTATGTCGACATTGAGACTTACTGGTGAGGAGTTTAGCGAGAGATGATTTATCACCGTTGACAGCAGCTGCGTGCATTGGGGAGATCTCAGTCTGGTGACGATTGCCGTTGACTGTCGTGAACTGACTCGACGCATTGTCAATCTGGGCGCGAGAAATAGTCAAATGTAAATTAAAAGTGTAATACATGTAAACCTGATTACAACAATAAAACGTGTACTAAATTTTTTGTAACTGACAAAACTACAACAGTAATAAAGTAATATTTACGGAAGTTGTAACTGTTGACTTATTAAAAAAATATTTAGTCATACATTTGAAGTTGTTCACAGCTGATTGGTTTAATTGAGGAATGAAAAACACCAGTGCAAAATGTAAGCTAGTTTCAGCCATGATTATTTATGTAATAGAAATAAATATTTGTAAGTCCAAACATTTTGTTTATGGCATATCCTAAAGGCATGTGTTATACATGTTTTGTAATGAAATGTATTATAGTTTATCAGGTGATGTGACGTTCCATGCAAGTGATACTGTCTGTTTCATTATCTGCAACGAAGGAATGTTTTTATCTCAGATGCTGTCCATATGTACATTATATGTATAAAAGATATATTAAAAATGTAGTGACCTGACTTTTGACTTGAAGCCAGGGAGGACATTATAAGCAAGATATTTGCAATGCCATAATGTTATCAAGAACAGGCTAACTTCAAAGTGGCACCAATCTAAACATATCATCAACACAACATTCAAACTGCAAACATTGCTTCAGACGGGTGTATTAAAATCAAATCTTTTTCCAAAAGTCGGAAGCTTGGTGCCGCATATCCTTCCAGGCACTGTACAAGTTAGTGAGTGATATTAGGGAGTTTTAACTTTTAACCTCTGAACTTTAACATGAACACTGGTCAAGTGGTCAACTCACCCTGGTGACCGTGCCAGCTGCCATCGCCCTTCTTGTGGTTGGCTCCTAGAAAACACAACACTGGCATTAACATTTCTAGTAATCTATAATGGACAAGTTTACCATTTTGTTGAAAACAAACCAAAAAGGTGGATAATGTCTTGGACAATCTATAATTACACGTGTATTACCACTCTCATTTTACCCCAATGTTCACTTTCTTCTTAGTTCTTACCCCAAAATATCATAACCCGGTAGTTAGTAGGTTTTATTATTTAGTAACCCCAGTACTGAGTTATTATGTGTAGTTTATAACTGCATTTATTTACACATTTTTACAAATTACAATAAATTACTTGTTATGTATAAAATTATGGATGCGCAGTTGCATATTTACAGACGTACATATTTCATTATTTGCTCATGTATTACACTGAGAAGACAAGCAATTATAATATCAGCAGATTAAAATATAATTATAAAATTAAGAAAGTCTATGGCCAGGAAAGATGGTGGGAGAGTAGTGACAGTAGGCACAGGTAACTAAGTACATGCACATGTAGGGTTACAGTTACACCAAGCAGCTCAACTGGTACAGATTCAATTAGACATGTGAGGAAGCAATAGACACAACAGGAAAAGTAACTGTAGTCAACATGTTCCATGCAAGTGTAGTTGTTGCAACTGTCTTTTCACAACTTGTATGCAACATACAATTATGACTGAACGTGGATTTGCCGATGGAGAAAGTTAATGCTTGCTTTTACGGAAGGGTGATTGACTTGGTCGATGTTAGCAACTCTAGCATTCATCGGAGACGTTTTATCTCGACAATCTGCGACAGTCTGCTGATCTACGGAGTCTGCGTGAGTGGACATACGAACGGAGGCATGTCAGTGGTCATTCTTACGCTGCCTTCAGTGCATCGACAGCGGCATAGTGTCCCACGTACACCTACATTAGCAGTGACTCAGTGGCTAGAATGTCAGACTCATGACCAAGAGAATCCGGATTCATATCCTGCACTGCCATGTCAAACCTTGGGCAAGTATGTTAAGCCTACATGCTCCAATTGTTCACTCAGCTGTATGAGTACCTGGCAATAGACAATGGTGGATGTTTGTGTATGTATGAACAGTCTACATGCATTAATTGCAGCATATGGCTGGATACTTCCAAGAGATGTTGACATGGTGGCCAGTTGAACAGGTCTGCCAGGGAGTAATGTGTAAAGCGCACTGAGCAATCCCCAGGATTGGATACTGTACTATATATAAGAAGTTACCCTTATTTTCTATTACAAAATGGGAAGAGATTCTTGTATATGATAAATGCTATTCAAACATGTACATATGTATTTATTTACATACTAACAAAACCCACTAGCTAATAACTAATCCTACATCATAATACGACTTCACAACAATAACAGATAACACAATGGATCCGCTATATCATCTGTTGTTTACAACTTAAACTGGTCAAGAATCTCGAGAAGACTGACCACATCCTGGACATCCTCTGGACTGTCTGACACCTCCTGGTCAGTGATGTCCACAGTGTACAGGTCAACGACATTCTCGAGCGGATGGATCTGTCTCTTTGTCACGCAGCAGTATAAACACCACCGTGCCATCTCAATGGCAGGCATTCGCCCTGATCTTAGCTCTGACCTGGTCCTCTTTACCTTCTCACTACGTCCAGTTTATAAAGTCCTTTTGCTTGGAATTGTGAATTATTTTGCATTTATTTTTCCATTTCAGTTTCACCTATCACGGCAACGCATTTCAGTAGAGTTTAAGTATATAACCACAGCGTTTGTGTTGATCAGTGGTGGATGTCAGTCTACAATGTGTCCAATAAATCACAATAAACTTAGAAGAGGGATACTCTGTGGTAGCCGTCGTATGTTACAAGTCTGCAACTGTCCAAAAGTTTCCCACCAGTACGCCATTATATGCATGTAGTGCACGTACGTCAAGACTATTCCATTTCCGAAACCCAGTCCTTTCAGAAATCAACTAACAGGAGGTCCTAGGAGACATGACACCTCTCAACTGAATGGAAACACTGGGCCACATGTGGCAAAGTCACTGCAAGAAAGTCCAACCTCCTCGACTTCATGTTGTCTGTCATTGATTACAAGTACAATCACACTGGACCGGTAGTTCCCTGTCCTTGCATTGTGTCACACTGACAGGCCTAGATGCTTCCATTCAAAGTCAGGCCCTCGGTTATACACTTATGTATGTACATCCATAGTGTATGTATGCCACACCTACAGTCACAGTGGTGTATATCACATAACTATACACAATCCAGGTTGGAATGGCGAAACTTCGCAGTGACAGCCGTGGATCGTGTACACCTGCATAGACTGAGTTGAGTGCCTGAGAATCCACTGGGCCTCTGATTACATTCTTACTCAAGTGTGCCTGAACTTTGGTGGGGGAAAGTGGGTCACATCACACACCCACACCCCCACACACTACACCCCCACCACCCCAGCTGTACACACTACACAGCAAGCACTCACAGTGAGTGGCCCAGTGGCTGGTCTGCTGCACGCAGTGAGTGCTGAGTACAGCTCAGTATAACAATGGGTGGAATAGGCTGTCTGACTGTTGCTTATATTGTTTGTGCTGGGCTATATAGACACAATTAAATATGTCTGAAGGAAGGTGACTCACTTCAATTTGCTTTCACTGTTGTCCTAGGAAGGACATTTTTCTTACAGCTAAAGGTCTCATAAATCTCCTAAAAATTATGTGTAATAGGTGTTATATGTGTGTACTGCATAAACAAGAGAGCAGCTAATTGTTCACAGCTAATTGTGTAAAGTGTAAATCTAATTAAATATACACCTGTGTAACGTATAAATCTAATTAAATATACACCTGTGTAAAGTATATATTAAATGTAATCAAAAATACACATGCGTAAAGTATAAATCTAATTAAATATACACATGCGTAACGTATAAATGTAATAAAAAATGTACTTGTGTAAAGTATAAATCTAATTAAATATACACCTGTGTAAAGTATAAATTAAAAGTAATCAAAAATACACATGTGTAAAGTATAAATCTAATTAAATATACACCTGTGTAACATATAAATCTAATCAAAAATATACATGTGTAAAGTATAAATCTAATTAACTATACACCTGTGTAAAGAATAAATTAAATGTAACCAAAAATACGCACGTGTAAAGTATAAATCTAATTAAATGTACACCTGCGTAATGTATAAATCTAATCAAAAATATACATGTGTAAAGTATAAATCTAATTAAATATACACCTGTGTAAAGTATAAATTAAATGTAATCAAAAATATACATGTGTAAAGTATAAATCTAAATAAAAAATGTATTTAAAGTATAAATCTAATTGAATATACACATGCATAAAGTATAAATCAAATCAAAAATACACAGGAGAAAGCAAAAATCTAATAAAAAATACACATGTGTAAAGTATAAATCAAAACACAGCACAAGTGTCGATATAATTGGTTCATTATTCTGGCTGCTGTAGGCACAGATCTAGCTCTTGTACCAAACTGTCTCATATTTTAAGTAGTGACTCTGATCAGATGGATGACTATCAAAGTAAGATCGATGACACTTGCATTCAAATGAAAAAAAGGGTTTAGCCATGCATACATATGTGAGTGATATGGGTTTTCTATCTAAGCAACAAAATACATTTTTTAAAGAAGCATTCACTTATACTTTTAATACAAAATTTATTTTCTATTTACTATAAACTGATTATTTTGCATCAACAGTATTTAATATTTACTTTCGATAGTAATGCATGGTGCCATTAAATGGCAAAAAAGTCAACAGTTTGGTGTTATGCACGTAAAAGAGTTTACACAAACTAACCATTTGCACCTACAATCAAATGTTTCACATTAGTGGTTTTTATTCTGAAAGTGGTCTTAAAGTGGAAAAATCTAGCAAAACCATCTTAGACAGTTTTTAGTTGTTGGCAGCTGTGTACATAAATATAAATATATAAACCCACTCACTATATTTTTTCAGGATTTATTATGCCAACACATACCAAATTACCTATTCGATCGGATTATGCTGTATGTGAGTACACTGTAATTTGTGGTTTGAAGAACATAATCAAACAGCACAGTGCCAGTGACGTTCACAGAACCTTACCTGAAATAGCCAAAACCACATTCATTGAAGTTGTGTCAATAGCTGTGTGATATATTTATAGTCCTGGCGCTGCATAATGCAAGTAGCAAACTGCTTGTATGAATCAACAATCATGAAGGTCAGCACTAGCCAATGAGTGACTAGCCACTGCCTAGAAATTAGATTGTTACTTTGCCAAGATGACCAGCATACAACTACATTCCATGCACCAGCAAGTGTTAATTTCCTACTCAGATGACTTGTATATTTACTGGGTCCACAATCTTGAGCTACTGGTTTTAGTACTCCCTAGTTATATTTTTTAAATATTTTTAAATAAAATACATTTACATTAAATAAATATTACACACTGTTGTCCCCTTCAAACTTGTCCGCATTGTGAGATTAAAATACACTTTAAAATAAGTTGGAAGTATAACGTAAACAAACTGTGTTTTTGATACTGATATAGCCAATAAATGTTTAATTAGATAATCTGCCAAATAATCATAATAATTAGCAAAAGTAGAACGTTTCCACGTTTCGTGCAGGGTGTAATAGTATTACACTGTATGTCCAGGCAACAATTTCATACTGGTGTATTCAAACAATTAATATTTATCCTTGCTTCAATTTTTCCTGTGAGAGATTTGTCATCTAATCAGAAGAAAATATTACTTTTAATTAATTTTTTAATTAATTAATTAATTAATTTTCAAGTTTCTAAATGCTATCAATGTCCAGAAGAATGTCATAATGTGGCATATAACACTGTGGCTAGATTTCTCGGCCAACAATTCAAAACAAATATTGACTACAAAAACAAGTAAAGTAAATACGACAGAGAAACACTAAAATCTGGCAGCTTCTTGAATAATAAGATGCGTAAATATTGAAGGTCAACAAATACTCTCCACGAGGCGGTCAGTGGGGATACTGAAGAACCACTGAGCTAATGCTGTGACCTGACATGTTGGATTGTAACCATAGCCTTAAGCTAGACTTCTTCTCGGCCTTTGTCGGATGATTCATTGCATTACGTATGTATACCTGTTTGTACTTGTTATAGGAGATAAAGCAGTTACATTTCCAAGCCTGTGATAAACAGATTACCCAGCCACACCTAGATGTATGAGTAAATATGCATGAGCTTGTGATTTGATAGTCAAGTACCCGATGGAACTAATGAATGAACTTCTCAAAGTGAGACGCCTTGCACAGCACTGGAGTCTATTCACAGCTACGGAGCCAAATACAAGACTTTCTTTCAGTACTTAACAATATGACTGCACCAACTACAAGAGAACCAAGTTAAACGCCAGGGGCTTGAGAACAACTACACAATATGAAACAATAACAGTGTAATGAATAATGAGCACTGTGACTATTAATATTTATGACCATGGACATAGTATGTGAATCAATACTGTTAATTAATATTATGTTGTTTTGATAACTGCTCAAACGTATTCGAACAACAACCAATTGGGATGACTATGACAAACTTTACTGCAGCTGTGTAATTATTAGACTGTCAGATTTTCAATTAGTAGGATTGCTTCAAATCTACTAAAATTATATAGTTTCGTTCAGTCAGATTTCATTTATTTTATTGTAGGGTGTTCTGTAGTTGCTTGCAGCTAGGGATGCACTGGGCAAATTAATATTAGACGACAATCTTGTGTTAGGGCGTGAAGCAGCTCTGGTATTGGGGGTAACCTGAAATTATTGCTAAGGGTTTGATTTGCTTTTTGTTAGGGGGATGTGCCAGCTTTATGTCAAAAGGATGACATGCTTGTCTGGGGGGGGGGGGGTTGAACCTGCACTAGATTGAATGCAAGGTTTCATCTTGATAGCTCAAGAGAAACCATAACCCATTCGTATTTATTTATTTAACAATATTTTTGCCTAAATGTGATACTTTGGGTTTTAATTCCATCATCCAGGCATATATATATACTTTATAAAATATATCATCTTAGCATATTTTAAAGGATAAATAACAGTTTAGTATGCAGCAATACACATTCTTTTACCTTTATTTCAGTAATGGACATGCAGCCACGAACTGGCACAAACCAGTTTGCGACATGATGGATGTTAAGCTGCAATTTTTTCATACCATAAATATGCCTAAGACGCTGTAAAATTAGCATGCAGAGGTATGACATTAAGGCATTATGTAGGATGAATTATACAAATTGAAGGCCAATTAAAGCATTTCAGGTGCTTCAACAGGATGTGACAATTTATGTGATAAAAAACCAACTGACTAACTCTATGTTAAAGTGCACTGTCACATGTGCGCTTTAGTTCGGTGTGGCACACTGGCTGAGTGGTTGTTGATCAACGGAACCGGGCCAGTGTTCAACTTCAAATCATGGAACTGACAGCTAGCCGTTTGAAAACTTGGGCAATGTTTTTTCACTTCACGTTGCCTGTCTCTTTTGGAAGAAACTGTATATGCATTTGCATGGTCCTTTCTATCTGCTATATAGTGACGATGTATATGCAGTGCCTTTGGGAAATAAATTATATTTTATAAATCCTACACACTATTTCAAAGATTAAAGTCGAAGGGCATGTCGATTATGACGCTGACCCAATTACTATATTGCAGAGAATTTAGAAAAATTCTGACAATAAACCACTTCTACTAACGTTAGCCCTATCTGCCAGATGTCCTGCATGGGAGAGTTATTTGTGTGGACCTGTCACAGTCAGTGTCAATAATTGTGTCACATGTATTGAAATGATTTGTATTCTTTTTTTATTGGTTACAAAGCTGCCTGAACGACTAATAATTCGATCGATACTGCTCTGTTGTGTGACATTATATTCCGGTTGGTTTTGTTTTTCATTTAATTATTGATTAGTGCAACATATCTGTAATTGTATTGGCGTACTGGGATCATTTGTCGTCTTGATTTCACTTGTAATGGAATTATACATTATACAACACATCTACAATAGTCAACACCAACCTTTCGTTAGATTCGTTTACATCTGCTCTAACCAAGTAAACAAAACCATCTTTATGTTAATGCATGTCCACATTTAGAACGTTTTCTTCGGCCGCGATGAAGCCGTGCATGTGCCATTCCTGCTTCTTGGTGTTGTCATGGGAGGTCGAATTCCGTCTAAGACGGCGACCTTGATTGGATGATTATTCGCCAAGAAATCATTCGCAACATTTAATTGGGCACCTGCCAAATTGAAGACCCGTTAATCGCCAGATGGCAGCACACGCAAATGTTTCGATGCTCTTAGTTCGCTAGATGGCAGGTGCGTCGAGCGCGGATTCATCTTGGGAAGCTGCAAAGCGTTTGCATCACGCGGCATTTGTTACGGGTGTGTCATTGTCGTGATTTCGCGCAAAAGCATTGCATATTGACAGTGAATTCAGAAACAACAGGCAGCGAGATTGGTAGGTATAGTTTCAGAAAGGACAGCGAAATTAAAGTACCCAGTATAGTCTGTACTGTATATAGTGTAGTGTAGCAATGTAGACGGGCAGTGACAGTGTCAGTGACGTGAGTGTACACTGTCTGTAGTGTTTGTTGACAGTACTTGTCTTGACTTAGTTAGTGGTAGTATTCTAGAGACGGACGGCGATACACTCGTACGTACACTGATACAGTCGCTCTCTACCTGTATGTGTTTGTGTGACTGCGAGTTACTGGTGGTAATCACACTGCATGCATAATTTGTGTACACGAAGTCGAAGTACATTTATTGTCAGTGTCTCTGACACTGACACTAATTGACTGTCAAATGTCCAGACAAGGTGATTGCATGGTAAATAAAACTTTCAACATGATTCATAAAATAAAAATGATTCATGAATTTATCAAATGCAGGCTTTCGTTTAATTTTAATCAGGTAAGTATTGATTAAAATGTAATCTTACATTCATAAAAAGTACTATATGATATTTGATAGTAGGCCTAATTAATTAATAATCTAAAAAATCCTTGTCTGTCAAAAGACATACACTAATTAATAACATCATTATTAAAAAGACAAAACATACAAACCTTGAAGCAAGCTGTTATATTTAACCACACATCATGCATGCCAGATTAGAAAAGCAGATCTCTATAATAATAAATGAGAACGAATCAAATCAAGTTTGAATGAGATGGTCGGATAAGATCAGTGATAAAACAAAGCTAAGAATGGCCGAGTGACAGAAGAAACAATGGCATGATTGGGGGGAGAATATTCATTGTGGATGTTGTACAACTCGATGAGGCATCACTAAAGTTGCTACATCAACAACAATTTACCTTTAGATCTAATAAGTAACAGCACTGCAGGTATTTTTAATTGTGTTTTGTGTCCACTATGATATTATAATGTCAATGATATCATGTAATGTATTAATTGCATGTATTGTAATAAGAGTGAGGATTGTTGTGTCTGTTATCATTAATCTGATTTAAATGGATTTCAGCTCAGACACCCACGCAAATTAGTAGTCTCTATCGATGTAATTGATCTTACTTAAATGTTAAATAATTAATTGTAATTTTGTCATTGCTGGGATTTATTTATACATATTAAGGAACTACCCCAGTTGTCTGTCAAGTGATCCTCTACAGAAACTGAAAAATTATACCAGACACAGAGATTGGTTAATTACCAGTATGTATTAATAAAATATTTACACTTCATATAAACTTCCTGCTCCATGTGTCTGAGACAAAGCCGCTGATGAGCCGATTCACGATTGTCACGGCTGAGTTCCCACTCGCAGCAGCTGTAATGTGATAAAAACTACAGAAGTATGTCACGCTCTACTGGATACAGACCAGCAACAGATGAATACATTGTTAAACAGTCTCGCATGACCGATTATGTGTGACATCAGCTGTGAACAGCTGCCAAGCCTCCTGGTTATTTCTGCCCTTCTATTTGCATGTGTTACTGTGTACTGCTGGTAGTTACTTTGTTTTTATGTTGGCAGTGTCTTCGCATGGCAAGTTGCTTCATCAGCAAACAGGGTGACCATGCATCATTTGACACTACAAACAAGGTGAGATCATTATAGGCTAAATGGCTTTGAAGCCAAGCTAGCCTGGCTTCTCTGGTGCTTTAGTTGTTTATAGTACCTGACATTAAATGCTTTTGGAAACTATTCCTATCAATGAGGTTATCTAGTCTAAGCTACTTATACAGATTTATGTCATAAAAAACATAAATAAAAAAAACTATTTAGACACAAAAATACAAAGTAACACTCTTCAGTAGTGTTGATAATAATCAATAAAAAATAATGATTAAATAATAATAATCAGTTTAATGTGCTGTTTCTGTAAACACAGTGTGTTCTTTTTTATATGACACTTTAGTTACTGAATACCGATGTATTTAGTTCATGACTACCACATGGTACTTACAGTGATTTTACACTAGTTGCTGGCATATAATAGCTGTGATGGATGGTGTGTGTGTGCATTACAGCGATGCTGTCTCATCATACTAGAAATAGTAGAATAAACATGTTGGTGTATACTCTGACAATTTGCATTTTATAAACACAAAACAGTGTTCACTATTTGAATGTTTCTAGTGCAAAATGTTAATTGTAAACAACACATTCACTTTATAATCACATGAACATGCTTTATTGGCTGTATAGCAGGGCTAACCACAACTTTGTTTTGATATTCCGCATGTTCATTTTATTTGCGCATTCAAGACACCACAAACAGTGTACCCAGGTATTTCCTGCGAATAATTACTGATGGTACCAGGTAGAGAAACAGACAGCCTCTGTACAGTACCTGTATACCAATTCCTGTTACAAATCTGCATACTGAGGATTAAGCGATCAAGGCTTTGAGCCTTTGACTGATTCGTTCACATTACCAGGTGTGAGGTATCAGGAATAATCATTCGCACATGTGACTGTGTTGCAGACATTGTACTTAGACTCAGACCTGCCCATTCATCACACAGGGACCTTATCCATGACTGTGAGATCTCCTGACACAGTCAGGGCAGAAACACTTAGGGCTGCACACATTTGGATAACCTTTTTCCTCTCGTGAGATAATTATGTCTGGTGCAATAAGTGGTTCACTGGTACCTTATGTTCCAAAAAACATCTAGTGTTTCTAGTGTTAATAAACAACACTCAGTCAGAGACAGAGAAGAATAGTACTACTGTAATAAATAGATAGTCAGTTAAACTGCTGAGTTAAACTGCTGGTTGTTCCTCACTTTAGAATATCCACTGTAATGTTCCTAATACACTTGTACACTGTACAGTACAATATAATAGCCTCTGTTGCCAAGGCACAGTGAGCACAATGGTTCAGCAGTAGAGCTTCGGACGCTCGACTACATGCAAGAACCCGGTTTCGAATCCTGTGCTAAATCCTTGGGCAATTTTTTTCAATCTTCATTGCTCCAGTTCACTTAGCTGTATAAATGAATAACTGGTTATAGACAGTGGTGGATATGTGTACGCGCAGCCTTCGCGCAATAGTTGTAGCATATGGCTGGAATCTTCCCAGAGAAGCCGTGATGGTGTCTGAGTGAACAGGTCTGTCAGGGAAGTAAAGTGTAAAGCGCTTTGAACGGTCCTGAGAACTGGATACTGCGCTATATTAAGAACTTGTCTTTACTTGCCATTTTGAAGTCTCTCACATCGGGCTGGGAAAATTATGCCAGACGATCTTCTTGGTGAAGTGACACACACATACAATGTACGAGTTATATAGTTAATTAGTCAGCTATTCATCCATTTCTTTTAATTAAATAATTTATTATTTTAATTATATATATTATACCTATTATTTTAATACATTGTATACTTGTGTGCTTGTTCGTATCAGTATTTTAAGAGATTATTAGCAGGAGTGGAATGATTGTACATTTTATCAAAGTAGTTTTGTAAATGTATTAGCATTGCTTTATTATTATTTTAATTCAGTCGGAATTACTATTGTAAAGCACATCAGAGCAATTATTTGGATGGGACGCTATATAAGAAATAAATAATTATTATTCTTATTATTACAACCAAGTTAGTTAGAGTCAGTGAAGCGAGACTACTAATATACTAGAATGTGTTCGAGGTCTGCTGCCTGCCAAACGGCATGTAAACATCCCTGAACCATAAACAACTAAACAGTCACAAATTTAAAGGGAACCCGAAGTCAATTGAAGTTGGCTAGTTCCCTCACCTAACTATAACTTTGTGCTAATAATTACAAGCCTACATTGAGTCCACGTAGTGAAACAAACAAATACGTTGTTAGTTTAAAGTGGTTGCATACTAAGTTGTGTACATTACGTCACCTACAAAGTATGTCATGCTATTTATGAACATTTTTGTATTCCCTAACCGAAAATTATGTAATAACATACTTAATTTAATTAAGTATGTTATTACAAGTCTGTAAAAGTAATAAACACAATAGTACATAATGATTTGAATAGTTTTGAAATCTACACAAAAACCGGCTCAACATTTAACTCTGTCAGTCTGATATAATCAGCTCAACAAGTCAATGCTAAAAAAACATTACACAGAGACTCCCATTCCCACAAAGCATTTCATCACACTTGCCTTCCCCCCAAGAATTATGCATTTTTATGGATACCCCTCTCAGTCTGCTCTATAGTGTATCGTTCTGTGTACACAGAGACCAGAAGGAGGTCTGTATGTGACTGTGAAGATGACAGATAGATACAATGGCAGAGCCACACACTGTTCATTGTCCACGTGCAAACATAATGTAATTGTAGTGTGTCACTACATGTATATCATTTTTGAGTAATTAAATAAACAATATATCATGTCCATAGGCTGGGGCGTATGATGAGTGTACATGTTCCCCGTCTTTGACACAAACAAGTTCCCCTCGGGGAGTGTAGTTCCACTTTGAATGAGGGAGCTAGTTGTGTCTGAATAACAGTTGAGATTTATTTAAAGATAGAAAGGAATTGGGACTGTCAACCCTAATAATAATAAAAATTCTTCACCCACTTGACATAAAATACCCCCCCCCCCCCCCCCTATTGACACCAACAAATCTCCAACCCTAACATAGTATCACCCAGTCAGGTTGAAAAACGGACCTCACTAAATCATGATTGTGGGCCAGCCTGTATCTGCAATGGAAAGGCAATTAATTTACAACTTGTTTAACAAAACTTCATTCATTGTTTGTTTTGGTAGAAATTATTAAAACGTTTATTGAACTGCTTGCTTCTTTGTGAAAATGTCCATCTGGTTGAAAGATTAAATTGCACTGGATTTTCTTCTGATCACAACTTCAGTGTTTGGTTATCATCGGTGTGCTTCCTTTGGAACTGACTTGTATGATTTTTGTTTTTCATCTGCTCATCAGATGGTATGGTGAGTAGGCAGCCCCACAAGAGATTCAATTGTTATATCATCTCGGTTCATTGCTGCGGTTGCTTTCCATATCTAGATGGCATCCTTAATCCATAGCACACATGTCTAACATAACACAGTTTTTGTTGACATGATCTGTTATAGCTGGCTAGGGCTTTACGCAGGAGCTGGATAACATTTTGCCAGTTACTTTTTGTTGGTGGACATGTGCATGTTAGCTGATATACATACTAGCCAGTTGCAATGTGCTTTTGTGACCTGTAATAAACTACAAACACACATGACACATTTCAAGACATAACTGACAATATCTATGATTTTGGAAGACCTTGTTTTGCTCTTTATTTTTCTACCCATCCACCACCCGTCCACTGATATTTATACCCATCCACAACAGGTTTTACCCATCCAAATAACGGATGGACGGGTCTCTGTATAAAGATATGTAGCTAGCACTAGCTGTCTTATCAGATAGGCTCAATCATTGTTGATCCTTTTATTTCTCCTTGGCTGACTCATTTGATTATGATGGCATCAGTTTTTCTTGTGTTCTTCAAGTCTTATATAAAATGTATATATTTCTTGCACTAACACCTGCTTACAGAGTACAGACCCAAGTATTATGTCACTCTCTCGGTTAGCTATGTCTGTATGAGTACTGTTTAGTACTGTGTGTGACTTTTTATGCCACATTGATCATCTCACTGGGCCACACCCACATCTGCAGTATACTGAAGAAGTCCGTGATTGAATATGATTGTAATATTCAGACTGCATAGTGCATACCAAGATTCCTGAGAGGCACTTATCTGTAATTATATAATGTGTATTATTAATGTTATATGGTAACTTTGCAGGATTGCAAGCCTCCCTCTGCCCGAGGGTTAAGGTCCCCTTTTGTCTTTTAATGTTCACTTGCTTCTTTAGGCCAGTCAGGTTGTTTTTAAAACTTAAAAACTTTAAATTTAGTCAATCACATTTTTAGTTCACAGTATACATGGTGAAACATTCCACAGAAGGTATTGTTGATATGAATAGAGAATACAAAAACTGTAATTATGACAACTGTTGCACTTTGTTGTTCCATGGATAGGTGTAAATTATAAATGTACGTAGTTTACATTTACCCATTTTGTAGTACATTTTGCTCTATTGCAGTCTTGATTTAATAAATAAAATGATGGGGGTATGTTTGTTTCAGTTTGTTGATAACTGACCATTAATCTCTCTGATTGTTGGGTGAATTGTACACTGCCTGGGCACTCGTTACTTCCAGTTTGCATTATTGGACAAGTCAGTAGTGTTGTGTGGGTAAACAAACACAAAAGTACATTTTTGGAAAGGGGTATAGAACTCTTATCGCCTGTGGGTGATTTTGCAAAAGGGTGTAGTGCAGCTTGCAGATGTAACTGGCCCCTGTCATGCTAGCTCATTATTGCACAACATCTGCCTGGGCTTCCTGACCACCCTTGACCACTGCTGGTGTACCTTACACTGACCAATATCTCAATATAGGGAGTGAGTGACCAGTACTTGGCAGCCTGCTGATGTGTGAAGTGGAGGCACTTGTGTGAGTAACTACTGAGTAGTAGAAAGTGGTTGATTAACCTTCCCAAGTCAATGGGCATTTGTTGTAAAGTTCAAGCATGAAGCATCTTTACTATAATATTGTTTATTTGTGTGTGAGTTTTTGAGAAAATGTTACTTATTTTGTATGATTCCTCTCAAACCGTTTGGAAATGGTGTGTTTTGCATTCAACTTCACGTATATTTCTTAGATTGCGTAACCATAGACATGGTTCTTTGCGCAGTTTTACAGTTACGCAGACATATTTCAGAACACTGAGTGAATGTTAAAACAGACTTGTGCATAAACCAAACGCATGGTATGGATTTGCAGTAGTTGTAAGTGAGTAGGCAGAAGTGAATTGCTAGCTGTGGTAGTTGCTTTACAGAAATGCTATCAGCTGTTCACATTGTACCGAACAAGCATTGTGTGAAAACTGTACACACCAGATGTATCACATATTAACATTTCCCTTCTCGATGGTTTGCGTATCTGTTAGCAAACGTTCTATAACTTTCAGGAGAAAGGTAAACTTGTTTTGTCAACATTTTTCATTGGTTAATGGTTCTTACTAGTTTTAGGGTTCATTCCGTAGATTCGAAAAATCTGTGTAAATCAGTTGTTCGTGAATGTTATAAGCCTTATGGTTCTTAGGTGCACAGACCGGTTTGGAATGTTTTACCTAAGCTAGTTACTTTCCAAATTCACAACAAACGTGAAAGTGAAACCATCATCTGTATCTATGTGCATCTGGTAGTATCTGGACTTTAGACATTTTTGCTGGTAACTGTAAGGGCAGGAGGCGGGTGTTACATACATTTACCCCCAGTGTGGGTGTTACTTCCTGGCATAGAAGGAGTTAATCCAAAGGATAATCCAGTTCCCTACACCCTTGAATATCCATAGGTTGGATGTGTTCATGTGGGTGTCCAGCCTTTTGTTGGAACTTGGAGGGTTGAATGTCCTGGTTAGATTCTATAAGTATTCTTGCCACTGAGATGTGTTGACATAGTCACCACCCCACCCCCAACCCACTCTGGGATGTTCCAGTGGGGCATGTTTACCCCCTGGCAGCAGCACCAACCCACCCTAGCGGTCTTGGTCTAGTCTGCCTGGCAGTGCCTAGGACTCTGGCATAAGTGACTAGAGAGGTGAAAAGACAGGATATGAAAGTGAGTTGTGAAGGTATAGTGACTCCCAATACAGAGTAATCATGCTACATAAGAAGGTTGCTTTTATAACCTAGCATTTAAACATATTGGTCATGTATGCTATTACTTTTTATTACCAGAAATGTAATCTTTCATGATTTTCATAATTTACTGTTTGTGTTTCTAAGTGTTTATATTAATAAAATTCCTATTAATAATTATAATAATATTTTTCTATAGCGCTAATTACAGCATGGCGGATTGATGTGCTGTACAAGAAATAATAAATGTATATTAATAAATATAAAAAGATAAACTATATCAAAACATAAAATGCAAATCTATTTCCGTTGCCACATACAACATTTACATATATTTGATGTTCTATATCAGCGAAAATATTATCTATCTTTGGTGTGGATTGTCAGGCTTTTTAATAACACCAAAAATGTATTATGATAAGGTATGACATTGGACATACACCCTTATGGACGTAGACCCTTATGGACATAAACCCTGTGGACAAAAACCCATCAAGGGGTATGACATAACCCCCCTCCCCTTCAGGATCAGTGTGTGATGTTGCATGATTGAGCTTATTAGAGACTCATAATGACATTGTAGTGGGACATGTGTGGAAGAATGCCAGGCCAGGGGACGGTGAGCATGGGTGGAGCACCAATTAAGCCAACCTGCCTCCGTGTTACCTGCCTGACAGACTGCAGGGAACACTTGCAACAGGACAGAAAACATTGTCTTGTTTTGTTCAGCTTATCGCGAAAATGCTGGGAATCTGCCGACAGTTAGACCGAACCAGACATTGCCACTGTGAATCATTTCGGTGCATCAGTGACTAGGGAAATGATTAGGGTTCGGTTGTCATTCTTAAAAATGCGGTAATTGTTAATCGGCATTCATGGGTCGGCAGCTTTGTGAAATATTGCACCTGAGTGGTGTCTTAATCTGGATATGACTCTCTTCCTGCGATATATAATGTACGTTAGAACTGACTATTTCAGATGGTTATGTTGTTGCAATACCAGATAGTTGTTCTTCATCACAGAGTGTGTAGGTGACACTTGTAGCAGACACAGCTGTTGACAACAGTGTACAGCTGTATTAAGTACTATTAGTTCCCAGTGAAGGTATTGTACTGCCTGGCTCCACCCTGTCCTGAGTGAAGGTATTGTACTGCCTGGCTCCACCCTGTCCTAAGTGAATGCACACAGTACAGTGACACTGGGACCAGGCCTCTCTCTGCCTGTCTGTGCCGTTAGCCTCAGGTGTAATACTATAGTTAGCTAGCTCAGCAAACCTTACACCAAGTGTAGAGATAAGCTACATGGCTTAATGTATCTACAGGTACAAGTTGTGCCACATTCAAACATTCACATGAATCCACGTTGCTAATGTAGATATTACTATTCTGCTTTATGCAGAGACCCATCCACCCATCATTTGGATCAGTAAAACCTGTTTTGGACCAAAAAAAGGTCTACCAAAATCATACATATTGTTAGTTATGCTCTTAAAAGGGGCATCATATGTGTATTTGTAGATTATTTCAGGTCTGATTTGTAGGTTATTTCTGGCTTGTACATCAGTTAACTTGCACATGTCTATCAAACAATTTGTGACTGGCAAAAATGTTATCCTGCAGTGCATAAGCAAGTTTGTTCCTATATCTGTTTTGTCGGTTACTCATTTCTCTACTGTAATCAGCCATTCAAACTATGAAACCGACGATGCAATGATACGATACCCTCCCTATACAGTATGTCATGATACATGAATCACTGTACAATATGGTGAAGCTGCATCCGTTGTTGTATTAGGTATTATACTGTCTTTACAAAGTGTTTCCCTGTGAAACCTGCCTGGGTTCTGGGACATAATCTGGTGTAATGGCGAACATTGTGGTGTAGGTGGGGTACTTTTAAGAGTTCCAACTTTTCTCTTGAACACGGTAGAAATAAATAAATCATAAAATATATGTCAGTAACAATGTTTTTATTGTCCAAATGAAAATATCAACACTTCAAGTGAACTGGAACATATATATATAATATATAGATGCACAGTGCCACATATTCATGCAGTATATATATATATATATATATATATATATATATATATATATATATATATATATATATATCATACATCATACATAAATGCAAAACTTGCAATACAGTTTAAATTTACTTTCTCCTTTGACTAATTCTTGTTTAATCGTACTCATTTTCTCATGCAGATGGTGAAGGAGGCGGGTTTGTTGCCACGATGAGATTACTGCAAACTGTCACTCCGGAGGATGTGGTAGGTGTCACACGCAATGATTGGGGCTGTAATACTCAGCCCAGAACCAGTCACATGTATTTACTGTGTATTTACACTTCAGATTTACACTTCAGATTTTCATTCAGATGAATTTATTCCACCTTACTGCGGAAATTAAATGTACAACTACCAGATTACAGACCATGGATTTGCTATGTTAGTACTAATAAAATAATAATAATAATATTAAACTGGTATGGTGCCTAAGTGTAGCCACAGGAAGCTCTGAAACATGCAGCAACATACCAATCATTAGGCTAAGTCATAAAGAGATGCACGTTATGTACACAATTTTTATAGCAATGCAATTTCAAATCTGGACTTTTTAATGAAAGATACTCAGATAGTCTCAGATACTTTCCAAGTAATGGGGAGTTAATTCCTCAGTTCTGGGTGCAGCTAAGGAGAATGCTTACTTGTCAGTGGTAAACTTTGTGTTGGGAACTAGCGGGATCCAGCCCTTGGCCTGGAAGTGTTGACTGACTGGCCCGTGATATGATTTGTAGCCCCTCTTTAACCTCGGTTGTCATGCCTCGTTGATGATGCATACCCGACAGCCTATATAATGGCCACACAGCATGTCTTTCACCCCTCCACGCCACCGAGAGAGGCAGGGTTATATGTATTCCGGGGCCCCACACAGACTGTGCACCCGGTGGTGTATTTAGGGGGGCTGTTTGGCTTTGAAAATTTATTTTTTAATAACATATTGCACCGCTACATGGCAGAGTAATCACCCTTGTACAGGCTCGGACATTTTTGCCTCAGCCCCTACCCCCCCCCACCCATTTCCAGCATCCTAGATACGTATGCCTCTAGGTGGACCCATCACATCCACCAGCAACCAATAATAACTGCAGGCTTCCAGTGTGAGGCTGAATAAATATATAGGGGTCTGTGTGGTGCCAGAACCAGCTAATATGTTATCCCCGTTAACTCAGATCACTTGGTCACAGCTATCTCCATTCATCCTGTGCAGCAGGAGAACACATTTGTCTAGCCCTTCACGCGTGCAACTTTGACTTTAATGGTTAATTTAATGACTTGTTGACTTGGTCCATCCAACATATTGTTGTTAGACACAGTCCTGTGGTATACATACTGTAGCATGCACACATGAAGCATGCACGTACACATCCATATGCATGCACGCACGCACGCACGCACACACACAATCACTCATGCACGCACGCACTCACACACACACACACACACACACACACACACACACACACACACACACACAAATATATCAATTTGTAAAAAAAATTGTTAAATATTGATAGAAAATGTCTACTAGTTCCCAGGTAGTTGTTATTTCAATGTGTTTTACATAGGGCTGCTAATAATAACAAGTTGACTGAACTACTGGTATTCTGTTGATGCTAGCACTGGTCAAAATGTAAACCGATCCTTTCAGTAAAGTTACTCTACTTGTTATGAGTAATGAGGTGTTCTTTTTATGATCATCACTGCATCAAGTCTACCTTGTACTATTAGTTGGTTACCAGCACATTCACCAGGTGGCAACATGTGCAACTGTGACAACATTCACCAGATGTCAGCACTATTTGATGTTTGGGAAATGTGCAGGTGTAGACCCATTTTGGTGTGTAAACAGTGTCCACATTTGCATATGGTCAGAAATAATACCTTTAAGAACATTCATTAGATGTTTTTCTGTGGCACTTTTCTGTCTGCCAGTTTCAATGCCTCATGTGTCTGTGGCACTCTGTGATGATGATAATAATTTATATACTGACAAAAGTCTGACATTGCATAGGCAGTTAGGCACACAAAACTAGGACAGATACACACTACATAAATGAAAGAACTAGTATTCATTAATACATATTTAAGTTTTTCAGAGTAGTTTATTGACATTATTTCAGTTTGCATGGATGCTATGCATTCTGGTTTCACAAGTTTACATAAACTGGTGATGTGATATTTATGATGGTGTTCCAGCATTTGCTAATAATTCACCCTCCCTGGTTTAAAAAAAATTACTTCCTGATAATGTTTACTGTTCAACACTGAGAAGTATTAACCTAGTTCATATGTATATACCACTAACTTACTTCTTTGACCAACATGGTCGTCTGCAGAACTTTAAATGACTGCAGCTGAGGTGTCCACTGCCATTTCTCTCTGTCAAATCCATAGCAAATGAAATGAAAAACACACAATACAAATTGTGCATACAATACATTAACAGTTATATAATGGTCTTATAACAATATATTAACACATACAGCACAAACTAATTAGTATAACTTAGCTAATATCAAATCAATTGATGCTAACAATCATCTGAAAACTGCTAAGGATATGGGAGATTCATGTTAAAAACACGAACCACCTTGTATCTACCATATGGGAAATTGTTTAACAAAAAAGCTTTGAAACATATGCTAAATATTAAACTGTATGAAAAAGTGGCAAAGAAACAGAATGGTTTGCATTCCTGGTGTACACATAGAAATCAACCTGTGCTGTTGTTAGACATTTTGGAAATGTTTCCTCTGTTCCTGTTGTTCTTCCAGTCCACTTTGTGTGTTAATTTATCGCCAGTCTATAGCATTCTTGGGTCCACCAAGCCTGGTTATAGCCCAGTGCCAACCTACGCTGGCCTTGGCTCCTGGCAGCTGAGTATCTGCCTGGTGCTGGGGAGACTAGTAACTCGGTCAGTCACTCTCTAAGTCTCATCTCAGGTGTCTGTCATATTTCATGGGAAAGCAAAGGGGCAATTGTCGCCTGTCACTCTGACCAGCTCAGCTAGCAGGTCAGAAAGAAGGCCAGCTGGTCTGGTCAGTCTCCCTTTGATAGACAAGTGTTTTCTTGCACTACTGGTACTTCCACTTTGAGGTGAAGCTATTTCCAGTTACTGTAGCAGTTGAGCTCTCCTCTTTGGTTCTGGAGTCTCTGTATTGGCTTCCTGACCGATATCGTAATAAGCTATCATCTCTAAGATCTGTACCAATACTTGCCAGGCAATCTCCTGTAAACAGCCATCATATTCATTGCTTACTCCTGTAAGAAAACCTGTTCATGATCGTCTAGTTCTAATTCAGTTTTTGTCCCAAAAGTCAATACTAATATTTGGAGTCACGGCTTTTGCGGTGGGTGCATCTACTCGCTGGAATATGCATTCTTCTTTCTAGTGTTAAATAAGGTGAAAATATTACAAAAATTCTGCTGTCATTAAAGACATACTTTTACAAACTTGCCTATCCACCATAACTCCCTGGCGACTGGCATGTTTGTAAATTTTATGACAACTGGAATTGTTTATTGACTCTGAAATCGATTAACCCTTTAATTAATAATTACTATTGGTGGTCACTGTGTCTTAAAATATGCTTGAACTTTTTTCAGAGAAACTTGATTACCAAAATTAAGTTAAGAAGTGTTCATTGAATTCATGCATTTATAATTGAGTTTGTTTGGTGTCATTGATATTATTTTATTACCCTGTATTCTTTCTCAGCAATACAGATGTCATAAAATGTTACTGATATTTACATCATACTTATTTAAAAATAAACAATGCCAGTACTAAAAAAGTTTCATTTTGATAATTTACTGTACTGTACAATAATTTTTACTAAAAACAAAATATGTTAGATAATAATCTTCAAATGTCCGAGTACCAAATATACAGTGATATTTCCAGTTGGAAAGATGTTACTCTCAATTTTTAAGAATTTGTTAGTGATATCTGAATTATTTGCTAATTTCTAAATAATGCAACTTATGTTACAATTTACAGTAATAATTTCTAATTTTCAAATGACTTAAAAATCCAACTTTTAGAAGACAAAGAGGCAGACTTTTTTATTCAAGTGGTAGTAAGTTTGTAACTATATAACCTGATTATTTACACACTTATATAATGTAATTTTCCAAGTAGAATGGGCCACGTGCATCCTGTCCCACCAGTTCAGCAGGCGTCTTAGACACATGAACCAGCACAGCTGCTCACCAAATACTGTCTTTTTTAACTTTTAAATATCCTGTGCAGCAGTAAAGCACTGCGTATAAAAAGAAATAACTCAGCCCTATAAACCAGGAATAGGGTGTCTTCATTGCACCAGTCTCAGGTTTCCTTTGGTGCCTTGGCCTATTTATTGTTGGCCTACACATAATTCTAGTCTCTCTTGAAGCACCTTTTTTGGAAAGCAGTTAGGATATAGCGCCCTCCCATTAAATCAACAGCTCATGTATGTTTAGAAGTGAAGTTTAACTCATGGATGAACTGCATTACTTGTTATATACTCCATTTTAAATGAGGAGTAAAAGTATCTAATATAAAATTCAAGAATTAATATATATTGCCCCCAAATTGTGTTTAATTATACCGAAATATTGTTCACAGTTTGTATATTAAACACACACAATGTTTAGATTCTAAACAAAACAGTAACTTTGTGCATTTGGCATGAATCCCAGCCAGGGCTGTGCCAAAGTACTTTGAAGTGTACTTAAAACAAGTACTTTTCATCGACAAAGTACGTAGGGACAAGTGCATCCTGGTTTAATAAAGTAGTACTTTTCAAAAGTATGTCAGTGCAAGTACCATTCATCTGGTGGTCTCAATGGTATAATGGAATTGTGAGTCCGGCTGGTATTAATTACCACTACCTAAATTATCCGATGTATCTGATGTATTAATACTATTATGTATGTTTTCCAGTGTCAATATTTCAATGCCCTTATTGTCTTGTCACTGTATTTGTACATAAGCCCAGTCACTATATGGCCTCTGGGGATTAGGAGGTGACCAAATCTTTGATTATGTGATCACAAAAAGTACTTAAACAAACTTGAAATTGAGTCTTTTCATATTTACCAATCCTATTTGAATATGACTAGGGTAAGAAGCCAATATTGACAATTGTATACAACAATTTACAATACACTTTATTTACACAGACTTGGGATTATAGTTGTAGAAGGGGAGACTGCATTGATCATTTTAAATAATCATGGAGATGGAAGTAAAGTAGAAATGGTAAAAGAAATTGCATATTTTATCAATATAAATATGGCAAACACATACTGAGTAGGCTAGTGAAACCTGTGTGGTTTTCCCACATATGTTTCTTCCAATAAGAATAACCTAACCTTCAGTAAAGTAGCTGGCCATTATTGTCATTGGTTTACAGAGTTGTCCTTCTCTAGAATTAGTGAGTCCACTACAAGTTACATTTTTTCCCTGTGTGGGATCTTTTACTTACCCTGGCATAGACACCAGATAGAAAGGACCACTGGCTTTTAGTGCCTCTTCCGAAAGACACAGGCAATGTGAGGTGAACGAAGTTGTTACGTTTCGAGGTGTATTGGTGTCTTGGATATCCGGTATCCTCATGAAATACAAAGTTTTACTAGATCTGATGTGTTGTTGAGTTGAGCTTTTTCAGTATCAAAGCAGTTGTATCCTGGGTAAGTCTATGAAATGTGTGAGTTAGTCTACAAGATCAGTAGTGATACTGATTATAAGTATAAAGAGTTCAAACACCTTTGTTTGATTATAGCCTCAGTTTGACCCAACAACAAGAATCAGTAGTCATTGTTGTTAGATCTAGCCGCAGGAGTCCACACGTTTGTGTATCAATGGTTGATCTTACTGTCTAATGACTGCCTCATCATTGTTTAACCCAGCCACAAGATGCACTCATGTGTTGACAGAGGTGCAGCAATCACTGCCCTCCAGATGTAAAACTTTGGCCTAACATGCCCCACGTGTGCTGGGGTAGGTTTGTGATCTATGTGCCTGACTGTTTACCACTGGTTGCTTCATAAGCCTGGCGCTGTGGTTTGACTCAGAATGGATGGGTTCCAGGGACAGACAGCTGGCAGTCAACGCACTGATGGAAACCATGTGACTGAAAGAGTTGAGGAGCAAACACAACTTCTATAGATTTGTGACACTGATTAGTTCACGCTGCGGCCATGATTGCTGCTTACATGTCTGCCCTAGATGCTAGGAATGCCACATCACTTCCACATTGCCCAGAGAAAGGTGTGTCAGGATATATATATCCCTGTAGATGTGTTCTGATTGTCTGTCATTATCATTTCATTGCATCTGAATAGACACTGTTCACAATGGATTCACCCGGGTCCCTTTCAAGGTCTTTCTCTGTGGTGAAGTTTGTCGCTTTTTGTAGCTGAGCAAAGAAACAAATGAAGATGTTAATATGGGTTGATTGGTGAATATTTTATAATAATAACTTCATACCAGAATATTTACTGAATTCCTAGTATGTTTGATACCATACCATAAAAGGTTTTTTCTACATTTTTAGTAGATTTACACAGAATACATATTTCGTATTTGGATAGTTCCTCCTAGAGAAAGTGAGATGGTGTCTGATTGAACAGCCCTTCCAGGGAATAAAGTGTAAAGTGCTTTGTACAGGCCTAAGGATGGGTACTGTGTACATAAGAACTTATTCTTATTTTTAAATTATTTCTTTCTGGAAAATCCCCTCATTACATGTTTTTTTTACAGCAAAAACTGTTCTGCCTTTACGTTCTTCTCTGGTTTTCCCTTTCATGTGGGGTCGCTGGTGTGGCTGTTGTTTTCTCCTCCATGTCTCCCTGTTTATTGCCTCGACTGTGTTGAGACCCACGGTGTTCATGTTTTTTTACAGACATCTTTCCACCTGGTTTTTGGTCATCCTTTCTTTCTTCTTCCTGGTTTGTCTGTCATCAGTTCTCTTTTCACTATGTGTTCTGTCCCTTCTCATCACATGCCCATAACATTTCAGTCATTTCTCTTATCTTTTTGGATGCTTGTGTCACTCTGGTTGTTCCTCTAATTTCTACCTTTACCACCAATTGACTTGTGCATTATGCAAGAATACGCCCAATAAACTACATGACTGCTCTTGATTTAAATAGACTTTCTTAATTGTCACCCTAGAGTTCAGTGGTGATGTTTTCTCTTTGTGTCGACACTCTTGTCCAATCTTGGTTGAGTAGTTTATGCAGACAGGCTGTGTTTATATTGTCTACTATTATATGATGTTTAGTGGCTCAAGCCTCTGAATCATTCCAGGTAAATAAACACAAATGTTGCTGCACAGGAGTTAACAAATGTCTCCATGCTTCAACACCAATTAGTAGGTAGGCCCCACAAGGAAAGCCGCAGGAATACAGAAAGTGGCATTCTCAGAGCAGGCCTATTCAGAAACACTCAGCTTGCACTGTTGAAGCATCCAGCCATACAAAAGTTGCTAGGTCATATCATGGCAAGTCACTGCAGTGACTCCACTGTCTATAGCCAGGTAGTAATGTGTTCAACCCAAAGTTACACAGACAAGTTTTTAAATGACACAAGAGGTGTTGAATTCTGGTCAGGCAGTTTATCTCCCCCGGGTATCTTACCCTCACCCACAGAGTATCTGCCCTCACCCCATGCTTCTCCAGAATTCAAAAATAATTTCTATGTTTTAGAAGTAAGAATAAAACCATACCTTGTACCTATTTGCTGAGCAGCAATCTACTAAAGCAGTGTTTCCCCTGCTATATGAATAGCCACCCAAAATATGCCAAAATTGCCACCTCATAGTTTTTTGTTGCTATAAACATTTTTGCATGATGCTGTTTTTGTATGCATGCATTTGTTTCCTCTCAATATACCAGGGAATAGGTTTAAACACCTTTCCTTTGGCCATGCCCCCAAACCCACATAGCGTCGGTGTTCATTCAGCTCAGCCTACACCCTTGACCCTCATTTTACTTCTGAAGGGGAAACACTGTATTAAAGTTTTCATAATTATGTTAATAAATATGCTTTAGTAAACTGAAACAGACACTGTAATTTCATATGTTTAGACTCCTCTGATAATTGTGGGCTTAACCATCCAGAGGGGGAGACACTAGGTCTCTCTGTAGAGTCTGATGTTCCACTAGTCTACAAAGCAACAGCACTTCACACAATTAAGGCAGTCAGCTTCTGTTTCGTCCAGGGAGGATGGAGTTACCTGTTAATGTCTGTTTGTGATGGAGCATTTCCTTGGCAGAATAACAGACAAACAGAGTAATTGATGAATTAATATCGCTTGGCTCGGCCACCACAGCTGCTGGGCGTTAGGGCTTCATCTGACCTTGGTTCGACTGATTGTGTTTAAAATACAGCTGGAACTTCACTCAGGGCTGATGACAGCTTCTTTTGGTTCCTTGCTTAATTATGGCATGCCAGACTTCTCGGCATGACAAGCGCCCAGGTGTTAGAAATAATCAAATGTGGGTACCGCCTTTCTGCAAACAGGGTCACTGCTGGAACCAGCTGGGGTAGGGGTAATTTAAGCATCCCTCTGACAGTTGTGAAAGATGTGTAGGGAAACATTCGATAAAAACTCACTAATTATAAAAGAGGGTGCCAGCTCCTCTACCCAGATTTGGCCAAGCAGTAATTTGTAACGGAAAGTCTGCTGTCTAGAATGTGGGAAAGTTAAACATCAAAGGGTATTTCGGTTAACTCTAGCCGCCTCTGCACTATTGACAATACATTTTGTTTTGAAACTGGAAGTTTTGTTTACCATTTGAATGTGTTGCAGGCAGAACCTTTCAAATTACGAACATTTTTTCGAGCTTAATAAAGTGACTAAACAGAATGGAGTGGAAGTAAACCATCAACATGCATGTTGTAGTACATGTAATTAGAATGTAATAGCATACTAAATTACTAAGTGAACAAAATCTTCAAAACAACAGCTCGGTATAACGATAAGTACCAGTTTTATCAAATGTTTCCAAATTTACCTTTATCTTAACAGTTTGAACATTTCAGGTGTTCCGTTTAAAAAATGTGACCACAGTTTCACACTTACTGAACCAATTCGGTGGGTCTCTGTACCTTCACAATAATATTATTTGGTCATCTTTTACGAGAAATATAATCATAAAGGTTAACAACCGAGGCATTAACATCAAGGCATTTAGATTCTGTCATTATCACAAACTTGGATATCAATCCCGCATGTCAGCCATATTTCAGATTACAGGTGGAATGTAAATAATAGTAATGTTCATCATGTATCAATATTCAATAAAATATATTTGAGTAGAATGGTTATTCTTGACCACTGACTGTTGGCACAGGGGTGTGTGTTTGCCCTGACCATATTGTATACATAGTTACCGGTGTTAATGGTTAAGATGGGAGTGTTAATGTCTTCCACCTGCCACGGCTGTTTGCAGTTGACTTCTCTCTCCATGATACATCTTGTCAGCTCATCCCCTTCTCAGGTCACCAGAGAGTTATTTCAGAATTCCGTTGACGTGTTCACTGTAGGAATCCTTTCTCTTCATGTCCGTCTGAGTGACGGGGACATTGAGCAGCCCATTGTGGGTGAGATCTCGACTGCATTGCTCTTGTTTTGAGACCATGTTGTTCTTAGTGTCTCGCTATTGCTCTCGAACATTCACAGTGTAAATGTCTCCATGCTGCACAGCGTAGTGGTTTTATTCGGCATGAAATAGATGCAGTCAAGCAGCAAGGTTAGTGTTTGAAATACTCTGTTAATTGTCATCTTGTGTAAGGTACAATTGATGCCTCTTGTCGATGGTGATGAGTTTCCTACACATGTTTGTTTATCACATGGTGTTGTACTGAGGAATTTGTAAATATTTACAGTTGAGACACGTGAAGTATGCCTGTGTATGTAAGGTTTGAGAATTAGCACATTTAGTGTATACATACATTGATAGTTATTTACCATATGGATGTAACTGAATAACACAATGACAGCCTCTAGTACATTGTCAGTCAGCACAAGTTTTATTGATATGTCTATGGTAGAGTTATGAATGAATCAGTGACTGGATGTCAGAGTGATGACATAGCCAAGGGTAGATCACATGACATGATTGTGGCAGGACTAAACCAAACAGTAGTGCTAGCCTTCTGTGATTAGTGATAAGAGAGATAAGAAGGGTAATTACCTTTCTCCAAGGGATGTTGGAGTGGAAACAGGGCTGTAAGAGAGATTACCACATGTTAGTGATTATCAGTAGTAGATGGCTTTGTCTTTGATGTTTGGTGGGAAATATGAAGGATCTATTGGTTGATTTAAACATGTAGTCAAGCAAGTTTAGATATGTACAGCAAATTGCATAGAAAGTTTAGGAACATTTGGGAGAATTGGTGGGCAGGATGAGAGCCTGATGATTTTAGTAACTGTTATACTGGGTGAGAGATACAGAGTATAATAAGCATTGATTGTGGTTAGTTGATTTTGTGTGGAATTATTTTAATTGGTACCTCCCATTTAGCTAACAGGGCCGCTACGATACTTCTATAAAAGCAAACCCAGCACACATCCAAGATCGGCTAATCTAAATTTCTGCTTCCAACAAACAGTGCAGATTCCATAGTAATATGTATAAAATTAAACAGAATACAAAAGAAAGTAATCGGCATACAGAATTAAGCCTTTGTCTAATCATAAAGGTCATTGAAAGTCAAGTTGTATTCGTGATAATCCGTTGTATTCGTGATAATCCGTTGTATCTGTAGTGTTATTTATTCAGTGTACCAGCATGTAACGTTTTCCGGCTACCTACAATGTAAATAGAAAACAAAATGTAATCTCACTACAAGAGATAATATATATTTGAAAATTCTTTGGATTGATGTTGTTGCTAAATCAGGTTATGGCAGTATGCTGCAATAATGACAGTAACACTAACTAACTACAACAAATACTTCACAGATACCAATATGATACAAATGTAACTAGAACGTTTATTTATATGACTAATGTCTGCCAGTTTGACTGGATGTGGAGTGTTGATAAAATGCTCAAAAACATTTCAACCTTGATGAATTGTTGGACTGGCTTGGCTGTTGGCTAGGTTAGATTGCCGTTAGAATAGCATTTTGGGAGCACAATTTTTATGAATTTCTCAGTATTTCTTATGAGAGTCACAAACATTTTGGCAATGCCCGAGTTTGAGTCTAAGCTACTTCTTCTTATGGTTAGCTCACCACTCTATGTTAGCCACGTGTTTGTGACTAGAGTATTGTCGAGCTTGTTTTTTTAGTTGTCCTTCTCCAGAATTAGTTAATCGACTACAGGTTAAACATTTACACAGTGTGGGATCTTTTACTTCCCCTGACATAGACACCAAATAGAAGGGACCACTGGCTTTCAGTGACTCTTCTGAAAGACACAGGCAATGTGAGGTGAACAAAATTGCCTAAGTTTCGAAATGGCAGCAGGTGGGATTGAATCACCGTCCCCTCTATTGACAGTCTGGTGCTCTACCACACGGCCACCACTCCTCACTGTTACATATATTTTCACACAAAAATAATACATGTATTTTTTAAAGGAAAACACAGCGAGAAAATATGTTTTGCTGTTGATAAAAATATCCTGTCATGGTTGCACTGATGGCAATGTGGCAAAGTCCTTTGTTTAAAAAAGCATTCTATAGCGCTAGTGTAGTGCTCTCTGTTATTGTAATTCACCTTCAGTGACTTTATCCTGATGTCCATATTTATGGCCTGGTCTGACAAATTTGAGATAGCAAGTACAGCTGTAATCTTGGAGCAGAAAAAAACACAGCAAGCAGCCGCCGTTCATACACTCAGCGCCGAGAACTGGAGACGTTAGAATTGAAGGCCGCCTACAGTCTATTAGGATAAGTTTCATGGTTCCACTTCATAAGACGATGAAGTGAATTCATCACAGATGTTTTCACAATGTATAATTGTTGACATCAATGTTGTGTTTTCTGTAATACATGTGTAATGAATAATCAATGCTGTGACCCTTGGGTTCCATCATCACCTATAAAATTATGCAGCCGGGAACAATATCTGGTGAGCTGCATTTCAACACTCTGCCGATGGTTTATGGGAAATTAGGTTTTATGATAGAAATAAATACTTTATGAGGGATGCAGAGGCACTAAATATGTCAGAGCATAGACACATTTCTCATTTAAATCGAATTGCATATGTTCATAGATCATGCATTTTTTATCATGTAGATTAGAAATGTGTTGTTAGTTATTTTGGAGACATACACTCTGTGAGTCTACAACTTGCTGTAACTACAACAAACGTATACCCACCCTGACCCTGTAGACAGAAAAACATCAAACAAACCGGGGCTTCAGTTATTACCATTGTGGAATTTTTACTTTCAGTTCTGGTGAGTTGCTGAGCTTTCGTAAATAAAAAAATAAATGGCATATTTCTCTGATATGTGGAAAGTCAACTGCATAATTTTGTAAGTAAAAAACTCAAAATAAATTACTTGTTTCTGAAAACAGACATTTGGTAGTTCAGAGTGGGTGAATAAGTGAGTGAGAGCAAGGGTGGTCATAGCAGTAGGCAACTGGACAGCAGTTATACTGTCCCAAATTATGAACATTACATATATATACACACATATATATATATATATATATATATATATATATATATATATATATATATATATATATATACATACATACATACATACATACATATATATATATACATATATATATATAAATAATGTGTGTAAATACATAACACATTTATACATACAGACACACCACACAAACATGCACGCACGCATGCACGCACGCACGCACACACACCTCTAGTAAATATCTTTTCCTGCCAAAAAGGTGACATGAACTTTGTGTTATACCAGGGCATTGAATCACATAGACATAAGACTTAATTCACTGCTATGTTACATATAGACCTGATCATACCACTGTATGAGGTAATAACCTGCTATTTTGAAGGTAATTTGCCTACACTACTGTGTGGTTTGTGTGGCTGACTGGGATTAAAGCGGTGGTGATATATCTGTCAAGTCCCATTAGGGAGCAGTCCTTTCCCAGATGGCTGGCACTTTGCCAACTCTTTATTCCCTACTGCTGGAGGCTCTCCTGACATCTGAGTCTATGCCATGCACTCATGGGTCTCTTTCTTCATCTTGAAATCCAGTTACCTCGTATTCTCATCAATGTACTGTTTGTGTTTTCTTCCATTAGTCCATTTACATAACATCCCAACAGGAAATGTTTCTTACCATGTCACTAGAGTTGAGAAAGTAAAATTAAGTGACTAAGTTATATCCAGGTACTGGCTCTATACAGAGAGATGGTTATAATTATTATATACATGGTTGAGTACTCACAATTATGTACTGGTCATGAGATTATTATTTTATTAAGTACTGCCATGTATAAACTGCCTATACATGTTACAACAAAATTAAATTACTAAGTTATATTCAGGTACCGACTCCACACGTAGTATCCAGAAAGATGGTTAAACTTATGACATACATGGTTGTGTATTCACAATTATGTACTGGTCACAAGCTTATTATTTTATTTAGTACTGCCATGTATACACTGCCTATACTACTACTAATAATGATAAATTGTACTCTCTGGCAGCCATAGCAGCTGAAAAGTACAATAAGAACATTATTATGACTGATCAAACTTAACTACCCCCAGGGTTAGTCATTATTGTATGTTAGTAAAACTATATATGAAAGCATAACTATATATATGAAATTGTTACTAATTAGAATATCTAGTAAAATTATAAACGATAAAAAGTAGGATCATAAAACCGTAATTGGCCTATAATATGGATACAGCTATATATACATTTTGACAGATTAAAGTGTTGGAAGAAAACATTCTAAAACATGTAGCAAAATAGATGATTAAAAATATAAATGGAATATACAACTTGAATAAGTGAAATTATAACCCAGTAAAATAGTATAAAATAGATGAACTTAATAAATAGCTAAAAACGTTTACTGTCCATTGCATTTATTGGGCTAGGGCCACTAAGTCAGTCCAAAATGGCGGTCATTTATAGGGCTAAGTTAGTCAGAAAGGCATGTTTCTGACTGATAAAGAGTACTCAGGTAATCAAGAAACATGCTATGCCAATCAAAGAACAAATCCAGATAGAAATACTGCTGCACAACTTGTTGAAAGGTGTTTACTTTAGACTAGACAGTTTAATACTGGCGCCTTCCTTAGACCTGTCAACTGGTGGATCTCACCCAGAGCATCAGGTTACAGACAGATGACTATATCATCCTAACACTTGCATAATTCACCAGGTTGTGTCACTGGTAACCTCTGACCTCTCTGTCACCACTGGGGAATGATTAAGGGTCCCTGCTAGGCTTCGTTCCCCTCCTCCCCTTTAGGGGAGCTGAGCATGGGATGATTGGGGTCTGTGGTAAACATCATAAGTGCTATAAATGTTCAGGAGGATAAATGTTCCCAAAGGAGTGATTTACTGAGCTCCCCGCCTGGAGGGAAGAGGAGGTAGAGGGAAAGGGGTTGTATCAGATCAGTAGTGATCAATATTAGCTGTCTTCTTTTGGGTAAGATTTAATAGTTTTAATATTGGACGGGTGTGAAGACATTGTTCAAAATTGTGTTCTTCAAATTTAATGTGGGTAATATAACTGTGGTACATAAAATAGCATCAAATAGTAAACGAATGATGTAGATTGGATGTGAGAAACTACTCTTCTCCTGCTAAGCTATGAACACAACAAATTGTTGTGTTTATTCTATTATTGTATAAACTGTGATAGTGCTAGCAGTGTGAATATTTTAAGTGTAAAACTTACAGAAATTATTGTTTGCTAAACAATAAACTTGACAAAATGTAGGATGTCTGATACTTCCCAAGCTTCCGTGTTCTCTGCAGTTAATAGCTTATCATGGTTCATTCTGGCAGCTTGTTGTGTCTTGTACAATTAAAATCAGTCGGACAAGTTGTCGTGAGTTTGGAGAAGGCCCCTTGAGAAGATGGACTTAGCCCTATGTAAACCACTGGACATTCCAACCCTGCCTACCAGCGTCAAGCCAGTGGGTATCTGGGGACACTGGCAAAGGCTACATTCTGCACAGTGGAATTATTTATTGTAGGTGGGTACCAGATAGGGTTACCAGTATGAATAGTTAAGCCTGGTAGAAACCAGCTTACTGTGTGTGCTGGCAGGAGGGAGTACACACCCCCTATCTGTGTCTACCTTGGTGATAATCTCTGGCTCTCGTGGTCTGACCCACTGAAACTGGTCTACATAGGACTGACTTGACTGTGTGTGGCTGGCGACCAGTGTGGATTGGGCAGGTGCTGGATTAGGTGTGGCGATCACGTCAGGTTATATTTAAAAAGCGCAGGAGTTGTGTGTTGTCAGTTTTGCGGTATCAAGTTACAGTGAGCGAGTGAGTGAGCCATTGGGTGGAGTGGAGTGGCTGTTTACATTGCTGTGTGGTCATCACAGTGTGGTCAGCTTCATTACACTGCACAGGTGGATTATATTATGCAGGTGTGTTATTGTTGACGGATTACCTCAGCTGGGGATCGCGGTTGGACGCACAGAGGCTGGTGTTATCCCCGGCACAGACTGGCACTGCTGTCAGTGCTCTTGACGCGCAGAACAGAAAGTGTGTTTTATATCGAATATGACATCACCACGCCTGGTATACACGATGGTGCAATTTAATATTGAGTAAAAACTACTGCTGGCATGGCCTTGTGAGTTTCGCTTAAATGGAAGGTGCTTGTCGGTGTATCGATGGTGGGGACCATTCAGTAAAGACACAGAGAGAAAGTGAGGTCATGATGGAGGAGGAAAAGTATACAACCGCCAAGACGTCAACTACAGGAGGAGACGCTGGGGATGAAGGTGATGTTGATGGTGACACAGACAAGGAGCTGAGGTCTCCAGTGGCTGGGGGAAGGGTGCATGTATCCGGGGCAGCAGAAAGCAAGGAGGATACTGGTGGTGGTCACACTGGTGGCGAAGTGGACATTGTCCAGGGATCAGAAGGTGAGACATTGACCGGTGGTGATGTGGAGGCTGTGTCACATCTGACACCAGATGTCTGTCATGGTCCTGCTGCTCCTGAAGCCAGCACCAGTGGAACAATGATAGGGTCTGGTGTAGGAGACAAATCACTTCAGACTGGAAATGCTTCTGATAGCAGATGCCCTGACAGTTGCCATGAGAACACAGTAGAAAGTGACGCTGTGCCAGAAAGGTTGACACAAAGTGACATGGCTTTAGGACAAACGACTGAAGGTGAAAGTGAAGAAACTACTCCAGTAGAGAGTGACACTGTTGTGGAAGAAGCAAGTCAGAAAGAAATTGACATTAAAGATGAAGAAACTATACCAATAGACAATGATAGCCACAAAGAAGAAACACTACCAAAGGAAACTGATCCCACCATGGAAGACAGAAGTCATATAGAAAGTGACATACGCACAGAAGAAACAACACCAAGAGAAAATTACACCAATGCAGAAGAAACAACTCAACGAGAAAGTGACAGACATGGAGAGGAAACAGCACCAGTAGTAAGTGATATCAACACAGCAGAAATAACACAAATAGAAAATGACATCTGCGTGAAAGAAACGATCACTACGGAAGACACATCACCAACAAAAACTGACACCTGTATAGAAGAAACACCACCCATAGAATGTGTTTCCCTTGAGGAAGAAGCAATACCAGTACAAGATGAAAACTATGTAGAAGAAACAACAGTAGAAACTGACATTGGTGCCAAAGAAACAAAACCAGTAAAATGTGACACTTGTGCAGAAGAAACAACAACACCAGAAAGTGACATCCGTGCAGAAGAAACAACAACACCAGAAAGTGACATCCGTGCGGAAGAAACAACACCAGAAAGTGACATCCGTGCAGAAGAAACAACAACACCAGAAAGTGACATCCGTGCGGAAGAAACAACAACACCAGAAAGTGACATCCGTGCAGAGGAAACAACACCACAAGAAAGTGACATCCGTGCAGAAGAAACAACAACACCAGAAAGTGACATCCGTGCAGAAGAAACAACAACACCAGAAAGTGACATCCGTGCGGAAGAAACAACACCAGAAAGTGACATCCGTGCAGAAGAAACAACAACACCAGAAAGTGACATCCGTGCAGAAGAAACAACAACACCAGAAAGTGACATCCGTGCAGAAGAAACAACACCACAAGGAAGTGACATCCGTGCAGAGGAAACAACACCACAAGAAAGTGACATCCGTGCAGAGGAAACAACACCACAAGGAAGTGACATCCGTGCAGAAGAAACAACACCACAAGGAAGTGACATCCGTGCAGAGGAAAGAAGACAACAAGGAAGTGACATCCGTGCAGAGGAAACAACACCACAAGGAAGTGACATCCGTGCAGAGGAAACAACACCAATAGAAAGTGATACTTTCATAGAAGATACAACAATCATAGAAAGTGACACCCATGTGGATAAAACAACACCAACAACAAGTGACACTGCCACAGAAGAAACAACACCAACAGAAAGTGACAACCACCTGGATGAAATGACACATGTAGAGAGTGGCACAAAAGAAACAAAGCCGACAGAAAACGATATACAATTAGCAGAAACAACAGTAAAAGAAAGTGACATCTGTGCTAAAGAAACAACACCAACAGAAAGTGACACCAACACAGAAAAAACAACACCTCTAATCAAAAGTGTTGCCACTCTGGAAGAAACAACTCCAACACAAACTGACATATCTGCAGAAGAAACACCACCACAAGAAAGTGACAACTGCGCAGAAGAAACTACACCAATAGTAAGTGATACCTACACTGAAGAAACAGAAAGTGAAACACATACAGATGTAATCAGCAGTCAGCAATTCCTTGACGACAGCTACACAGAGGAGAGTGACACTGTCTCAGAATACCCTGCAACTACTGAGAGCAGCGAAACGCTTTCATCGTCAGGATTTGAAGAGAAGTATAAAGTCACAGACGCCACTCCGGATGCAGAACAAAAACCGTCAGGCTCCAAAAAACAGACTCCAGACGAAGATGCTGCCAGAGAAACATCATCTAACGAAGGTCAAAGTTCACCAAATGACACACGTACGAGGGAGATATCAAAGACGGTCAGCTACAAGGAGAAGAAATCGTCAAGCAGCGACGTCACAACGGAGCAAGTGGTGGAGGAGGCTGTCACGGAGGATGACGGCATTACGGTGCGGAGCCACGAGGCGGAGGAGGAACGTCACCAGACGGAGCAGGAAGAAAGTATCGACATGAAGGCCAGCGTTGTCATCGTGGGTGGGATCAAGATGGAAGATGAAGAACGCAGTGTTAGATACGAGGAGGCTGAGTCGATGCGGAAGGAGACGAAGACGGAGGAGGAAATCGTGGACACCGACGGAACTGTGGTGGGTCGATGCCGCAGTAAGTACACCCAACACACTCACAGCTCCGATTCACACAGCGTGTCGTCTAGGAGGACTGCGCTGTCTACTGATGATCCAACTGACGCCAGAGACACACCGGATCCCTCGCAAGCATCCACCACTTTGAGCGAGGATGGCATTACCCTAGGGGGCGTCTCCGTGCTGAGCGACATCAGCGAGGCCGACGAGAGCGATCCGGCCGCCTGCGGTGATTTTGACACATCCCCCGAGGCAAATGCCATGAGAAATGCGCAGAGAAAAAAGGGCACGGATGGTGGAAAGTGCAAGGTAATAACAGGCAGGGATGAGTGCTGGGAGACTGGGATGAAACCTGTGGCTGCCAGCAGCAGGGAGCAAACCTGGGCTGGACCAAGCAGTGGCCACACCTCCACAGATGATGAGGGGATATTTTCCCAGCAGGAGGATGTGCATCAGTCAGAGCCACAGCCCTGGGGGGAAGGCAGGCATGTGAACGCTCATCAGACTGGGGCTATATCTGGCAGTGGAGACAGTGATAAGGTGCTCAGCCAGCCGTCTGTTGATGTTCCACATCCTGGGGCCCAGTCGCTGCCTTGTTTACCTGGTCTCTGGGACAGGTCCGGCCCTACCGGGATGGCCGAAGAACAAAGTTCGGTTTCCGGACCGGACAGTTGTCATGGCAACGAGGAAGAGAACCCCAGCGAAGCAGCCAGACGGGAACAGCCGCGGGAGGAAAAAAGTGAAAATCCGATATATGCATCTGGCGGCGATGATGGATTGGAAGCCACTGTTGATACTGTTGAACAGGTCAGAAAAACGACGTATGAAAGAAGTCACGTCAGCAGTGAGTCAGCATCTGTCAGCGGGAGTCAGCGGACTGGTGAGGGGGGTGAAGTTGTTGAGAGGGTTCAGCAGAGCGAGAGGACCGCAGAGATGGTCCACACGGAGACCAGGACCAGGGTGACTGCCAGTAGGTCTGTTGTGGACACGGTAAGTGCGGATGACATCCATATTGAGACACCTCAGAAGACACAAGACGTTATGGTTGACATTGACAGTGATGACAGTCTGAAGCAGATGCAGGATGAGGCGAAAGACAGCCAAGATGACATCACGGATGACACTCCAGGCACTGAGGAATGTCCCACATCAGGAGTTGACAGCAAGGAGATTGATTCTGGTGACATCAGTGATAATGATGACGGCAGCAGCAGTAGTGTGGGTGACACTAGATTGGGTGTTTACACAGGTGACGCGTGTGGTGACACTGCTGAAGTGTCTCAAGTGTCCCCTGATGACAGTGACGTGATAAAACCTGCATCAGACATGATACCCCAGCCTGATGATGAGACTGAGTGCCACAGAGACAAAGAAGAACCAGAACAGTCACCAGACGCAGATGACGAATGCACTGCTGATGACACACCTAAGGTCGTAGGTGACAGTGTCACAACTCCTTGCAAGGACAACCACAGCCAGCCAGCGACTACTGACTCAGACGTGATCACGAGCGAGGAGCCAGAGACTGGAGATGCTCAGAGAGAGACCAAGCCGGTCTCGCCAGACTCCAGCAAGGAGCCAGAGACTGGAGACACTCAAAGAGAGACCAAGCCGGTCTCGCCAGTCTTGCCTGTCAACCTCGGCGAGAGGAAAGGCCGGAGTCTGGGGGATCTTTCGCGGTTGGATGATTTCGTGGCGGAGGGAGATATGAAGAAGGAGGGTAGAGAGGCGGGGCGGAGAGTGTCACGCAGAGACGTACACGAGGCCATGAGGACACTGAAACAGGTGAGATGTGGTTGTATTTTATGTTAGTCTAGTTCTAGTTGTTTCCAGCACTCGGCAGGGTTTATTAACTGACTAGACTGTATATATATATATATATATACATATATACATACATATATATATATATATATATATATATATATATATATATATATATATATATATATAATGATCTTATCAGGTCTCATTGAACTAGTCAGTGTTTCAGAACATTTACGCCAAGCTGACCTTTCTATGCTGGCACTGAGGGTGGTCACTGTCAGGCTTCTTGTCATCCTCAGTGGTTCTTTTATGTCCCAAATTGAGATGGACTGACATTAGCATGATTCTATCATTCATGAGGGATGCACAGTCCCCAATGTTGAGAGCCAGGTTTTAACACCAAATATACCATGTCTGCCGTGACCGGATATTGAACCCGGGCTGGGCCACCAGGGGGCCAAGTAGATGTATCTGCACCTCTCTGTCACTGTGTGATGGCGGCGTACTAGTACATCATGCTGCATTCTTCATGCGAAACTTAGTTGTTTAGACCTGTGATAGAAAAAGCAGCTTTTCACAGTGGACTGTATAGATCCAGAACATGACAAAATTAGTTACTCATGTGGAAATGTACTGACACATCAGGAAATATTACAGGGAATTTTAACTGTCAGAAGAAGCTGTGACCCAATGACATCCTTAAAAGGGAGCGGAAAAGCCAAACTAACCATTGCCCAAACACAAGAATATATCATTTACAGAGTATATGACAATTATTTGATAAGCATGAAGCTATGGTATAGTTTAAATAATTTGTCAATCTTTGACAATAGTCACCGCCATTAGACTGAGGCTGCATTAGGTTTGAAGCGCTCCTATCTAATCAATAATTTGTTTTATTTCTGCGCGAAAACAAGAAAGTGGTGCCCTATTATATCTAGTAGGCGTACTCTATATCAACAGATCATTTGAATATGACTAACATGTTCGAAATAAAAACTTAAATTAAATTACAGTGATTTATCACCAATGAAATAATTTCAGACGTGACACAACTCAATCCTCATTAATATTCATGAAGTAATAACGTCCAAATTCATACTTGGTCCGCTGGCAAAAAGTCAGGAGCGGTCATTAGTTCCAACCAAACTCAAATAAACACATGTCCAATCACTTGTATGAAAATTAGCTTTGTCATGTGACTTCAGCAAACTGAATTGCTGAATGTAGCAGACGAAAACCTACCCGCCCGCACAGGAGTCAGTTTGGAAATTCATGAGAATTACCTTTTCTGAATCAACCGCACTGTGCCATTTAGAATGTTTCGTTGGTTATAAATAATTATTGTTTTAACTTATTTTCACTTTATTTCAAACTCGCCTACAAATTATTTCTTGAGATATACGCATACGCATACGCATACGCATACGCATACGCATACGCATACGCATACGCATACGCATACGCATACGCATACGCATACGCATACGCATATATATGATATATATATATGATATATATATCAACTAATCATTTCTATATATATGTGTATATATATATATATATATATATATATATATATATATATATATATGTATGTATATATATATATATATGTATATATATATATATATATATATATATATATATATATATATATATATATATATGTATATATATATATATATATATATATATACCAGATATAATAGGGCAGTATATTCTAGTTTCCACACAGAAATGTCTATTAATGAAATTATTCAGAAAAATTAAAACAAGTGGTTTTAAATGCAGGTCAAGAGTACTGGCAGCAACCAGTGCCAAAGGCAAAGCTGTCAGAGTTTGAAAAATTATTTTTAATATACCATGGCTCCATGCTAGTAAAATCATGGTCACATATCCTGTAAATTGTATGTTCTTATGTTTGGGCAATGGTTGACTGTGCATATGCTTCAGCCCCCAGCCCCCCCCCCCCCCCCCCAATACACAAATACACCATTCCTTTGGAGCATAGACGGATATGTGACAGTGGGTTTACATCATGACTGTTTGCTAGTTATTCTTGTCATCCACGCTGACATAGACTGAGTGTGTTCAGTTGTGTGTGTTTGTATTGTATAACAAAACCCAAGCAGACAGTAACTATGTTTTGGTTCCTTTGTGTAAATATGGTCCTACCAGTGAGCAAGGAGCAGTACTCTGTCTCCCTTAGAATTAGTATCTCCCTCCCACTGTTTCCTAATCTCCCCCAGACTCCAGGAATCCCCCCAACTCCCCTCCCTACTGGGAGAGGGATAAGACCCTAGCTGAAGCCAGAGGCAATAAACATGTAATCATTGTGGGGGGGGGGGGATCAGGGTGAGTCATTAGAAGTGATGGCTGCCCTAGTGTTATTGACCCAGTGTAAAGGGAGACTGGTGGTATTTCTATTGCTCCTGTTCTTGCTAAGCCCAAGGTGATCCAGGCTGCTATGACAGTCTAGGTGGTAGTTATCCTGAGGTAAAGGGCAAATTGGGATAAGAAAAAATGCCCATCCAGTTTTGCCACACATGTGGTTGTAATTACTGAGGGTGACTGGGGCAGTAGCCTTACTGCATGCCTTAATTCTGGGTAGTAATTATGGGATGCACTTTAGCCTAGCAGACATTTACATATCTACATTTACAAAGGTATTTGATAGATATCACGACACAAATTTGTGAAGAAAGACATTGGATGGTATACATGACATTATGGCGCATCTATAAAAATTTGATTAGTTAGAAAACAACTTGCAGAAACCCTTTCTAAGTTTGACACATTTTGATCTGAGTCAACCAGATGTAAACGCAAATAACATCTACTAAACTGTTGTCATGACTAGTGCTGCTCTAGGTATTTAAAACATGCAACAAGGAGAGTTATAACCATCCTCCATTTATCCCCTCATCCCCTTCCCTCCTGCGTTACCTCCCCTGGTTCACTTGTGCCTAGTAAGCTACATCCCTGAAGTCCTACTTTATACCAGACTCCTCAATAAAACAGCAGTCTCCTGCCAAGGTGATATCTGATCTCTCCATGTCACTCTGGAGTTATCCAGGTTTGGCTACAAACCAAAGCCAGTAGTCTGTCACTTCTCAAGAAACAGCCCTAATGTCTGATTTTTCTTCTTTCATATACACGCTGTACTGGACTGGGCCCTTGCAGGGCGTTAAAAGTCCAACGCAGCTTGTCCGCTTGGGAGGGGGCGGTGTATGCTGTCTTAAAACAAACAGTTAATATAAAAAAATATATAACGTTTATAAAGTTTTTGTATGGACCTCTGGTGATTTTTAAAATGTGTTATTATGATGTACATAGTCTCATGAAGAAATTAAAGCGGATATTAAGGCACGAAGGCCAGCCCTGAAAGCCTCTGGGCATGAGGTGGCTGATAGGCTTATGGGGAGCCTATTCCACTGTCTAAGTATCGCAGGGAAAGGGAATGATAAAGGGCTGGATGGTCTGCCCTTGATTGTCTGTATAATGTTTAATAATTTAAGAAGTACAAATTTATAAACGACAAATAAATAAATAAAGACCCCAACAAGGTTACCATTACTGTTAACCAATAAAGTATTTAATTACAGTGGAATCAAACAGACAGTTTACCTAGTAATCATGTGTGTTGTATTAAAATAATGATTCTTTAGACAGCTCTTAAACATCATGATGCTGATAAGTTTGCTCCAGATCTGCTGCGGCTGTCGCTGTTGTGTTTTCCATTAAACTTAATATCCGAACTGGGTATGCTTATAAATGCCTGTCAGCACCCGTGGAATACGTTACTGTAATATGTATCTAGAATGTTCATGCATAACACGTGTGTAAGTGGATGTGTTGTGGCCATGTAGTGTATCTGACAGATTGGCTGTATTCACACCTTTCTCTCACACACACACACATTGTGTTTTGTAGTTGTTACTGGTTATGATGAAATGACCATCTCCATCAGTCTTGTTAATGACTTGTAAAGAAGAAATCACAAGAGAGTTGTGAGAACATGAAAATATGCAACTACTATTCTCAAGCAACATAATTTTGTTATTTTGTGATATATTTAGTTTTCTGTACCAATGAAACCATCGGTGTGGGATTGTATGTATATGTGGCAACAAGCAAACAGGTACTGGATCATATAGTGACTTCACCAGTTGTGGAAATTAGTTCGTTCTTGTGTTAGGATAGTCTTCAGGTGTATCCTGCAGTGTGACATGAGAGGTGAACTCCCTGCCTGCGGTGTGAGATGAGAGGTGAACTCCCTACCTGCAGTGTGAGATGAGAGGTGAACTCCCTACCTGCAGTGTGACATGAGAGGTGAACTCCCTACCTGCGGTGTGAGATGAGAGGTGAACTCCCTACCTGCAGTGTGACATGAGAGGTGAACTCCCTACCTGCAGTGTGAGATGAGAGGTGAACTCCCTACCTGCAGTGTGACATGAGAGGTGAACTCCCTGCCTGCGGTGTGAGATGAGAGGTGAACTCCCTACCTGCAGTGTGACGTGAGAGGTGAACTCCCTACCTGCAGCAGCTAGCTGTGTGCTCCAGTGTGTCCAGGTATTGGAGCCAATAGCTGTGCCAGGCAGATAATGTATGGGCAGGGAAGACAGTTACCAAGGAGGGAAGCTGTGTCCCGCTGTATTAGGTTTCAATAGGGCTAGTCCTCATAATTCAGTTCAGTGATCAATGTGTACAGATGGCACAAGTTGAAGTCTATGTCTGATACCTGGGTCAGGTCGTTGTGGATTCTTAGATTCTGACTACGCTGCTGATGAGGAATGAATCGGAAAAGCACCTAATTCCACACATTGCCTGGGATTGAATGAGGTAGGGTTGACTGTGAATGTCACCCCACCCCTGGTGGGTATGAACCCTGGGGCAGGGAATGTCTCTGCTGTTGTCTCTGGCAGGGAGGGTGGCCACATCTGGAGTATTTACAACCAGTCTGCACATTAGCTTTGGCAGGAATGTCAACCAGGACATTGGGGTTATCAGCATGGTGGGTAATCAAGGCTTCTAGCAGGGTGGAGGGTATGGTATGTTGCCCTTCAGATTGTGTTAGCCCAGTGCCCTGTGTAAGTGGGATTTCAAAACCTATAGAATTTCTGCAGTTATTTGCCCACTTTTGGGCAGAAACGTGCATGAGACTGGGAATCCCAGTAAATTATAGTTTTCATTGTTTTTATTTTAGGAACTTTTGCCAATTTGTCTTGAGTTGTTTACTTCAATCTTGTATTTATTTAAATTTAATTATGGTGACATTATGACCGTCCGTCCGTCCGTCCGTCCGTCCGTCCGTCCGTCCGTCCGTCCGTCCGTCCGTCCGTCCGTCCGTCCGTCCGTCATCTAACACTGTCCATCAGTCCTTCTCTGTCTGCCTCCTCTGCCTACCTTCTGTCTGTGCGGGGCTGCCATTCTACCTACCACCCCCCCCCCTCGTATCCCTCACCTGCCTACATATTCATCAGTCCATGAGTGTTTCCATTTGTCTGTCAGGTCGTCCCAGCTTCTCCCAGTAAGTCAGCAATCCCGTCATAAATATCCACAGCATCCAGTCTGAAACCTGGGCGGATTCATCCACTCGGAACCCGTAGCTTAGCCCACCATCCCAGCACATTCGTAATTCCAACCAGATACGTAACTTTGTTCTTTTCCTGCTTGCTTTTTATCGCTGATTTATGCGGGATAGTTTTGTGATTTAGGATGTTGTTAGTTAGGGTGGATCTGCCCATGACGAGCCCAGCAGAGGGCTCTGTCTGTCAGTCGCCTGGCACGGCCGCGTCATAAAATATACGCCTGGTTAACCAATATGTACTTTAATCAAAGGCTGCAACTATTCCTCTCATACACTGCAACCTGATATATCTGTGGTTCATTATCTGTCTGCGTTGGAGCAGGATTCTCTGCTTTTTTCATTTATGCATGAAGCCGATTTCTTTTCTTTGCATTTGTGTAATTTCCTTTCATCTTAGCGATTATTCCCTGTTCTTATATAAGTAATATTTTACTAGCGTGTTATGAAGTGGAAAATACATTTCTAGGTGTTCGTAAAAGCTAGAGCAGAAGTAGATTAGTTTCCAACATATTGGTATATAAATCTCTCTTCCCACACTTATGTCATGACCATTGATTTAAACAGAAAACACTAGTCTATAGGGGAATAATTAATGATCTAACTCTATTGTCATGATGTATTGTCACTGATGTATTGATAACCAGACATCAGTTTAAAAGGGTCTAAAAGAACTGTTTAGTTTCACCATCACTGGCTTAATTTATGACCCTAAACATTTTTGAACAAATTATTCTACTCAACTGACAAGTGCATTTTTGTTTTCCTAATCATGCAATTTGAGTGTCTGTGTAATTCAGTTGGGGAGAGTCAACTTCTACCAGGTAAAATCAGTTACATCTCTGACTGTCATGGTTGTTGTGTAACTCCTGGCAGGGTAAATGGTGGGTTTCTTGTAACTGATAGATTGGTCTAGGTCCCAGAGAGATAAACACATTATGGTGGTTTATATACAGCCCCTGTAGAGTCTCTGGGAAGTTTTTCTGGGTTACGCATTATGCAACATATTTATCATCCAGTCACATGAAAGTCACGAAAAATATGCGTACTCAGAACATTATAAATTACAAATTTATTTATAATTAATTAGTACACTTATTCCCTCTACGTAATCAACATTTTTAAATGCATGAGACCAAAATTGTGTTTCTGCAGTGGAAGCGGCTTTAGCAACCAGTTTTAGAAATTACATTAAAATATGCTTAAAAACTGAAGCTGTTATCAATTCATTCTGTAGGTTTCAATAAGTAACAATATAAATCTAAAATCACCCCAATATTATCACTTCATAGTTATACTGAGCGTATCACATACCACGGCATGGAATGTTATTATTTTGTTAAATGTCATTTGTCATTAGAAGTAAAGTTACATGTTTTGTAAATTAGGCTTCTGTAAGAGTATACGAATAATAATGAATGTGGTTTGAAGTTACTTAACTTTAATATAATACATACAAATATGGATTAAAGTTAAATAAGTTAAAATTATAAATAAGTTAATGATATAAATCAGAATAAAAAGTAAGACATGCTAATATGTTATGAATTATAGTACTTATAAAAATGTTTAAATAATCTATAATACGTAAATAAATTATATACTTGCTCATAGTCACATAGCCCATCAATCTGTCATTTCGACAGGTAACAAAGTCGTTGTGCACAGGTAGAAATATGGGTGGACGGGTGGTGGAAAAGGTCTTCCAAAACCATAGATATTGTCAGTTATGCCTCAAAAGTGACTATAAATGGTGTCACATGTGTGTTTGTAGTCCATTTTAGATCGTCAGACACATTTAACGTTTGTAAACTGCCCTAACAGTTAACATCCAAGTGTCCACTAAAACATGTGTGACTGGCAATAATTGGTCCTGCATAAAGCCCTGTATAGTCATAACTGTGCCAAACAAAAAGTTTACAAACTCTTATATCAAGTGACTTAATTATATTCTTATTACAACTAGGTTGTCACTCTGTGTAGAAGGGAGTTAGATCTGACTCTTTCTGTAGAATGTGTGTAGTAGTGTTTACACATTACGGTGATTAAGAACAGAGTTTTGGGAGGTGAAATATTTGGGAGGTGAAGAACACAGCTGACTGACCTATGACTGTAGTGGTAAACATGTGACCAAGTCACTGACCACTATGTTAATGGTTACCTGTCAGTGGTCACCTAGGTTGAACTGGACACTTGATTTATCGCCATCACATTCATCTCAGTAAACTACCACCATGCCTCTGGCTGCAGATTAGCTATGTCGTCTAACAGTGGCTGCACAGCCCATGTTAGGTTAAGGGTTTCCTTCTAAGTTTGTTTGTAATCTGGTAAGTGTTTGTTATTTAATGGGAAATGTTTTGAGCCAGTGTGATATCTTTGATGATACTTCACAGTTTATGTTTGCTGATTAGCTTGAATTAATTTTAGTAATTCAGTGTTAAATTTAGATTTTTTGTCAATTATGTAGCTCTAGTCAGCATCTTACTCTGGATATAAGTTTGAAAATAAAGTTTATTATGATAATGATTATGCTGTATAGTATAATCACTATCTATACTATACAGTATTACAGGTAACATTATTTCTAAAGGCACAACATTTGCTATCTTAAAATCATGTTGTCTAGTGTCAGCTAGGATATGTTAGATAATCTTGATTACGTAAAATATATGTGTTTGAATTATCCACAATTCTTTTACAATTTTCATTGTTATTTTATGAGCCTCACACTTTCCTTCAGCACACAGTGTAAACAATGTTTGTCCTTGTCAAAACAGTAACAAATAAAACAGATGACGGTCAAATCCTGATGTAAACAAATGTCACTTGTGATTAACTTCAAACATAATATATTATTGGTGTCAGAGATTCTCATGTATGTGGTTGAAGTTGTCAGTACTATCAGAAGTCACACGTGTCTATAAATAACAACATTATATTATGTTTTGAAAGAAGCTCTACTGTCATCATCATTATCATTATAGTCACCATCATCATCATTATCATTACAGTGCAGTGAGTCAGTAATCAACAAGTTATGAGTCAGACACATCATCAGTCAACAGCAAGTGTCTGTAAATACCTGGTGAGAAACTGCAGGTGTAATTAACTAATTAGGACTAGTCTACTCAGTTGTGACTGACCAACTGTGAACATTTAATGGTAATTGTTAATGAGCCCGACCTCTGATGTCTCAGTCAAGGACTGGGTAGACCAATGACTTGTGTCCTGGCATAACAATGCTGTCACCAGCCTCGTGTCTGCCTGTAACCACTGCCTCAGTCATGTCATCTGTACACTGGCAGACATCTACCCTTTCATTTAGGGTGTAATCAGCTTGTTGGGAGCAGCGTGGGAACCCACCCTTCCAGAGTGGGGTGGTGTTCTGTCATTGCTTGCCTTGGCGCCGAGGAAGGTGTAGAACTCTCAGTGGCTGATTGGGTCCGGTTCTGGGACATCTCACTCTGTCTCTGTGTGTGACACTGTGGGTGAAGACAAGACTCTAGTTAGCACTGTCTCACATGAATGAAGGACTTGAGAAGGAGACACTGCTGGGGTTTGTTTATATTTATTAATTCCGTATCAATCAAGTGTCTCTGAAGGAGTGACAACATGTTTGCGTGTATGAGCAGCTGACTCAAATTCCGTTCACATGGATTCTTTGGCTGTTTATTGTTACTTGTTATATGTAATTATAATATTGTTAACTGTTATATCTAATTATAACATAGCTAACCTATGTATTTCTTGAAATAGATATATTAAAAGGTTTTTCCTGGTTTTAGGGATTCGTTTTGAACAATACATGTAGATGTTCATCGAATTTTCTGTGATTCTTCTGAGGACTGCTGATTTGATGGAGACATTTGACATAATTTACATTAGGAAAAAATGCTAAATTTAATGCCATGACATAGAAACTGTTTGATATGTTTGTTTCAAAATGCAGAGTTTAAATCTCTGAATTATACCCTGTTTTAGGTAGAATAAATTAACACAGTGCAATCTGTATTGACTGACAACTTTGCAAATGGTTAAAAATACCTACAGGAACATGGAACTACCATATTATTAATTAAGTTAATCATACTACAATATACCATACTATTGTTTTACTTAACACATTGAAGGGTGATGCAATATAAACATGTTACAGAATCATGTGTTAGGAAGGTAAGCACAATCAGTATCAATTGTTTGAGTAAACACTGAGTATCCCCGGTATGACTTCAAAGGAAGAATAATCACAATTTTAATGCACGACTTGGTTTTAAATAACGACTCAGATCATTCCACAGTGGATTGAGTAATAAATGAGACAGTGACACTTGCCCATGGAGTGTTTGTTTGACAGTTATGACATATTGCTTATGAGTGAGAGGCGTTTCCCCGTACTCGGTACAAATGTAAATTAAAGGTCAAGAATGTGGTATTATAATTACACAGAAAACAGAGAGGACAGCAGTGTGTGTCCTTAGGTGAAGCCTACCTTATTACACTTACTATAAATATATTTAAATGTATTACATCATATAACGTGTCATTTAACAGTTGAACTATCCAGCCACCTCACCGTTAAGGTCACCTCACGAATAAGGTCACCTTAGGATGTCACTTGTCATTCCTTGTTCCAATTTCCATCTGACATATGTGTGACGTCTGTAACATTTGATATATGTATTGATGTTGCTGTTGGATAATGTCTTACAAATTGAATAGCTTCTATGGTAGGGCTCATTATAATTTATTAGGTTAGGAATTAGTTAGTGAGCAGATGCTAGAGTCTGTGCCCAGAGATGACATCAGAACCCCCATTGGTTAGTTTATATGTATAGTCAGCTTAGCTTCCATATAGAAGATTGGTAGAGAAAAGTTAACAGAGTTGGTCATTAGGAACTGACCCTGCAGGGTGCCCTGTCTGTGAGTGGTCAGTGGTCACACCATGGCTTAACTGGCTATGGGGGTGTGATCAGCACAGTGGGTTGTAATTTGTGAGTAAGATATAGGGTAATAAAAGTTGATTGTAGTTACTTGATCTTGTTTGGAGTTCTTCTCATTGGTACCTTCCCTGTTATCTAGCAGGAGCTGCTACAATACTTCTACCAAAGTGACTAATCTAAGCATCCATTTCAACTTACTTTCATGTACATTATTTTGTATGTATTTATTCACATGTCTGTATATGATTCTGTGAAGTTATTCATATCAGCAAATGCTGCTTTTATGAAAATTTTAATAATTAAAAATGCTGCCACTTAGTGTTGGTAAACAACAGTGCTGCCACCTAGTAGCATGTTGGGAACTAGAACGTATGCATTATGATAATATTATTTCCTAGCTCCATTATTAGCAGCTCTGAAGATTACAATAAAAAGTTTGTAGAAAAAATAACTGTAGTCATGTGCACATATATGTACTTATGGACATATCTTGCTTATAACTTTTTTTAATACTGTGCATTCACTTTGTAAAAACAAAGTGAAAGTACTTGTTTACATGTTTACAGTTGGAACATTTCACGCATGTAACTTCCAAACTGTGACCCATGTTTGGGTTAGTAAATGGAGTTTGGTGAGAACTACTAAAACTATGCCATTCACAGTTTTGTACTTTTATTAAGAACAGTGTAATTATAATTACATGTTAATAAATGAAGAACATGATTGTACGTTTGATGGCTAATTTTCATACCAAGGGATGTTCGTTAATGGGGATGCAGAGGAAATATGGGATGTGCAGTGGAGAGTGGGTACCACCATCACTTGCATGACCTGCATTTCACACAAGTGTGCCTGTGTTTAGCACTTTGCATAAGACGGATGTGTGTTTAAATAAACATGCACAGATGAAACTTGAAAGTGCTTGGAAGATCATATTGCTAAGAAAATAACGCACTTTGACTGAGTAATAAAAATGACCCGTGATCTGTGTAAACAGTTTTGGTTCCCGGAAGCGAATGTTGTGCTGATAGCGTGTGAATGTGTTACTGGGAATAGACTCTAGTACTCAGGTTTCTAAGGCTATGAATACTGAATTTGTTTTTGTTTTTGGATGACGGCCAAATGTATGGCACTGCACTTAGCAGTAGTCAAGTTAAATGACGAGGAGTTGTCGAAATGGTGTTTAAAGTTCATGATGGCGTCAGAGGTAACAGTGAGTTAAAATGTGTGAGAGGAAGTGTGGGGGCACTGGTGGGGGTCACTGGTAGGGGGCACTGGTAGGGGGCACTGGTGGGGGGCACTGGTGGGGGGCACTGGTGGGGGGCACTGGTGGGGGGCACTGGTGGGGGGCACTGGTGGGGAGCACTGGTGGGGGGGCACTGGTAGGGGTCACTGGTGGGGAGCACTGGTGGGGGGGCACTGGTAGGGGTCACTGGTGGGGGGCACTAATGGGGGGAGCAAAGTCAGGTTGTCATAGAAATGGATGAACTTAGATGGTTACTGGGAGCGTGGAACTCATTCTACAGACTCCTTGTATGCATCCTTGCTACAGTTTCAAACTTTGAGCAGGTTCATTTGCTCTGTGCCGCTCCAGTTCACTCAGATGTAAGAATGAGTACCTGGCTATAGACAGTGGTGAAAGTTAGGCTTCATATAGTCTATGCAGTAAACCAGTAACTACAATGTGGCTTAATGGTTTCCAGAGAAGTCCACATGGTGTTCACTTGAACAGGTCTGCAGTATCGTGTAATATAAAGCACTCTCAGTAGTAGATACTGCACATAAAAACTAACCTTAACAAATGTTTCCTTGCATATTGGTCTTTCATGAAGGAAATTTTCCGTATATGATTAATAATTATTTAATATACACATTTGTGGTGGACATATATTGTGTTACACCAAAGACAAAAATTCTGATAATCAACTATGATGTGTATTAAATACATTTTCTGTTGTGAACCGGTGAGTGTTATTTAACATTATAGTTACCGGGTATATTGTTCCTCATCATAAACAGCATAAAATATATTTCTGCATTTTCTTTCCCAGCGATCAAAGAGTGCCGACAGACGACCTCGACCTCAGAGTTACCATGGCAACCGTGAGGCAGCCATACCTCGGGGGCGGCACTACGACTGGAACACGTACCACTTCTTCCCCGACAACGCTGACAGCGTTCCGTTCGTAGTGGACCGTCGCCGTCGTCGCAGCCAGGGGGCGCAATACGTCGATGAGGAGTGGATCCGCGACCTCTACTACTACAAGCAGCTGGAGATCGAAAAACAGAAACAGGCTCTTCTCAATGACGATGACGACTTCGTGACGAGACGATTTCGCAGTGAAGCAGACATGCAGGTCACGCCACTCACCCCGCCTGACGCTGTAACCGATGGCAACGGAAACGTGCGACCGTGCGATTCCGAATCGAGCGGTGAGTCTTCGGAGAATGAACAGAAACGCTGGCACAAGAGCGCGCTTCATGTAAAGAAGACGAAACGAAAAGAAAACCGAGTTCAAAATGACGATGATGACGATGAGGAGATTCCTGTTCATATTTCGCCGGTGCTTTCGGCCGTCAAAGCCAGTCCGAGTGTCCGACGGCGGGAACATAAGCGCATGCATGGCTCGTCGCCATGGCGAGGAAATGCCACTGGACCACACGGTAGGATGGACGATTCGGGTCAGGGCGAAAACAGCAGCAATGCCGTCAGAGATAATCAACAACGCTTTGAAATGTTGCTGCAGAAACGACGTGCTCTTGAGGTACGTTGCATCTCTGAATGTGTTGTTTTAAAAGGCAGTGCATTCTCTTGGCGAGTTATGTAGTAAAATCCAATTAATGGTTGAAAGAAGTTATCACATAAGCTATTATGAATTGCCGTAGCGTTAATTTGGTAAATGTAGGCATATTTCAGATAATGTTTGTTCCAATGAGGTAGTATGTTTACTTTATGATTTTTATATTTTTATTGGTTATTTTCAAATTCTTGCAGCTGGCAAGACACAGATTCATAAGTACTATGTCAGTTTATAAAAGTGAGGAAGTTAACAAATAATTCATGATTAGAGGGCCATAACTTTAACATGATCTTAACTTTGGAACAATTGTCATACTGATGCTAAACTTAGCTAAACACTCCAATTGCTCTCTGGTGGTGCCATCTGGTGAATGTATGGGAAACAAATAGCTGCAGCATTTGGTTTATGTTGTGACCGACAAGCAAAGTTGACCTACAACTTTGATGAAGAATAACACAATTTATACTTGATATAGGTAAGAAAAGATTACATTTTGTAATTCTAATGCAGTACGAGAGCGGCTAAGTACAATAATATCAACAACTATCTGAGACTCTAAATTATAGAAAGTTGTGGATTTTTCAGTTAGGCAAAGGTTTCCTTGACCATTTGAAGTTGTCATCTTGACCATTTGTCATTTGAAATTGTCATCTTGACCATAATATTATGTCATGGGAAGTTGTCATCTTGATCACTTGTCATCTGGGGTTGTCATCTTGACCACAAGTTATCTGCTGTTGCTGTCCTGACCACATGTCATCTGTTGTTGTCATATTGCCCATTTATCATCTGGAGTTGTCATCTTGACCACTTGTCATCTGTTGTTGTCATATTGCCCATTTATCATCTGGGGTTGTCATCTTGACCACTTGTCATCTGTTGTTGTCATATTGCCCATTTATCATCTGGGGTTGTCATTTTGACCACTTGTCATCTGTTGTTGTCATATTGCCCATTTATCATCTGGGGTTGTCATATTGACCACTTGTCATCTGTTGTTGTCATATTGCCCATTTATAATCTGGGGTTGTCATCTTGACCACTTGTCATCTGTTGTTGTCATATTGCCCATTTATCATCTGGAGTTGTCATCTTGACCACTTGTCATCTGTTGTTGTCATATTGCCCATTTATCATCTGGAGTTGTCATCTTGACCACTTGTCATCTGTTGTTGTCATATTGCCCATTTATCATCTGGAGTTGTCATCTTGACCACTTGTCATCTGTTGTTGTCATATTGCCCATTTATCATCTGGAGTTGTCATCTTGACCACTTGTCATCTGTTGTTGTCATATTGCCCATTTATCATCTGGAGTTGTCATCTTGACCACTTGTCATCTGTTGTTGTCATATTGCCCATTTATCATCTGGAGTTGTCATCTTGACCACTTGTCATCTGTTGTTGTCATATTGCCCATTTATAATCTGGGGTTGTCATCTTGACCACTTGTCATCTGTTGTTGTCATATTGCCCATTTATCATCTGGAGTTGTCATCTTGACCACTTGTCATCTGTTGTTGTCATATTGCCCATTTATCATCTGGAGTTGTCATCTTGATCATTTGTCACCAAGATTTCTGATCTTGATCACGTCATCTGATATTATCATCTTGGCCATTTGTCATATGGTACAATCATCTAAGCCACGTGTCATCTGGGTTGTCATCTTGCTGAAAGCCATTGTGTCTAGACAAGCGTTTCATAATGAATTAATTTGTGACTTACAGAGCACGTCAGAGGAGAGTATGACGTCCCCACGTGGTGTCTGGCGGACGGTGCAGGCACCCAGCTGGAGGAGGTCTGATGATGGACGAGCACCAAACAGCAGGTCACAAGAGGATGTGTGCTTTGAGGAACGTGGTGGTCCGTTCACCGTGCCAGGAGACTTGAATTGGCGCCACGAGTTACGAGTGCCAAAAGGCAAGACAGCCTCACCCAATCGACCACAGAAGCCTCACCATCCGCGTGTGGAGAACGGACGGTCGCCAAGCGGAGATCCCCGGATGCGAGTGCCGTGGATCCCGAAGTGCCAGTACGACTTTGTGAGCATGGAGGACGGCCGGACACACTACATCGCCGAGGGTGGCTTCTACTCGCCGGCATTTGACAAGCGCAACATGGCCGCGCCACGGTGTGAGTTCAGCTCGTCGTTCGAGAACATCTACGACCGCGTCAATCTGTCCGCCGAGGTGCCATCGCTGACGAAGAACGAACACGATCGGTATCAGCAGATGAGACGAGAGTACCTCCGATCAAAGAAACAGCAGCTGCTTGGCCCCCCACCCCCACCCCCGGTCAACTACAGGAGCATCCACCACGAGGACGTTGCTCCCAGACGTGGTGGCGGCAGACACGCGGATAACCAGCAAGAGCCAAACCCAACCACAACCTCGCATGCTTCATCTGGGGGCAGCGGAAACAAGTTTCGAGTGAGAGACCGAGATATAGCGCCACCTAGCGGCACAACAAGCAGCGGGTCTGAGAATTACGGACCGTGCATTTTCGCTCTTGGCTACAGGAAGGCTGATGGTGCGTCGTCGCCAGCAAGCCAGACAAGCCAGCCAACCAGTCACGGAGACCGTCCAGCCAGTCGGGAAGATCGTCCAACCAGTTCAACAACCCATCCTGTTAATACTACCCAGCCGTCTACCCCTGATAAGCATGACCTGATAGACGTCTCTCCTCGTTCTCTTGACGGCGTCGCGACATCACCACTGGGAGAGGGCGGCAAAGACACTGACCACCCGGAGATTCGGACGCTGGACGCAAAGCAGTTGATGCTTGAGGAGAGTCAGCGCTACAGCGAGTACAAGGCCGAGTACCTGCGACGACGCCGCTCCGAGCATGGTAGCAGCGTGAGCAGCGGCGACGAGCTGAGATCGGCCGACGGCCACCCCATCATCCCGCCGGACGAGTACGAGTACGTGCTACGGCGGAGACTGTGCGACAAGCACGCGATGCAAGGCGTCGGCGTGAGCCACCAGAGACAGGCGAACTACGACGGCGGCCCGGACGCGACGTCGCCGACCGGCAGCAGGCACAGTTACGAGAACATCGAACACGTGGAGCCGAGGATCACGCCGCACGCCGCGAAACAGGTGGATCAGCACAGACCACACGGTCAGGTCGGGAAGGACCACCGGAAAGACCCTGTGGCTGGTCATCCACGTGTGGAAACAACTCCTCAGCGAGATCGTGTGTCTAGTCAGGAAACCAGTCCACCCGTTCACTCCGATGGTTTACCGTCCAGTCTACGGTTTCAGTCCAGTGTTTCGCCAACCAGTCCACGGCTTGAGTCCAGTGTTTCGCAAACCAGTCCACGGCATGAGTCCAGTGTTTCGCAAACCAGTCCACGGCTTGAGTCCAGTGTTTCGCAAACCAGTCCACGCTTTGAGTCCAGTGTTTCGCAAACCAGTCCATGGCTTCAGTCCAGTGTTTCGCAAACCAGTCCACGCTTTGAGTCCAGTGTTTCGCAAACCAGTCAACGGCTTCAGTCCAGTGTTTCGCAAACCAGTCCACGGCTTCAGTCCAGTGTTTCGCAAACCAGTCCACGCTTTGAGTCCAGTGTATCGCAAACCAGTTCACGGCTTCAGTCCAATGTTTCGCAAACCAGCCCGTGGGTTCAACCGAGTATGTCAATTCCGTCACAATCCACCGGCAGACATTTCGCAGCGAGACCGTCTGACCAATACGACCGTACAACTGTGCAGCCCGGTGACATCGCGTCCACAGCGTTTGACCATGAGTACAACTACGACAGTTGGAGGTCGTACACTGATTCCACACGTCGGATACCGCGTGAACACATCTCGTCACCCAAGCAACACGGACATCTCAACGGACACGGACACGTTGGCCAGACCCAACCACGAGACTCTGCTCACAGACTCGAGTACAGCTCTACGTCGAGGCCGGCTCCGGCCGTGTGGCAAGAAGGGCTGGTGTCGGGCACAAGAGTCGGACCGAAGCCACGAAAGGAAAAGCCGAGACCACACAGCGACTACTGGGCGACCTCGGCCAGCAGCCCGCAGATCTCGTCGTCTGATCGCGTGACCGTCGTCAAACCGTCACAGAGGACCAGCAGCGAGGTGAACCTTGACCACCGGACAACGGTCAGCTCCAAGTGGCCGGACCTGCTGCGGGAACACCGAGAGGTGGACTCGGTTCATCGGGTAAAACGGCCGGCGCCGGAGAAGACGGGAGACCGCGGCACGGACGGGGAGCGTGCGACGGCCGCCGCCGACCGCTACGAGTCGTACGTCCGGGAGCGGAGGCGCAATTACATGGCGAAGAAAAGCGCCGAGATCTCGAGTGGCGGCGAGAGTTGCACGTCGCCGGACTACGTCGACCCAGACACGGTCCGCCAGCGGAAACAGCACGCCGGCTCCGACGTAGAACACACCGCGTCGTCGTCGGATGACCGGAAGGCGCCCCTGTTCTTTCCACGGACAGCCTCCGATGGCGGCAGGAGAACAACGAAGCCCGATACGTCTGTGCCGCGTCAAGTCCCGGTCACCCGGTCTCGCTCGGAGGACAGTGACGTGACACCCAGCGTGGCCGCCATCAAGGCCGCGCTATTCGGCGAGGCCGACCCCGGTCTTCCTCCGCCCGTCGTTACGGCGTCTCATCCCCGCTGGGAGACAACGTCGACCAGATCGGCGGGGTCCGTGACTAGTGGCACCGGCAACTGCTTCCAGTTCCTACCGCTGCGTCGCTATGACAACGACAGCGACGACGACATCCGCCTCGTCGACTACGCGTCGTTCAGGGACGGGCGGCGGTGGAAGAAGCCGACGATCATCGACGACCTGACGGAGCTGGAGGAAGCGTACGAGCGCCTGGACCTCGATAACGAGCAGCTCCTGGACAGGGCCGCCCGGCGCGACTATCCCCGTCCGCTACCGCCGGTCGCCGACGCCGAGACCAACGTCAAGCGGCTGTCCATCACGAACCTGAAGAAACTCGACGAGATCCAACAGCGAGTGGAGAACCCGAGCCTCGAATACGCCAAGCGCTGGCTCAGCAGCGAGTCGGGGCTGGTCGAGCCGGCCCGCGACGTCACCGCGACCGCCCCGCCCGCGCCGGTGACGTCACTTCCGCGCGGCCCGAGATCGTCCTCGCTGCCGCGCAAGTTCGGCGACGACATGGCCGTGCGCAAGTACCGGCGCAGCGCCAGCGGACGCAGCAACGGCAGTCACGTGACGTCGCCACCCACCAGCTACGCCGCGTACTCGCCGTCGTTGACGCCAGCGCCGTCTGTCGACAGCATCAGCAGGCGGTCGCAGTCGGGCCGCGCGCACACGCCGGATGTGCGCACCGGAAGCGACGTAGACTACCTGGTCAACAGGTCGGCGGTTCCGGTCCTGCGCACGCGGCCGGCGTCCGAGGCCGATATCTACCACGACGACTTCGCGTACCGGCAGCTTCGGAGGGACGTGGCGCCTCGCCAGAGGTCTCAGTCCGTGGAGCGGCCCGTCAACGGACAGCAGCCGGAACGACGCAATTCACTCGGGGCGACGTCGGCCGATGGCAGACCGTTCGTTCGCCGGAAGTCTCTGTCTCACGGCGTCGCGTCCATGGTCGAGCTGTTCACCATGCGACCGTCGCTGAGCGCGCCCGATCTCAGCGAGAAGTCGGTGTTCAGCGGCCACTACAACTGCCGCGGCGACCTGGTGACGGACGACCCGAAGTACTCGCGCTACGCCCTGCCGCCCCGCCGTCAGCAGACGCCGAGGATCGTCAAACAGAGGCACGAGTTGCGCTCCAGACTGAGACAGGCGAACGGCACCGCTCCAGAGCCGGTCGCTGACGTCAGCCGATGTCATAGGTCGCCACCAGACGGCGCACTGGACGTTAGCGAGCCGAGCAAGACGAAAGTGAGTGGTGGCGCCGTCGTTCCGACACAATCCGTGGTGTCAGACGTCGGTCGGTACAAGGTGCAAATGAAGACGGCGCGGACAACACCGGAAGTGAATGCGCAGCCAACTTCCGGGAAGATCGTCTGGCGTAAGACCGAAGGACCGCTGCTGCCGGACTATCCCCAGGTAAAGATGGTGACTGTACCCGTTGCCGTGAACGGCAGTGGACGCTCCCCTGTCTTCACTTCCAACACCAATACTCAGTTCACTGCCACGACGCGACCTGATTACACGACCACGACGTCGCGCGCTGACCATGTGAGCACGACGCGACCTGATTACATGAGCACGACGTCGCGCGCTGACCACTTGAGCACGACGCGACCTGATTACATGAGCACGACGTCGCGCGCTGACCACGTGAGCACGACGCGACCTGATTACATGAGCACGACGTCGCGCGCTGACCACGTGATCACGACGCGACCTGATTACGTGAGCACGACGTCGCGCGCTGACCACGTTATCACGACGCGACCTGATTACGTGAGCACGACGACGCGCGCTGACCACGTGATCACGACGCGACCTGATTACGTGAGCACGACGTCGCGCGCTGACCACGTGATCACGACGCGACCTGATCACTTGAGCACGGCGCGAGCTGACCACGTGAGCACGACGCGACCTGACCACGTGAGCGCCGCGCTGGAGTACAAGGCGAAGGCGGCGGAACTCGACCGACGTCTGACGCAGCTGAAGGAGACGTTGAGTCAGACGGGCAGACAGCCGACGTCGGCGGAAGACAGACGGACAGCGACGACGACGACCAGCGAGACACAACGACTGGAGGCGCTGATGGGAGACTGGGGCATGCGAGCGCCAGTGGCCTTGTCGGCAACGAGAGCAAGCACGAACTACGGCGACTACAAACACGGCGCCACCCTCGCCGAGTCTCGCGTCGCGCCCGTGGCTGTGTCTCCGTCCTTGACGACGCAGACCTCGAGCAGGGCTTACGGAGACGACAGGTACGGTCCTACACCAACCGCGGCCGAGTCCCGGGTCACGCCGGACGTTCCGCGGACGATGCCGGGCGCAGACAGGGCCTACGGCGACGGCAGGTACGGCCCGCCTCACGCGTTCGCCGAGTCGCGAGTGACGGTGAACGTCGCCCGCCAGCCGCCGGCGAGGAGGTTCGAGCCGGCGCCCGCTGGCGCACCGGGCGAGCGTTGCTGGGTCGGCGCGTCGCCGCACGGCGGGGACGTCTACAGACGGCGCCAGACGACGACGACGACGAGTCGGTACGAGAGTGACGGCGAGATGACGGACGCGACCGACACGACGCTCGACGTCCTCGTCCGGCGCAACACGCGGCCGTCGTCCACCGACACGTTCGACTTCTCCGAGCTCGACGTCGCCTCGGTGACGAGTGGCGACGACGACCTGGACAGGCTGAAGCAGTACTGCCGCGGCGATCCGGCCACCTGGTCGCAGCCGATCGGCGTGTACTCGTCGTCCGACGCCACGGCCGTCGTGACGGAGACGAGCTCGACGACCCGGCTGATGCGACACACGAGGACGGAGGAAGTGGTCCAGCGCGCCGGCGCCAAGGTCGACCGGAAGCCGTCCTTCAAGGAGCTCGTGCACACGTTCGAGGAGCAGAGCAGCGCCTTCCTGCGGGCGCCGATCAGACTGAACACGGCCGTCGCTCAGGGCGACGCCTAGTGATCAGTGACGAACCACGGCGGCTAGTGGCGACGTCTGGTGATCGTGAGGGAGACACCTACCGGCTGGTGGTGTCATCTAGTGTTCCGAGACGACAGCTAGCGGCATACCGACGTATTAAGATGGACTGTTGCCAGTATACTTTATTTTGTAGTAAATTATTATTATATAACCTACTTTTGTATCGTTTCATACTATATCGTAGAAGAGCATTTTGTGTACAGTGTTGAATGACAGCAGTGGCGTATTTAGGGGGCTTCGGGCGAGTGGGTGGCCCACTTTGGCTTTGAAAAAGATCTTAGTAACAAATCGTGAAATAGTCACGCTTTTATATGCTCGAACATTTTGGCCACTCCTCTTCCGGCATCCTAGATATGCCACTCAATTACTGACTAATGTGTTAATGTAAAGTGTATTATCGCAGCACTGCCAGAGAATGCATTTGTTATGCAACTACCATGTTCGGTAGTAGATGTGTTGCCGTGTTTGTCTCTCAGGCGTGTAAAACCCCCAGAAATGTGACTGTCTTAATTAGAAATCAACATAGTCTAATACTGTCCAACGTAATTGGTAGAACCGACTGTGCAGAATAACAGTATATTAACATTAGAAAGGTAGCGCCGGTGAGTGCATTTGCAAATTAACTGCCAGGTTCGTTTCTGTCTTCCGATCGTGTCCTCTCAAGTGCGACGGATCACGCGAAATTAAACACGTTGTCATTTGATTAGTTCACGTTTACAATGTCTAGTCACATAGTGAATACAAGCACATGGGCATACTCTCCGAATTTTGAATATAATTTGACCGTTAATCGCCGATGGATTTCGAACTTGGCGTTTAGCACGCGATGTAAACATGACATTCTAGTCGACCCATTAACGGTCCAACTAAGTGATCAGTGTATTGGAATGTATGATTATAGTTTGCAATGTATAACATGATTTTTCATATAGCGATCATATTTTGGACCTACACGATGATAATGCACTGTTGCCAATTGTCGAACCAGCGGAGTTTTGTCGAACCAGCGGAGTTACGATATATTTCTATGTTTGTGCATAATATATAATGATGGATTTATCGGTGGTGTTATTTTTGCTGCGTCTCAATGAATAGCGTGTTAGTATAGTTTATGTGAGATTGTAAAGGCTTTGTGTTTCTTCGAAGGTGCTAATGGTAACGTATTGTAACATACGAGGCCAACAAGTTGTTATGGAATAAAACTAAGCGATGATGCTGCATTTCAACGTGACGCCTGAGTTGTATATTACTTTGTGTAGCTTATCTCATAGTACTGAGTTCGTTGGCTGCGTGAGTGTATATAACATACACTATATATATATATATATATATATATATATATATATATATATACACACATATGTATATATACACACATATATATGTGTGTGTGTATATATATATATATGTATATACATATATATATATATACATACATATACACACATGTATATGTGTGTGTATATATATATATATATATATATATATATATATATATATATAATATATACATACATATATATATATATAGTGTAATGTACACACGCATGCACGTTCGCACACACGCACAGCATACGAAGCTGCAGCAAGTAAATTCACGACCGTCAAAAATGGCTGGGATTGTGTTATCTCCCCTTGGTCATACGAAGTCTAACTCTCTCTCTCTCTCTCTCTCTCTCTCTCTCTCTCTCTCTCTCTCTCTCTCTCTCTCTCTCGCTCTCTCTCTCTCTCTCTCACTCTCTCTCTCTCTCTCTCTCTCTCTCTCTCTCTCTAATATACAATTATATAGATATGTATGTGTATATATATATATATACATATATATATAATTATATAGATATGTATGTATATATATAGAGAGAGAGAGAGAGAGAATCTTTTACAGCTTCTATATGTGCTGTAGAGTAGAGTCTGCTGCGCTTCTTCATTAGAAATTTAGTTTTGTGCCCCTACTAGGTTTTCTACTGCAGCGGTGATGATATCTATCTATATATATATATATATATATATATATATATATATATATATATATGTATATATATATATATATATATACTTATATATATATACTTATATAATGTATAACACACATATGCACTGTTGCTCCGCGGTTGAATGTAGGCAAGTAATACATATCATAGTAAATGTAGACGGTCAGGAAATAAAACACAGAATCAAAGGCTATTATTATTTAACATAGGTCACGGATACAGTACATAAACTATATTGGATGTGCTCTGGTGGTTTGCATAGTTTAGCCACATGCAACAAGAAACAACAACTACTTTGCCAAACCACCTTGTTCATTTAGTCAACAACACGCGTGGCCATAATAAACGATTTATTCTGCTATCGGCCAAAATGCAGGTATATGCTAACAGTTTTTCTTAATAGAACCATAATGAATTGGAACGGGAACAATAGATTTCTCATTTATTCCCTCGATCGTTTATCGACGAAATAATGGCGTTTACGTTACGACGTAACAGACGACAATCGTCCTCTCGCAAACGTTACATGAGACGTAAACTGGTTCGCTAAACGCTGCATAGTCTCAGCGCCATACGCTGAAAAACTTGATCTTGACCCAAAATGAATACCAGCTAATATGTGATACTATAATGAAAACAGCATCTATTGACGGTATTTTATCAACGCAAGTTTAGCTCATTACACAAATTAGTACTTTTATTATCAAAATAACCCCTATACCATGACGTCAGAGCGGCAAAGTAGTTGTAGAACGTGACAACCGCAATCGCTGCTTCTATAATTGAAACACGACAAGTTCGTTCAGCTCGCACACCTGTGTACTTTAGCCGATACACGACTTCCAGGCAGGAATCGCAATGCCAACCTCCGAAACTGGTCGCACCGACAGCGCCTCGGCCACGTCGAAGGGTTCCGGGAGAATGAGCGCCGTCCCACCAGTACCATCCGACCGATCGCGAGCGGCCCGCTTCAGGTAAGTTCCATCGAAAGCCAGTACAGTGTCTGCTGTTGCAACACAGATGACGGAACTGTGAAACGGAAGTGTTGTTTCGCCAGTGCGCGTGCGCAAAAATCTGCGATTTTAACATGCCCGCAGAGGGTGTCTAGTCTCTGTCTACGACTACGTGTAAAACAATGTAGTTATATATCCACGGATTTTATTTGCGCCATATTGTATTTATCATTTAAGTGTTTAATAACTTCTGTATAAAGATTACAAATATAATGTAGTTAATCATCAAGAGGTCCTTTAATTGTAGCCATGTAGAGGTCTCTAGGCAGTGGTGTACTAGTCATCATAGCACACCCGTCCTACCCACTACAAAATATATTTTAAAATATGGAAAAACAATATATTTGCGGCTGCAACGAAGAGCAGCATGTCTTCTCTAGCAGGAGCTTGTTGATGGCACAACAATTAAACTGCATGAACAGCACTATTGTAATTGAAACCCTGACGTCATGAATTCCTAGATGCTCTTCTCACATCGCCGAGCCGGCAACAATTGTCTAGACTGCATGTTTCAGTAGCTCATATATGTTAGACAACCGATTGATTTACAGACCACGAACCTACTGTCAGTAATGCAAGCAGTGTTTATGCCAACCATGTCCTGTTTTATCAGTTCCCGTAGCTGCGACAGCCCACCCGGTGCAGGAAGTTTAAAACACTAAAAAATAGGGGTTTCGAAAGTATAGTAGAGCCTAAGGGTCTATGGCAGTGTCCTGAGCGTGGTGCTGAAAGTCCGAAACTAGGTTAGACTTCCTGACCGGGGTGCTGAAAGTCCGAAACTAGGTTAGACTTCCTGAGCGTGGTGCTGAAAGTCCGAAACTAGGTTAGACTTCCTGAGCGTGGTGCTGAAAGTCCGAAACTAGGTTAGACTTCCTGAGCAGGGTGCTGAAAGTCCGAAACTAGGTTAGACTTCCTGAGCGGGGTGCTGAAAGTCCGAAACTAGGTTAGACTTCCTGAGCGTGGTGCTGAAAGTCCGAAACTAGGTTAGACTTCCTGAGCGTGGTGCTGAAAGTCCGAAACTAGGTTAGACTTCCTGAGCGTGGTGCTGAAAGTCCGAAACTAGGTTAGACTTCCTGAGCGTGGTGCTGAAAGTCCGAAACTAGGTTAGACTTCCTGAGCGTGGTGCTGAAAGTCCGAAACTAGGTTAGACTTCCTGAGCGTGGTGCTGAAAGTCCGAAACTAGGTTAGACTTCCTGAGCGTGGTGCTGAAAGTCCGAAACTAGGTTAGACTTCCTGAGCGGGGTGCTGAAAGTCCGAAACTAGGTTAGACTTTTGTCGTCGAGTTGCGTCATGGCTGCCTATCGTTGTTCCTGCAGCCGCTACTACCAGTCGCCGCACCCCGTCGCCAGTCGCTACCTCGCCGTCAGGTGGGATAACCGGGAGTATTCCGCGCACAGAAAGGCGATCTTTCAAGGTATAATCTTTCTCGTAACAGCACCGTCTGTTTTGGCTTCAGTATGAATAAACTTGTTTCGACGAGATGCGATTAATAAGCTAGTAACAACACAACGCACACATACGCGCGCGCGCGCGCGCGCACACACACACACACACACACACACACACACACACACACACACATTCGCACGGCACGCGCGCACGGCGCGCACGCACGGCGCGCACGCACACACACACACACACACACCAGACCGGATGAATTACTTCCGAACAACTCCGTTATTAATGAACGATGACAATGTGGAACTGGTTAGTAGACATGCCATACATAAATTAAATACAAAATGTATTCGTTCTGAGTTTGACCGAATGAATTGCTTCCGAACCTGAACGTTATTTAATGAACGACGACAATTTGGAACTGTTTAGTAGACATGCCACTTTCTGGGGTACACAAATCGTGGTCGTGGCTGGAAATGGCGACCGGTAGAGCCCAATGCACCTACGGAAGTTACGGCCCGGACGACATCGGTTTGTTTGATCACGTGATGAGCACTTGTTCCTTCTGTTGACAGCGAAGGCGCATATAGACGACTCTCCTCCCATGACATATGTCCACCTGCAACTGAACCTCAAGAAACTCGAGGTAAGATTATTGTGCAAGGATGCAGAAAAAAAGAGGAATAAAAATTAAGAAGCAAGAAGAAAAGAGAATGACATATGGTAGGAAGTAAGAGAGAGAGAGAGAGAGGGGGGGGGGGCGAGAGACAGAGGAAGATAGAGTGGAGTGGGAAGGGTACGAGAGGTAGAGAGATAGAGAGATAGAGAGAGAGAGGGGGGGGGGGAGAGAGGGAGGAGAGAGAGAGTGGTAGAGAAAGGCGAGATAGTAAATAGACATAAAAAGATATATGCAGAGAGACAGAGAAAGAAACAAACAGAGAGAGAGAGACACCCAGACAGACACCCAGACAGCCAGCCAGACAGCCATACAGACGGACAGACAGACAGTCAGACAGCCAGACAGCCAGACAACCAGACAGACAGACAGACAGACAGATATACAGACAGACAGACAGACAAACAGACAAACAGACAGACAACCAGACAGACAGCCAGACTGCCAGACAGACAGACAGACAGACAGAGAAACAGAGAGACACAGGAACAGAGACAGAGACTATCCACCTCTAGTAATACAATGCATGATGTGAAACAGACGATTTGAGATGATCCAACATCGTAACCAAACTGAGTGCGTGAGTGTTGATGTGTGTGTGTGTGTGTGTGTGTGTGTGTGTGTGTGTGTGTGTGTGTGTGTGTGTGCGTGCGTGCGTGCGTGCGTGCGTGCGTGCGTGCGTGCGTGCGTGGGTGCGTGCGTGCGTGCGTGCGTGCGTGCGAGTAAGAGGAGAAAGAAAGAAAGAGCGACGGGTGGTGGTGAGTGAGAGGCGACGCGGAGTCACTGGGCGAGAGATCAGGTGGCGGAGATGTTGTGCTTCGCAGAACGAGGAATTTCAACTGTGCGACATGGAGAACGAGAACCAGATTCTTCTAGAGAAGATGTCCTACATCTTCCGCACGCCGCCTCTCGTCGACACCCACCGACCCAAGCACAACGTCATAAAGAGGTGGGTGGTCTACTGAGTTTTGTGGTGACACGTTCGACGTTTGTGTCACATTTTTTGAAACAAAACAAAACCGAGAGTCTATTGACGTTTAGCGTGCACTTCTATATGTCTTGTCTGCAACAACAATAAGTAAATATGTCTAATGTATAAGATCAGCGAGGAAACCATTGTGTAATTTGATTGATTAAATACATTTATGTGAATCTGTCAGCGTGCCGTTTTTACATTTGACAATTTTGCTTTTGACAATCATATGTTTCGCCAAACAGGCGTTGTCTGTTATTAATTTACTTACGACGTTAAAATGCAAACTGTCATGGGGCAACAGTTGTCTTCACCGGGCATAAATGATGTCCTTAGCTCCGGCAAGATGCGATTGCAGCGGGATTTTATTCGCATCGCTGCCGAGAACCACGCGATCCTCAAACGCATTCTTACACAACAACCACACTATATCACGAAACAGTTCTTGCTGGAGTTCAAGGTTAGTGCCTTGGAGTATCGAAGACGCGGGTTTTATTCAGTACAATAATGCAGGCACAACGACACACTGAAAAACACACACCCACTCAAGCCTGTATGCATGCACACACCGATACATTGAAATACGCGCACGCAATTATGTACACGCCGACACACACGCGCACATGCACGAACGCACGCACACAAGCACGGACGCATGTATACACGCGCACGGACACGCAAATACACGCACGCACGCACGCACGCACGCACGCACGCACGCACGCACGCACACACACACACACACACACACACACACACACACACACACACACACACACACACACACACACACACACACACATTAACACACACACAGACAATGGTAGTGTTTGGCTTCAGTGGCACCAGAAACTGATGTCACTCAACGCCAAGTACCCGATCATGTGGACCCACAACCAGATGCCTCAGTACGTGCCGCCCGAGGTGCCGGACACGCGCTATTTACAGGTCGGTTGTTAAGAATAAAAAGTACGATATGGAACAGTAGCCAATTTAAATTTAATTCGGTATACAACTGGAAGTCAGTGTAACTGCTTAAGTAGCGGCAGTGATGATGAAAAACAGGATCTAAACAATTATGCACACGTTGGAGTTTAGATAAGTCTTTTTTGGCAATGTCATTTAGAAGTGAGTTACAATAATCGACTATTAATCAGAGTAACTAATATTGTTTCAGCTGACGATAAAGATAAATGACGCCGGATTCGACAGAAATCACAAATATGATAGAAACATGATTTGCAAACTTGTGAAATGTACTGATGAAAGCTAAAATTACCCTCAAAGACAACACCTAAATAACAAACGGTATCTGGCGGTGATGTATCGTTACCAAGTCTTTTAACAGGAAAGTAGTCGACAATCTTGTTTCGTTGTTGTTTTGTACAAATAATAATTAGATCAGTCTTATCGACATTAAGCTTCACTAAGTTTTACTTGATTCCACCCATGACAAGATGTCAGTAAGGCAGTCATTTACAGTTGACACAGATGTATGTGTATTTGTTTGTGAAAGTTATATATAAACTTGTGTGTCATCGGCGTATAAGTGATGATTAATGCTATGGTTAGTTATGACTCGACTAAAGGATGTAGTATATAAGCTAAACAGAACAGGACCAAAGACAGATCCCTGTGGAACTCCAAATGGAATATATTTGGGGCACGAGCCGAGGGTGAACCAGATATGTTAAAGGACAAACAAAGTTAACTTTTACCTGGCATACACCTAATAGAGTTAATATAAAGTAACAATTTCCACATATACTCAATTTTTTAACGCCAGCGGTTTACCAGAAAAATATTTTTTAACACCCAGCTATCCAAATTCTATGCGCTACCCCATCTTAGACGAAGAATGACGTCACGACGGTGATCGAGGCGCTCTCCACGTAGATTCCCTGCATAGGGTTTGGCTGTTGTCATGAAATGGCTGCAACTCGGCAACGCGCGTAACATGCTGATGACGGTAAATATAAAGTTGTCTATTATTGTTATCGCTGAAATCATCCCATCAACTGATGATACATGTCTACATCAAAGCATTTCTCCTCAAAATGGGCCGAGCAAAGTGACAAACAGTACGCCCGCAAATCACCAACGTGAATCCATTGCTTCAATACTACCGAACACGAAGGCATAATTACTCAAGTTTACCATAGATTTAACCACAGATTTAGATATACGTCTATAAGCAGCTGCTAGATGTCACGCCAACTGAACGAACTGTCGAAGACTCGAAGTTGTTGACCCTTAACGACGTCGCCGGAAGCTGACCGAGATATAGAATGCCGCGCGCTGAATGGCCAAGCCAAATTAACCCTTCACCTATGGCGACGTCTAGACCATCGTGGATTTCGTTAGAATTTTTGACTTTAAAGTCACATTCTGAGTAAACCGCTGACGTTAAAAAATTGAGTATATGTGGAAATTGTTATTTGTATAAACTCTATTAGGTGCATGACACGAAGCCGTAACCTTTTTTTGTCCTTTAAGGTATCGGTTTGATAAATACGTACTAAACCGCAGAAGGGCTGTGCCAGAAATCCCAAAATGCATGTGTAAGCGTTGCAAAAGGATGTCACCAGGAAGGGTACGGCAGTACCCTTCCTAATATGAACGGAATTGAGTTTCCTAAACACTAAGGTGATAGGAATTGATCCAGCGATTGGGAATAACTACAGACATGTGCTATACCATTTTGGAAATCCCAGAGCAAGCCTCGAATATGCAAAATCGTCGATTTTTGATTTTCGTCCCTCAACTCGAGTTTTCGATGTTTCAAACTTTCGACTTTCGCTCTGTTCAAACGTTAGCGACAGCAGCGCCAGGTTATCGTGGTGGCGTTTATGTAATTAATTATTAACATATCTGGTTCCGTAGTGTGGCGCCACCAGTTTCTATCATGCTTTTATAATTGTAAATTATTTATCCAGCGATTGGGAATAGATGTTGGCTTCGCGGGTAAATGAATAAGACAAGTGGGTAAATGCTTCAAGGATGAAGCAGGACTGGAGTAATATGAATGGGAGTGGGACTACTACAGGCTTGTCTCCTTACTTTAACTCGTGTCTCATATGTGTTTTAGCTGCGAAGCATTTACCCTGTAGTAGTCCCACTCCCATTCATATTACCCCAGTCCTGCTTCATCGTTGAAGCATTTACCCACTTGTGATTCCAGCAAGGTAAGGTAAGGTAAGGTAAGGTCCAGCAAGGTAAGCGCGGTCAACTTTCCATTATCCATGTTGCATACTATGTCATTATGTACTTTAAGACGAGCCAGTTCAGTTGAGTGAAATCGTTTATATGCAGATTGTAGATCATTTGACAAGTACTGGGAAGAAATATGGTCATGGAGAAGATTTGCTACAACCTTTTCCAATGCTTTCGACACAAAAACTCAGATTATATATATATATATATATATATATATATATATATATATATATATATATATATATAAACAGGCCGATGGCTGTTTACTTCATTTTGCCAAGATTTTGTTTTTTAATAAGAGGATTAACCAAAGCTTGATTGAAATCACCAGGAACAACACCATCCTGCATTGACATATTACAATTGTTGTAAGAGGATGAATCAGTTGATTAATGCAACGTTTTAGTAGATATATTGGAAAAGGTTCAAGATCACACGATTTATTTGGACACTTTAAAATTATAGTACGAACTTCACTAGTAGTAGTAGGTGTAAAAAAACACTGCAGTGTATTGCCCCAAAAACAATTGCTCAGCATCATGGCAATAAACATCCTTAATGACAAAACATGATCGAATATGAACATTCTTATCTGTGAAGTATTTTGAAAACATATTGCATAATGTATCCAATGAGGAGGAATGAGGCAGTACTTTAGGTTTATCCCGATGACGCATGGAGTTGGTGGATTTCCACAATTGGCGAGGATTTTCAGAATTGAGAATTGATATGAAATGTGTATAATAGTCAGGTTTATATAATAGTCAGATTTTGTATAATACGCAGATTTTGCCTTTGACATGGTTGCATATGTGTAATTGTTTAGTATAACGGGACCGATCTAATGGGGAACGCGTTCGTCGCCAAATTCGTTCAAGGTATCGTCGACGACGTTTACCCTGAAATGTATCTAATGACATCCAAGATGTCGATGGACGAACTTTTGTTGTAATTTTTGTTTTGTTTTGGGGCATGTTTGAATACTTTAGTTCGGTGTTTACCTGGGAAGATATTAGTGCATTACCAGTACCAGAGACTAAATTCGAAGGGAGAAAGTCAGACTATTTTGATTGTAACACCAAAATGGTAGCTAAGAAAATAAGGGATATGAAGGATAATAAATCACCTGGAGTGGATGGGATTCCTCCCAAATTACTATTGGAAATTGTAGAACAAATTAGCATGCCACTTGCAACAGTGTTCAATTTGTCACTAGAGGAGGGAGTAGTTCCGTTAGAATGGAAAGAAGCAAACATCATACCATTATTTAAAAAAAGTATCAAGAAATAAGTCAAAGAACTATAGACCAATGAGTTTAACATCGATGATTTGCAAACTATTAGAAAGACTAATTAAAGACCACTTGGTTGATTTTCTTGTTAAAAATAACTTGATAAACCCATCACAACATAGGTTTCTAAAACCGCGGTCATGCTTAACAAATATGTTATGTTTTTTGGAAGATGTCACAAAGTGGGTAGATGAGGGATCACCAGTAGATACAATATACTTAGATTTAAAAACCTTTGACAAAGTGCCACATCAAAGATTACTACTTAAACTAAAGGCCCATGGCATAGGAAATTGTATGATTAGCTGGATAGAAAAATGGCTTATTGATAGAAGACAATGATGGGGAGGTTTCAAACTGGAAATCGGATTTGAGTGGAGTACCGCAGGGATCAGTATTGGGACCTATTTTGTTCTTAATATATATCAATGATTTGGATGATGATATAACAAGCAAGGTGTTGAAGTTTGCGGACGATACAAAAGTGTTTAGAAAAATTAAAAGTGATGAAGATAGACAGCAATTACAAGATGAACTGAATAAGTTGACCGAATGGTCTGAGAAGTGGCAAATGCTGTTTAACTTTGGGAAGTGTAGGTGCCTCCCCACAGGACATGGGAATGAAGACGCACAACATACAATGGGTGATACTTTAGTAAATACTATTGTAAAGGAAAAGGACTTAGGGTTAACGATTAGTGCTGATATGAAGGTATCAGAGCAGTGTGGAATTGCAGCAGCGAAGGGAAACAAAATTCTTGGATTAATTAGGCGAAATATAGTGTACAAGGAAAAAGAACTAATAATACTGCTGACCTATCAGTCATAAATAAACATACCACTTCCATACCAACAATTGTGATAAATGAATGTAAACGTATGGTTCATAGTAATAAATAATTACAATGGTAAAATAATTACGACGTAACAATGATTTTAATTCAGCATATACACACACACATTATGCATATGAAAATATTACTGAAACTTTTTTCTTCTACTTATGAATGATATTTCAACCACCAGATATGTAATAATAATTATTTTTTGGACAATACATTTGATTAATTATCGGAATGATAAATCACGTAAATGTAAACAGGAATATGAATATATGGGAAATATATGGTGGTAGAAAAAGAAGGTTTTGGTGCATTTTAAAATAATAATAAATATTATTAATATGTTATTGTTTTAGTTATTATTGTTAAAAAATCACTTATGTAACATAAGTTTGCATGCTTGCAGCCTACTCGGGATGTTTATAGAAACATTGTTGAAATAAACAATGTGACATCATCGAACAACGCGTAATTTCCATACCTCTTTTATGACTAATAGGTAATTTTAGTTAATTATGTAGACATATTTATTTTTAAATATTAGCTGTCGGTAGCATTCTTCTTATTGCATAATTTATGTTGTGAAGCACCACAAACAATTATAGATTTGACGCTATATGAAATACAATAGTATAATTGCATTATAATAAAACTTATTATTTTCTGAAGATCATAGTGATGGTAATAATTAGTTATTAGTATATTACTTATATAATTAATTTAACTATTTCGCGCGTGCAAATGCAGTAAGTAAAGTTTATAAATATTCGCGCCCACCAACGCGCCGCCTAACGGATTTTGTATAAGGCTAACTTTTATAGCGCTAACTTTTTTAAACGTAGAGTCGCCAAAGAGTGTCGAGATGTTTGTTTTGTTTCGTGAATTTTCTTCGTTAGAGAAATGCAAGTGATTTTATTTTGTGACATAGTGTATGTATGTATATGTATGTAAAATATGTGTGGAGCAATTTAGCGGCTGCTGGTGGTCGTCTTCAAGGTTAGGTAAGAAAGTAAAAGATAATATGCACAGTCAGTGTGACAGTTCATGCCGATCAAGTCGACCTCGCTAGTAGACGCTACGTCATTCTGTTGATAAAATGGCGTAGTCTATAGATTTTCGATGGCTGTGTTCTATTTTGTTCTGGTACACCGCTTACATTAAAAATAGGATTGTTGTTGGATAGTGTTACTTTTTATCAACTCTATTGGCCCATATCAAAGCGTTGCCTTTTTCTGCCCATTATTATGGCATTATTAATCAAGCTGTTACGGACTTACGCTCAACCCCGAGATTGGCGAGAAGGGTATCGTTACTAGTCTAGTTACTAGTAGACTAGAGGCAGTTTATAACTACGACGAGTGTTACAACCGATAATGTAATAATCGCCCGTTAATGTAATAACTACCCGATAATGTAATAAAATCAACCGATAATGTAATAACCGCCTGATAATGTAATAAAATCAACCGATAATGTAATAAACTTGCTACCCGATAATGTAATAATTTTCGCCCGTTAATGTAATAAACTCCTCTTGCCTGATAATGTAATAACTTTCGCCCGTTAATGTAATAACGTACATATTTCACGTAGGACTTAGTCGTTTTCGTGGATTTCATGTTGATTTCTTGCACTTAGTCCATTTTTCTGTCGCCTATTTCGCAATACTGCCATGTTTACTAATGGGTAGTAGAATCTTTTTAGATTAAATCCAATATGTTGATTCCAAACCTGAAGTTAGATTTGTCAGGTCAGTATTTTGAATTATACATTCTCGCACCACGTTATACATTCTCGCACCATTTACGAATGACGGTTTCCCTTTCCATGCTATAATGTTAGGGTATCTAATGCCGCAGGCTTGGTGTTCGCCGGTTCGATGCTAATTTGAAAGCCAGGTTAAGAAATGGTTGATTAAAGAATGTTTTATTAAGGTTTTATTACGTAGTTTGTTGACACTTTCGTGTCCACATATTCTCGTATGATGTATTCTCGATCACATTATATATGCACACACATATTTGGCCTATTTCGTCTATTTTTCATCTATTATATATATATATATATATATATATATATATATATATATATATATATATATATATATATATATATATATATATATATATATATATATATATTATATATATATATATATAATATATGAAAAGTAGACGAAATAAGCCAAATATATGTGCATATATAATTGGATCGAGAATATATATATATATATATATATATATATATATATATATATATATAATAGATGAAAAATATATGAAATAGGCCAAACTACACAAGATATCACTTATATGACCTTTGTCATTTTATTTATGCATATATATATATTAAATTTATGTGTTGGTATATGAAAAGAGAAACTAGCAGTGAGGGGAAGAATTCCCATTTTGCGATGAGTAGCCTACTATGGCGTCCTAGTGTAATACCTTTGCACCCACAAGTCCGCGCTTTATGGTAGTCTACCCCAACGTCCGATCTATCTTAACAATGCCGAATTTGAGTAGTCTACCATAAAGAGTGGACGTAGAGTACGCAGAAAAATGTGGGAACGCTTTCGGCACGCAGACGTGATAATGGAAAGACACCAAAAAAGACCGCGGGAACGGGAACACGTGGTCATGGTCTTGGGAGGCGGGAAAACATGAGTATATAAAGATGTTGGCGAGCAATACCAGTATTGGCGAGCTACTCCATACATATCTTCACGTCAGCGATATAGGAAAGAGAGCAAGTTACACGAAAAAACAAAGAGAAGAACAATTTTCATTCGAAGGTGAGTAAAATGGCGCAACGCGTCTTGCAAATTTGTCGTTCATATTGAATGTTGATGTAAATCTTCTATGGGGTAGGCAGTTTCTATGTGATTGTCTATGTAGGACTTATCGCCTGTCTGTGAAAAGACCCGTGCTATCGGACGGAATCATACCGGAGCTTCGCAAGGATGAGTTATTTCTCTAGTTTTTTTCTCGATTTATACGAACGAAATATTACTTTCTTAGTATTGCTAACAAACTGATTTCTAACTTGTCAGTTAAGTCGGAATACTCGTTAGCTTCAAGTACCTGGATAAGTGAACCCGGGGTTGGTTACCACACGGATTGGTTGTCACAAAGCAAGTAGTGCATCTCCTAGAAGGCGAGAACACTGCAATGATCGTTTAGTAAATATGAATCCCCATTTGTAATTTTTGTTTTCGCAACTGAATATTGAAGCGCTTGCGACGTCTTTCGTTTTGTTTATGTAATGTAAAGTATATATACGTTATTATAATTTTAGTTGTGCTTGACTAAATTGTAATCTAGAATACTTACGTCATGATCAGTATTTTACCAACCGTTTTGGTTAGATTCATACAATGGGTACCTATCCTATTTATGTCCAAATATGTCGTCCTGAAATGGTCTACGATTCCAACAAACATTTTTTTGACGTAGCGTGTGAGTAAAATTGATTAATTACGCTTAACGTGACACTTTCTTTATATAGCGCTTAGCTACTTAATAAAAATTTAGCTTAGCTTATAACATTTTGTGACAAACACACCCACATTGTGTGAGACAACCAAACAGGGTGGCGGGTAGACTCACAAAAGAGAACCTTTTTGAATAAAAATATACTATTTTGAATAAGGGTACATCGATATTAATATTCGTACATGAATTATAGATTGCAATTAATCTTAATAACAATAGTGTTCAAGGTAACATTTATTATAAAGAATAAAATAGGGAAAATTCGAAAAAGTATGACAACTATCCCCTGTCTGCCCTGCTTTATTAGATCAAAGCTTTGACATACGTCAGTCAGCAATTTCATTTATCTTATCTACTGAGATTTGATAGAAAACATTTCGATATTTAAATACTTATTTACATGGCACGGCAATATGACTAATACAAATAAAGTTCGCACGCATTGTGAACATAGCAAGCAAATTGATTGGCCGTAGGACAGTTGTCTAATTTGAATAATATGACGCTAAAAGGAAACCCTCTCAAATATTACACGATATATATCCCCTGAACGATGCAACATGAACTCAAAAATTATGTCTTTCAAATCTTTCACCGTTCTATACTATCGCTTGCTTCGACACAAAAATATCAAACGAACTGATTCGGAAATAAAAAACCAAGTTAAAGGCAATATGTTACTGAAACGCACACGCCCCGTTGGACACAACGATTATGTTGCATTGTTTCGATTGAATTGAACTGAATTTTATTCAACCGGCATATATATATATATATATATATATATATATATATATATATATATATATATGGTGAATTTATAAATACCATATCAAAACATGTGTGCACAGTATCTAGATGGTGTGCATACACAAACTCTATACAATTAGGAACACTATTTAGAGATGGGTTATTCCCAAATAAATTTATAATCTAAATATGATGCAGTACATAAACACAATATTGGCTAGAATTGCATATACGTTACTGTGCATTTTTGGATACATATTATACATCACTTAAAAAGTGGTAACTAGACCAGAATAAACGCTATTATGTGTACGTTTCCATGCGTCTAGGATGTAAAATCTAGTATCCCGAATATCACTGAATTCGCTGGCCTTCAATTCATTGATGTGATAGTAATAACACATGGATAGACATGGAATTCCCACAAATATTAGCTGGACTTTTCAAAAGCCTTTGCTACTTTGGGTAATAGGATATTACTAGACAACATAGTATGGCGTTAGTGGAGTAGCATTAAGTTTAATTAGAAATTATTTAACTAACAAAAAGAGGTATGTTGAAGTAGAGAACGAAAAGTCTGAAATATATGATAATTCAACCGGCGTACCTCAAGGCTCGATGTTAGGCCCACTGTTGTTTATTATATACATTATTGACTTTGCCAAGGCCAGTGAACAAATTATTTTCTGTACGGTTAGGTACTCTTGATTCCTTTGCAACGTAATGAACAATATCGAAACGTAGACGTTAAATACAGAACTAGGAATAGTTAATGAATGACTCAAGCTTAACACTGTGTCTGTTAACTTAGCCAAAACTAAATACTTGGTTTCTAAAACAGCCAGTAACATTTACTCTTCCAGTAATATCGTAGGTAACGGTATTATTGATAGTGTCAATAATATATCAAATACATATTACTTCATAATATAAACATTATGACATACTATATATGTTATTGACACATATAAAGATATATATATATACATATGTTATATATATATATATATATATATATATATATATATATATATATATATATATATATATATATATATATATATACAATAGCCGAGTTACCCAGCCGTGCTTGGGGACAAAAAGCAGTCTTCCGCAATAACACCGTTTGAAAATTACAATCCCATTCATCTGTTCGGGATCGGTTCATTTACGCTATGCACAAAGTATCCTAGATAGATATCCCCTCGCTTACATAGCGCGAAACCTAATTTAACCAAACTGTGCCAAGACTAACTGTGACGAAATCAAAGTGAGTGATATGGCACAGGCAGACAGAGTACATTAAATAACTCGGCAGTCCATCCACAATGCAAACAAATATATTTTGCAATACTCGGTTTCATTTTACATTTGTTTGCGCAATCCTTTGCCGACTAGTTCGGTATTCCATGGTTTCGCCGGTTTACCTCTCAATTGTTCCTCAGGTTACTATTACTAATTGAGACTGGCCAGAGGTGTGTTACGCGCTCCGTGACCAAGTTGTGTTTTCTTCTGTTTTTATGCGTGCTGAAAACCTTGTCTCAGCACTGCGCTTACGTATAATGACTTAATGGTTGTGACAGTCATCCCTTTCCCCGTTTCCCTTTTTATGGTTTCCTGATGGTGATGCGATATGTCCATCATATATTTCACATTCTACTGATGTTGCCCTGCCCAGGACCAATTCCATCTTCTGACTTGTTCAATCACGTACTTGACCTTTGCCTTTCGCATTCCCAATATGTTTCCTTTCTATCCCGGTATGCTATGTTTGACATACTTCTTTCCATCGTTATTTGTGGGGCTGTTAGCTTGATCATTGTAATCTTATATAAAAATGTATAAATCTACGAACCATCCACATGGACCCATTATATCACATGCACAATATCAGGCGATACATGCAAATTTAGTATAGATGTGGGTCCACAGGCAGAGAGGCGGTGTCTTTTGGTAATGTGTGTGTGTGTGTGTGTGTGTGTGTGTGTGTGTGTGTGTGTGTGTGTGTGTGTGTGTGTGTGTGTGTGTGTGTGTGTGTGTGTGTGTGTGTGTGTGTGTGTGTGTGTGTGTGTGTGTGTGTGTGTGTGTGTGTGTGTGTGTGTGTGTGTGTGTGTGTGTGTGTGTGTGTGTGTGTGTGTGTGTGTGTGTGTGTGTGTGTGTGTGTGTGTGTGTGTGTGTGTGTGTGTGTGTGTGTATATATAAATGTATATATATATATATATATATATATATAATTGGATCGAGACTACATCATGCGAGAATTTACAGACACGAAAGTGTCAACAAATTACATAATAAAACAGTCTTTAATCAACCATTTCTTAATCTGGCTTTCAAAATAGCATTGAACCGGCAAACACCAAGCCTGCGGCATTAGATACCCTAGCATTATAGCATGGAAAGGGAAACCGTCATTCGTAAATGGTGCGAGAATGTATAACGTGGTGCGAGAATGTATAATCCAACAATCTGACCTGCTGCGACGAATCTAATTTCAGGTTTGGAATCAACATATTGAATTTAATCTAAAAAGATTACTACTACCCATTAGTAAACATGGCAGTATTGCGAAATATGCAAGTGCAAAAAATCAACATGAAATCCACGAAAACGACTAAGTCCTACGTGAAATATGTACGTTATTACATTAACGGGCGAAAGTTATTACATTATCAGGCAAAAGGAGTTTATTACATTAACGGGCGAAAATTATTACATTATCGGGTAGCAAGTTTATTACATTATCGGTTGATTTTATTACATTATCAGGCGGTTATTACATTATCGGTTGATTTTATTACATTATCGGGTAGTTATTACATTAACGGGCGATTATTACATTATCGGTTGTAACAACGAGGATTTACAAGGAAGGTCCCGTCAAGACAGTGAACATAATATTTATCAGAGGCGCGGTGTCAGTTGTAAGAAACGTGACATTGAGCGGCCAAAGATGATTTTTGCATAACGACGTTGTGCGGCGTTTAGCTGACGCAGCATGTGAGCAAGCCAGACGAGATGGCGGGTCTGATCGGGACGTTGGGAAAGTTTGAACCAAAAACAGAGACGGTGTCGTGTTATGAGGAACGTTTGCTGTTGTATTTGACGGCAAATAACATTGCGGATGACAAGGCGGACAGGCCCAAAGCGATATTCCTAAGTGAAGTGGGAAGCGACATTTATCTGGTACTGTTCGATTTATATAGCCCTGACAAGGCCGGTAGCAAAACGTTAGACCAACTGTTGAAGAAGTTGAAGGATCACTTTGAACCAGTACCAAATGAGATGGCTGAACTATTTACATTCTGGACACGTGTACAGAAGGATAACGAAAGCACCACCGACTACATTTTGGCAATTAAGAAATTGACGGTCCATGCAAATTTCCCAGACCTTGACCGGTGGTTGCGTGACAGGTTTGTGACGGGACTAAATCACAGTCACGCAGCAGTACAGGAGGAACTCAGCAATATGACGAATCTAACTTTCGAGCGGGCAGACACGCCAGTGGAAATTACTGTAAATATGACGATGGCAAACGGATCATGTTACAGATAATACATTTAACTGTTTAGTTTGACATGCATGGAGCACCGTAACCTAATGTTTGTAATAATCATCCAATCAGAATAAAGATCGGGATTCGCCCCTTAGCGTTGTAGCACGAGGTTCTGTCGAGTCGTTGACTATAACATGGTGTCAAGATGCGGGATTTAGCGAAAACAAGCCGATGATGGAAGCTCGTTTAAAGCCCCCGGAATACTTGAGCCTTCAAGGTAATGTTGCTGAAAACTGGAGGCGATGGCATCAACGGTTCGAGTTGTATATGCTCGCAATCGAAACGGACGCGAAACCGAATCGCACGAAGATTGCCATCTTGCTCAGCGCTATTGGCCCGGATGCGTTGGAGCGATACAACCATTTCAAATGGGATGATTCGCCGAACGATCCACCAAACAATCCGCCTGTACCTGATGATGACAACCAACAAGGTAACGCCCAACCTGCTCAAAATAATGCCGCTCAAGCCAATGACAATCGTAACGTGTTGAGATCAGATGTTTACGCTGACGTTGTCAAACGATTTGAACTTGAATTTGTTGGGGAAAAGCGCGTCGTATTCGCGAGATATCGATTCTGGATTTATGAGAGGACGGAGGAACAGCACTTCGACGACTACACCACTGAACTGCACACACTAGCTAATGCGTGCGAATTTAAGGAGCACGAAAACATGATCAGGGATAAGATTGTGTTTTCCATGAAAGACAAACGTATTCAGGAACGTTTGCTGAGGGAAGTGAAGCTATCACTTAAAAGAGCAGTGGATATATGTAAATCTTCAGAGGTAACCAGAAAAGAGGTGCAAACCATGAAGAAAGGTCCTGTTGAGTCGACGAAAGTAGTGTATGACGTGAATTCCAAGTCACGAGTCAAGCATAAATCAAAACCTGCCAGTGCAAACTACCAGTACAAGAAAACAGAAAGCATGAAATGTGGGAGATGTGGAAGACAGCACCCTCCAAAAAGATGTCCAGCATGGGGAAAGAGTTGCCTAAAATGCGGTGGACGAAATCATTTCGCAGAAATGTGCAGGACCAAGTCAGTGAAAGAGCTAATGCAAGGTGATGAAAGAGACGATGATCAGTTCTTTCTGGACACGCTCTTCATTGGAAACATTGAGAAAGCTGATGAATGGCATGCTGTCATTAGATGCAATGACACACGTGTGAAAGTGAAATTAGACACGGGAGCAGCCACCAATGTGATGCTGTTAGGAACATTCAGAAAAATCACACCAAGACCGCAGATAAAACAGTCAAATACTGTGCTCAGAGCGTATGGAGGTCAACGGGTGACACACATCGGGAAGTGTCAACTCGATTGTTCAGTCAATGGCCGCAACAAGCAATGTGAGTTCTACATTGTCAACTCGGAATCACCACCGATCTTAGGACTATCAATGTGTGAAAACCTTGGATTGATAACCAGAGGAGTGAAAGGCGTAGAAGCAGTCACAACAGAAAGTATCAACAGTACATACAAAGATGTGTGTAATGGACTAGGCTGTTTCGAAGAACCATACCACATTGTAGTCGACCAAGACACAGTGCCAGTGAAAGAACCACCTCGAAGGGTTCCATTTGGGCTTACAGGACAGACTGAAACTCAAACTTGATCTGATGGAGAAACAGAAGGTCATACAGAAGGTCAACAAACCCACAGACTGGGTACACAATCTTGTGATTGTGGAGAAGAAAGACGGATCCTTGAGACTCTGTCTCGACCCTAGAGAGTTGAACAAAGCTATCAAGCCAGAGAACTTCCAGATACCTACCGTGGAAGATGTAACCTGTCGTCTAAGTGGCAAGAAGGTGTTCACAGTGATCGACCTGAAGGATGCATTCTGGCAAGTTCCACTGTCTGAAGAGAGTGCCTCTCTCACTACTTCAACACACCGTTTGGAAGATATTTCTTCAAGCGAATGCCCTTTGGACTTTGTTCAGCGTCAGAAGTCCTACAGAAGAGAGTGTACCAAACATTTGGAGACATTGATGATGTGCACGTGATTGCAGACGACATAATCATTGCGTCCAACAGCAAAGAAGAAGCTGATCGCACACTCATTAAGTTGTTCAAGCGAGCCCAGGAGAAGAACGTGAAGTTCAACATCGCGAAATTGCAGCTCAAGAAATCGGAAGTGAGCTACATGGGCAACATAATCGGTTCCAACGGAGTGAAGCCAGACCCATCCAAAGTAGAAGCAATCGTCAACATGCGAGAACCAGAGTGCAAGAAAGACATTCAGCGTCTGATAGGAATGCTGAACTACTTGTCACAGTACATACCAGATATGTCTACTGTAACAGCTCCAATGAGAAGCCTACTGAAAGCAGATGTACCGTTCGTGTGGAACACAGAACATGAACACGCTTTCAACAAAATCAAGGAGATTCTTTCCACAACACCTGGTCTCCGCCTGTTCGATCCCAACCTGAAAGTCCAAATACAGTGTGATGCTTCTAAGACCGGCATAGGTGCCTGTCTGCTGCAAGAAGGACAACCAGTAGCCTACTATTCGAAGGCACTAACTCCAACAGAGATGAACTGGTTTCCGATCGAGAAAGAATGTCTCGCTGTAGTGTGTGCGGCAGAGAAATTCCAGCACTACATCTATGGGCGAGAGGTAGAAGTGAGATCCGACCACAAGCCGTTGGAAATGATCACTAGGAAATCTATCCACAAAGCGTCACCACGGATCCAAGCTATGCTGCTAAGACTCATGAAGTACAACCTCTATGTGAACTACCAGACCGGTCCAACGATGTACATAGCTGACACACTGTCGAGAGCATACGTGGAAAGCGAACATGAAAGTGATGACATCGAAGTTGACACAAACATGAGAATCCACAGCTTGGTCACGAACTTACCAATGTCCAACCAGCGAAAGCAGAAAGTACAATGCGCTACAGCGGAAGATGAGACCATGGTAAAGCTAAGCCAGACAATAGCTGGAGGATGGCCGAGACATCGTAGGGACTGTGATCCACTGATTCGGCAGTACTGGCCAATCAGAGACGAACTGCATATGATTCAAGGAGTGGTGTATGCGGGTGAACGTGTCGTCATACCCAACAGTATGAGAAGTGAAATGCTGCAAAAGCTCCATGAAAGTCATCTCGGAATGGAGAAATGTCGTGCCCGGGCGAGGTCCGTCATGTATTGGCCAGCAATGTCCAATGACATCAACGAGATGATAGCAAAATGTCCGACCTGTTTGAAGTACAGGAGGGAGAATCAGCGCGAACCGTTAACTCCACATCAAGTGCCACTGCTACCATGGCAGAAGCTTGGAGCAGACATCTTTGAGTATGGAGGAAATGCGTATCTCCTAATAGTGGACTACTTCTCCAAGTATCCAGAGGTGTGTCTCTTACAAGGAAAGTCAGCCAGTGCGGTAATCAGCCATTTCAGGACAGTGTTTGCGAGACACGGACTGCCAGAAATTCTGATCGCAGACAACATGCCCTTTAACAGTAGCGAAATGAAAAAGTTTGCTGATGAATATGGGTTTACCATCAAGACGTCCAGTCCGGAACACGCAGCGTCCAACGGACAGAGCGAACGGATGATCGGAACGGTCAAACAACTTATGCGAAAGGCAAATGAGGAGAGCCGAGATCCTCACTTAGCTCTATTGGCCTACCGGAACACACCAGTAGCGAGTATGCCATATTCACCAGCTGAACTACTGATGAGCCGGAAGTTACGCGACAATCTACCAACAACTGAATCGTTGCTCAAGCCCAGAGTTGCAGAACACGCTTACGCCAGACTGAGAGAAAGACAAAAGAAAGCGAAGGCATACTTCGACAGAGGGACGAAGAAACTGTCTAAACTCGACCGAGGTGACACAGTCAGAATCAAGTCTGGAAGGACGTGGACACCAGCGACTGTGACAGCGGTGCACACATCACCACGGTCCTACATGGTGACAACTGCGAGTGGTCGTGTGTATCGACGCAACCGAAAGTGGCTACACAAGTCATCTGAGCCGCCACCTCTCACCTTGATGGAAGATGCAGGTGACGATCATACTGACGAACAGTATGAGCAACATAGTGCACCACCGCCGCATAACCCAGAAGTTGTGCAACCAGGACTGTCAGCTGAGTGTGAGACTGCTAACTCGCCAAACAATGAGAGGTCTCAAGAGACAATGCCTGTAAGAAAGTCATGCCGACAGAAACGACCACCAGTTTGGTTGGCAGACTATGAACATGCTGAAACAGTGAAGTGAACATTTCACGAGAAAGTTACAAAACTTGTGAACATTGACAGTGGACTGTAATTGCTACTTAATTACTGTATTTGCAAAGAACATTAGGAACGTTGATCATTATACTGCGATTTACCACTTAATTATTATATTTTGAAATATACCGTTGCGTCTAAAGTCTTGGAAGATGATGCTTAAAAGTCGTAAATGTTTGCTAATGTATGTTTGTCATAGTAGTTGCATATCTGTTTGGAAACCGACTAGCTACAGTGAATCAGTTATAAAGTCTTAGAGATGATGTAATTATCCATTTGGTACGATACGCTATGTTGGATCAGTCAGAGTTAATTCTGGTGAAGTGTTTCTTGTAAAATTTGTAACACTTAGAAAAAAGGGAGATGTTACAGATAATACATTTAACTGTTTAGTTTGACATGCATGGAGCACCATAACCTAATGTTTGTAATAATCATCCAATCAGAATAAAGATCGGGATTCGCCTCTTAGCGTTGTAGCACGAGGTTCTGTCGAGTCGTTGACTATAACAGATCACGCACGGCTGTTTCATTCGCCAGGCGGCGCCATTGTCGGCGAATCTTCCAGTGAGAACGTTAGCCGAGTGAGATTCTCCCCAGAACAGAGTGAGGAGAGATATCCTAGACAGGTCAACATATTTGGAAAACAGAGTCAGTAGGCAAGACAACAATGTTGGCGCTGTGCGGCAAGCATGCGAGTTCAAATTCGAATTTTTTTCCGATATGGCAAGAATGGACATATTGCGAAGTCAAAGGTCTGCGAAGGCAAATCAAGGCTGCGTTCTGTGACTGAGGAGTCACCCGACGAACAAGATGACCACTTCATGGTGTAAAGCACGCACTGAAGAGCAGTGGCATTAGAGTGCCTGTGTGCATAAAGGGCACCACGTTTGATATGCAGCTAGTTTCGCTTAACCGACTGTCGGTCGGCTGCGGAACTACGCCGAGAAGACAGTCTGGCCACAATAACGGCTTCTGTTTGGTATCCGCGTGATCTATACAATGCTGCCACCTCACGGACACTGCCGTAATATATATTTTATAAACAACTGCAAATTTGTATTTCTATTTATTTTGTGTTAATATAAGTTTCATTCTGAATAGTTTTTATAATACAGCATTATTTGATTAAAAGGTATCCTTATTAAATTTTTATGCTATCCGTGTGGGGCTAGACAATGCTGCCACCTCACGGATACTGGTTAATCCTGCCGTAATTCTTATTTTAAAAACAACTGTAAATTTGAATTTTTACTTACTTTTGTGTTAATATAAGTTCAATGTTGAATACTTTTCATATGATATTATTATCTTGTAAAAGTATATCGTTATTTTAATTTTTATTTCATAGTTGGCGTGACAGCCAATCAGCGTCTCTACCCTAATCTGGGGTAAAGCTACCCGGATGTAGAAACTTAAGACCCATTAATTCCCCAGGCGAAGTTGGGGGGCTTAAAAGTGCTGCCACCTCGCGGAGTCTGGGTAACCGAGGCTAATATGCAGCTGGACAATGCAGCAGATGTGTCGCTGCTGCCAGAGAGTTTGTACAGGAAACATCTGAGCCATTTGCCCCTACTGCCGGCGGGTATAGTCCAGATGACGTACGTATGAGAACCAGACAGTGGATCTGGCGGAAAAAGGTAAGATCAAGGTGAACTTGCCGTTGATCATTGTCAAAGGCGCAGGCAAAGCGGCTTTGTTCGGCATGCAGTGGTTTGAACATATCAAGTTCAACTGGCAGAAAGTATGCTGCGTGCAAGGATCGGTATCCGGAGTGTTGGAGAAGCACACAGTAGTTTTCGGGGAAGGATTGGGTATGCCGAAGGGAACCACTGCCAAGATTTATGTCGAGAGCGACCAACCATCCAAGTTTTTAAAACAAAGGACAGTTCCGTACGCACTGAAGAGGAAGGTAGAGGAAGAACTGGACAGGTCGATGCAGACGAAGGTGATTGTGCCAGTCCTCTACTCTGACTTGGCTACCAGTTCTCAAAGCTGTCGGGAAGGTTCGAGACTACAAATTGACGGTGAACCGAGTCGTCTTCCATTTCGAGCAATATCCAACTCATCCTGCCTACGCTGGATGACCTCTATGAAAAATTGACAAGAGGAAAAAAATTCATGAAACTGGACTTGAGCCACGCCTATTCGCAACTTTCACTGGATGAGAAATCGAGAGAATATGTCACCGTAAACACACGCAAGGGGTTGTTTCTGTACAATAGATTGCCGTATGGCTTCAGTTCGGCATCAGCTACATTCCAGAGGACCATAGAAAATATCTTTCAGGGCATACCGTATGTCGCTGTGTACTTAGATGACACAATCTTGACAGGTGCGACAAAACACCTGGAAACGCTAAACATGTCTTGGGGTTTTGGATAGACCGGAAGAGGCTGGGTTGAGGCTCAAGAGAAAGAAATGCACATTTCTCGCAGACGAGGTTGTGTACCTGGGACACAGGATTGACCAACATGGACTCCATCAAGTGCAAGATAAGGTGGAGGCCATTCTGAAGGCGAGATGTGCAGATAATGTGTAGGAGCTTCATTTTTAGGCTTACTGAATTACTACGGAAAATTCCTGTACAACCTGTCGACCGTATCAGCGTCATTTCACACATTTACTGTGCAAGGGACAGAGCTGGCTTAGAAATGTGACACATGCCAACTGCATAACAATTCACCGCCGAGTGGCCGGAAAAACCGTAGACTCGCATCCACAGTGATTATGCTGGACCGTTTCTCGGTAAGATGTTCCTTGTAGCAATGGATGCCACAATATCACGTGATTGTGTGCGCTTCGGCTGCCACAGGAAATGTTGTCCTAAGACATCTGCTATTATTGCAAGTTATAAGCCATACTGTTCTTCGATTATGCATCAAACATCAACGAGAGTGTTTTCTGGATTACAACAACATCATACCTGCGGAAAAGACATTTGTGGTTCTTGGATTTTACCGCTTTTACACATTTTATGACACGATGCTAGTTATCTTCAGTTGACCGTGACGGTTTGTCATGGCAACAGTGTACACTAGCCTTCAATTGCATCAACTTTGCCGGCAAACAGCTAAAGCCTTCAAGCGTGTCACGAAAGCAGTTTACGACGATCTGAATGCACTTGGCATCTCTTACGCAAGAGCGACCCACAGAGGGTCCACCGGTGGTCGAAAACAATGCCAGGTGAACAAGCCAATTCCTGTGATAGTGACTTCAGGCAGAACCGCCTTGCCTACACCGTCAACGCGCAGCAACCTCGCACTAACTGTCAGAAGGTGTGAAATCGGTGCTGATATAAGAAATTTGGTGTATGTACAAACCAACGAATGGAACCTGCCAACGTTGGTCAATGTTGCTAAATTGAATGTGCATTGTATCAATGTTCGTTCAGTTAAGAACAAAGCAATATCCGTTTCCGACCTTGTGATTTCGCGGGACATCGACATTTTGGCTCTGACAGAGACGTGGCTTGGCAGCGCCATAGACGGCCATGTCATAAGTACATTAGTTCCCTGTGGATACGAATTTCATTCTGTGTCACGACCACATGGAACACGCCGAGGAGGTGTCGCAGTATTGTACAAGTCTGGCCTGACTGTAAAACCGATACCTATGCGTGACAATTACACTAACTTTGAACACTCCGATTATTACGTTACTATACGTGCTGTCACATTCAGGCTGTGCGTTGTGTATCGTCCGCCGCCATCGAAGCGAAACGGCTTTTCTAACACCGTTTTCTTTGACCAGTGGTCTGCGTTTTTAGACGATGTAATGCTGGACATGCATGATGTCATTATCACTGGTGATTTGAACTTTCATTTGGACATCCCAACACAACTGGACATGAAACGCTTTTCTGAGACACTCTGCGACCGTGGAATGAAACAACTCGTCAATGAAGCCACCCACAGTAAGGGGCACATTTTGGATGTGGTCATTGTTAGAGACAATACTTGCATAGTACCTGCACTGCCAACAGTATACGACCCGTCTTTATGCAATACACATGGCAACTCGTCTGGAGACCATCTAGCCATAAGTTTTGACGTAAACGCACGGAAGCCGTCTGGGGTGCGGAAAACCACAACGTTTCGCAGATTTCGACAGATAAGCGTTCCTGACTTCAAGACAGATATTGCATCTCTGTCAGATCTTCTCGTCGACGGACCAGTTGGGGAAATGGTCGAAGCGTACGACACCGGATTACGTCGCATTGTTGACAACCATGCTCCCTTGGTCATGAAAACAGTAACACTGAGACCTAACTCGCCGTGGTATACCGACGAGCTGCGACGCGAGAAGCATAACAGACGGCGAGCGGAGCGGACATGGCTACGCACAGGCCTGGTCATACACAGGCAAGTGTATCGGGCGCAATGTGTGATTGTAAACCGTATGCTACTCGCCGCGAAACGTGATTATTACACTGACAAGATCGTGAGTTGTGGGAGTAACCAAAAGCAGCTCTTTAATATCACGAAAAGCCTAATGGGAGTAAGTTGCCACACACAACTGCCGTCATATGTGTCTCCAAATGACCTGGCCCAACGGTTTAGCAACCACTTCGAGAAGAAAGTGAGTGACATTCAACAAAGCATAGCTCATCGTAGCGGTGATCGTTCGTATGCTATTGCCGCTGCATTCAGTGATGACACTGCTTTCATAGGTGCTAAATTGACAAGTTTCACAGGAGTTAATGTTTCGGACGTTTCAAAGTTGATCGCAGACTCACCGTGCAAGTCATGCGGACTAGACCCACTCCCTACATGGCTGCTGAAACTGTGTTCGTCTGAACTTGTAACTATGATCACAGCTATAATAAACTCCTCCCTCGAAAGTTCAACTGTACCTGACGCATTCAAGCAGGCGGTCGTTAGACCTGTCCTAAAAAAGGTTACGCTTGATGAAGATGCTTTATGCAGCTACCGTCCAATTTCAAACTTGCCATTTTTGTCAAAGCTTGTTGAAAAAGTGATTGCAAGACAACTGAACATTCATCTCGACATGAACACACTACGCGATCCATTTCAATCAGCATACCGTCATGGACACTCAACGGAAACGGCACTACTGCGAGTGAAGAACGACATCGCCGCGACCTTGGATGAGAAGGGCAAGGTTGTACTTGTGATGCTTGATTTGTCCAGTGCATTCGACACAATCAATCACGACATCTTGATGAATCGACTGCAACATTCGGTCGGCATTACAGACGCAGCACTTTCATGGCTCCGTTCGTACATCACTGAACGTTACCAAAGAGTCGCTGTGGACAGCGCAACATCAGCTGATTGTGTCATGAAATGTGGCGTGCCACAAGGGTCAGTACTTGGACCACTTCTGTACTGCATATACACGAGACCCATCGGTGACATCGTTGCACGACATGGCCTGAAATACCATTGTTATGCTGACGACACGCAAATATATATGGCAGTGAAACATAACCAGCCAATCACAGAAGCAATTACAAATATCGAACAATGTTTGACGGAGGTGACTGACTGGTATGGAAAGAACCAACTTAAGTTGAACACTGAGAAGTCAGAGGCAGTCATCTTCTCAACAAAAACAAAACGAAACGATTTGCCTTGTGACATTTCCGTGACAATTGGTGAACATCGAGTTGTGCCAAAGCCATCTGCACGAAACCTCGGAGTTATACTCGACAGTGGACTCACTATGCAAGCGCAGGTCGCTCAGATAGCAAAGTCTTGCTATCACCAGATACGTAACATTGGGCAAATTCGGTCAAGCATCACTGACGATGCGTGCAAAACCCTAGTACACGCGCTTGTCACTGCACGCCTCGACTACGCGAATGCACTACTATACGGCCTTCCGCAGACAACGCTGCAGCGTTTGCAACGTGTGCAAAACTGCGCTGCCCGGCTCGTCAGCCGTACTAGAAAGTACGACCACATCAAGCCAGTGCTGCAGCATCTGCACTGGCTACCGATTTGTGTGCGCCCGACGTATAAAGTGCTTTTGTTTGTTTATTCGGTAATGCATGAACAAGCACCGTGTTACCTCGCGGAACTATTGTCGCGTCGTCAACCCAATCGCCGTCTGATGTCTGCGTCTTTGCCGCTATTGACACTACCTGCATCGCAAACGGTCACTCACGGTGATCGCCGTTTTGCCGTTGCAGCAGCCGTTCTGTGGAATGGACTGCCAGACAGTGTTAGGACGGCAAAGACACAGCCACAATATAAAACACTTCTTAAGACACACCTGTTTAGATTAGCGTTTCTGTGACGTGATGTGGACTTTAATGACATGCATTTACCAATATTTTATACAGTTTATATTCATTACGCAATTAGTATAATTATTAGCATCTTAGTATGATATTTTTAAGACTGATGAGCTATGTTATTATAATTATTATTTTTAATCATATACTTTTTTATTTTTTATTTAATTTAATTTTTATTTTAGCATACTGAGGAATATTAAATGTAACTCTGCTATGTTATTTTATTATTTCATGCATAGGGTTATATTTATAAATGTGCGTGTATGTGTATATATAATATATATCTTAATAATATTTTAGCATACATATATACATATAATTATTTTAATAATAATTTTATCTTAGCTACTATTTGTACATTATGTGAAGCGCCTGAGAGCAATAATATTGATTCGGGCGCTATACAAATAAATTTTATTATTATTATTATTACATCAAAGCAGTTCAAGACACACATCATGTACTCAACAATGTCGACGGCAATAGTGTGTAAACTGAGGGAGATATGTGCACGACATGGATTGCCCGAGATCTTCACATAACATCTGCTCCATACCATCCTGCCTCTAATGGCCTTGCAGAAAGGGCCGTACAGACCGTGGAATGGGGTATCACTAAAACGGCGGGAGACAATGTTGAAACGAAGCTACAGAGATACCTGTTTGACTACTTTTGTCGTTTGACTGCTAAATAAGAGGAAGATGAGATCTACGCTGGATCTTCTCCATCCCCGCCTGCAAGGGAAGGTTCACAAGAAGCAAACTCAGATTAAAGAGATTCTTTTTTTACAAGAAAATCTACCATGTGGTCTCTAATAAATGTTTCTAATAATTTGCGTGGTACTGATGTTAATCTCATTGGTCTATAATGTTCTGTCTTACTCTTCGATCCCTTTTTAAATAATTGTGTAACATTTGCTTCCTCTCAATCTGCTGGAACAATTCCCTCTCTAAGTAACATAAGTAAACAATTAGCAAGTGGTATACTGATTTCGTTTACAATTTCCTTAAGCAATTTTGGTGGTATTCCGTCAACTCCCAGTGATTGACAATGTTGTGACTGAAACTCGCGACATTGCTGTGTTTACACCCACACCTGAGTTACCACGTGTTACTATACCTGCCTGGAAGACGAGTAGATCGCATGCAGCACTAGCATGGCAAGCAGATTATGTCATGCACTGAGTGAACTGTGAGACCAGTCGTTGACGGCCAACAGAATAACGGCCTTGGTCACACAGGGAATATGGCGGTAGTCTACCCTCCAATTCTGAAATTAATTGTTATGATTAATTGATCTTGCATAATTCGTCTCAATGCAGGTTGGCGAGGAACATTTTAGAAAAGTGATATTTCCTTAATTAGACATTATATGGAGAACTAACGGTATTAACCGTGACTTCGTTATGTTATATTTTAGAGGGAAGGAAATGTGATAATGTATCGTAGATCGATTTGATCTTTTGTATACGCCTCACCGGAACTGAGCTAGTTCCCGAGTAGTTGTCTACCAGCCTGCCACGTTTAATAAAGCTGTTATGTTCGACACCGAAAATGTTATCCTTAACTAGAAACAGGTTATAACAACATTGTAACTCCAAGCTCAAGCCTCAGCTAGCAGAAAAACAACAAGCTAAAAACGTTTAATTTACAAGATCATACCCGGATTTGAGAAAATAAATATTATAGTTAAAATAAAGCACATTTCACGATTGATACACCAAAATAAAAAAAATTCAATAAATAAAATATTAATGTTGATACCAAATTAATGATATTACGAGAAATGACAAAGGGCGATAATAAGCACAGGTTTTGAAACGTAACTGACAAAGTCTAGAAATATATTTAAAAGCACTTAGCTGATAGATAGGTAAGTTGGTTGATTGATTTATTGATTGGTTAATTATCCGTATGTCTTCAAATTGTCTTGCGCCCACAGACCGTGCTGACGCCGTTAAAGAAGCGCCGTGACTACCGCCGGCTCAGTCCGGGGGAGGAGGCGGTCGACCGACTCGGCTTCCCCTTCACCGACCACACGAAGCGCCTCAAGATGCCGCTGAAGAGCTCCTGGAGACGGAGGTCGACTACCGACGACGCGTCTATCGGCTCTCGTCCGTCCGAAATCTCTCGGGAGTTGGTCGGCATTGCCAGTGAGTCGTCGGCGACAACTCGGTCTCAGACGCTCGGCGGTACATCTTCCGGTCTGTCATCGACCCCGAAATCGTCGGCCAGCGAGCAACGTGTCTACAATGAGCGACAGTCGGCCACCCACCTCCCCCCGCAACCACCGCGGTACGGCGAACGGGCAATGTCCGATCTCCAGAGGCTCAGCGCGCACGTACCGCGCACGGGCGAAATCTTCAGGCGTCTGCACGATACAAAGGAGTAGGAGTCCGCGGGCAAGGTTTGATCAGCCGCGGGTACCCGTGAGGGGAGATCATCGGCCAAATATGTGCAGCGCTATGACTACGTACCAAAGGACAGCGAGGAGCCTAGGCACACAACTGGGACCTCCTTTCGTTAGGCTCCTTTGAAACTGGATAATTTTTGTTTTTCAGTTGTGGTTGTCGATGTACATTGGCCAGGCCAGTGTATTACGTCGGAGAGAGTGCTCAGAAATCGGTGTTATGATAACATAATATATTATTGATAACACAAATAATCATAAAATAACATTATTTAAAATCGACTATATTGATTACTAAGGTGTAATAATAATTATTATAATTATAATAAATGTTTTATATATGAAACTGGGGTCGTCTTGTAATTCATACGGGTGTCTGGGGACGGATATCCACACCCCTTTAGGGGTGGTCTTTTAAGTTCGTGAAGTCAAACAACTTCCTTCCTCTCTCTCTCTCTCTCTCTCTCTCTCTCTCTCACACACACACACACACGCGCGCGCGCGCACACACACATACACACACACTCTCTCTCTCTCTCAGTCTGTCTGTCTGTCTGTCTGTCTCTCCCGCTGTCTCTCTGTCTGTCTGTCTGTCTGTCTGTCTGTCTGTCTGTCTGTCTGTCTCTCCCGCTGTCTCTCTGTCTGTCTGTCTGTCTGTCTGTCTCTCTGTCTGTTTCTCAATATCTCTCTATATCACTCTTTCTCTCTCCCTGTGTCTCTCTCCCTCCCTCCCTCCCTCCCTCCCTCCCTCCCTCCCTCCCTCCCTCCCTCCCTCCCTCCCTCCCTCCCTCCCTCCCTCCCTCCCTCCCTCCCTCTCTCTCTCTCTATCTCTCTCTATCTCTCTATCTGTCTCAATCTAATCTCCTCGTTTCCTCTCTATCTGTCTTTCTTTATCTCCCTCCCTTTTGCACACTCTTTCTACAGAGGGGGAGAGGGAGATGGAGGGGAGAGGGAGAGCAATAGAGCGAGAGGGAGATGGAAAGGGAGGACGGAGACGAATAAGGAGAGAGACCCTCATTAGGCTATCTGGAAAATGTAATACAATTTTGTGATCTCAAGTTTGAGGTAGGAACGCTTAAGTAACACTATGAAATAACTGATATTGTGTTCCTCCAATTGAAAGAGCACACATAGGTTTGTGTTCCCAGAAAGAGAACGAATTTAGGAAACGACTAGTGGAAGTGGAAGTAAAAAAACTATGTGTGTACGTATATATCCCGGATGAACCGCAGCAACGCTGGCTTCGATCAATTCAACGATGGAAACTTTTAAATCAAAACTGGGCAAACACTTAAATTCAATGCAGTGCTTCCGAACATGACCCATCCCCACCCACATTGGCGTAATGTCCTTCGTTTCTTGTCGATTAATGCATAGACATCAACCACAGATTTCTCATTTGTTCCCTCGATCGACCATCATACGTTTATCCACGAAATAATAGCGTTTACGTTACGACGTAACATACGACAATCGTTCTCTCGCGAACGTCACAAGAGACGTAAACTGGTTCGCTAAACGCTGCATAGTCTCAGCGCCATACACTGAAAAACTTCGCCAACCATCGATCTTGAACCAAAATTAATACCAGGTTATATCTGATACTATATTAATGAAAACAGCATCTATTAAACCTATTTTTTCAATGCACGTTTTGCTCATTACACAAATTAGTACTTTTATTATCAAAATAACCCCTAGCCCATGACGTCAGAGCGACAACGAAAACGTGACAACCACAACCGCAGTCGCTTCTTCGATAATCGAAACAAGAAAAGTTCGTCCAGGTCGCCCGCCTGTGTACCTTAGCCGACAGAAGATATACAGGAAGGAATCGCAATGCCAAGCTCCGCATCTGTTCGCTCCGACAGCGCCTCGGCCACGTCGAAGGGTTCCGGGAGAATGAGCGCCGTCCCAGCCGTACCAAGCGGCCGATCGCAAGCGGCCCGCTTCAGGTAAGTTCCATCGAACGTCTGTCATTGCAGCATATAAGACGGAACCAAAGCTAATACATCCGAACTGGGGCTCTTCAACACACAGCGCCCTGACACGGATGAGATCAACCCTTAAAACAGATACCGTACTAAACGCTGAGACATCTGAGATTGAGCGAAATCTGTGCGTGTTTGGTCCCAACAGGGGAAGTGCCCCAGCTCCTATCTAACAGCTCTGACGGAATTGTGCAATGGAAGTGTTGTTTCGCTAATGCGCATGAGCATAAACTATTTGCAATGTTAATATGCCCGCAGAGTGTCTTTAATTATCCATTGATTTTATTTGCCCGGTATTGTCTTTGTTATTAAATTTTCAGTGATTAGTAACTTCTGCATACAGATTACAAACATAATGTATAGTTAGTTATCGGTAGGTCCTTTAATTGTAGCCACGTAGAGGTCTATCTTCAGTGGTGTACTAGTCATCCTGGCACACCAGTTCTCCATCCGTCCTATCCACTACAACATAGGTTTTAAAATGTGGAAAAAATAACTATTTGCGGCTGCAACAAAGAGCAGCCTGCGTTCACTATAGCATGAACTTGTTGATGGCACAACAATTAAACTGCATTAACAGCACTATTGTAATCGAAATCCTGATGTCACGAATTCCTAGTTACTATTCTCATTTCGCCGGTCGCCGGTCGCCGGTCGCCGGTCGCCGGTCGCCGGTCGCCGGTCGCCGAACGAAATGAGAAGAGTAACTTTTTATTTTTATTGAACCTGATCCATGAAAGAGATCAGGCTTTTTCAAAATAAAAAAGACCAAAGACGTCAGTTGGCACAGAAAATTCATTTACCTTCGGAATCAGGTTCAATATAAGATGAAACAGGCCAAATCAGATTTCATTGCAAATAAGACTGATGAATTCAAGCAACAACCTAAACAAATATGGCAATTGCTAAAAAGCCTCGGAACTTCGACTCGGTGTAATTGTAAGCCAGGACCAACTTCCACCAAGTAATGGTAAATATGAGAGGCAAGTATCTTCAAACACATCAGCTACTGTATGGACACTAGTTTGGCTTTAGATCCTCTTATTCTACCGAAACATGTTTGATATCACTCACTGACTTCCTAAAACAGGAGCAAGATAAAGGTAATTGCGTATGGTGCTATTTGACCTTCAGAAGGCCTTTGATACGGTAAACCATAAGATTATGCATTAAAAAAACTCGAAGCAATAGGACTTCACAAATCTGCCATAGTCTGGTTTAAATCATATTTACATGAACGACAACAATCAGTTAAAATTGGTGAAACTATATCCAAACTTGTGACTGTCACATGTGGTGTTCCACAAGGGTCAATTCTGGGACCTTTATTGTTTCTTATATATATTAATGGTATTTCCACGACCGTTCGCTACAAACGTCTTATGTGTGCTGATGATTCAGTTCTTTTAGTTTCGGGTAAAAACACCCAACTGATCCAAGAAAGTCTTTCCTTGGAGCTTGAGGCAGCCAAAATCTGGTCAATTAATAACAAATTGTCCCTCCATCTAGGGAAAACTGAATCAGTTCTTTTTGGGTCAAAACGTAAACTTTATACCCGTAGTTCCATTCAAGTGAAATGTGCTGGTACACCACATTAACATGTCTAAAATATGTTAACTATCTAGGTGTAGAGTTAGATCAGTCATTAACTGGAGAAAGAGTGGCTGAAAAGATTATTTGTAAATCAAATGCCAAATTAATATTCTTGTATAGAAAACAAACTATGTCAACAATAAAACCAAAACACGTCTTACCTCAGCCTTAATACTATGTCAGTTTGACTACGGCTGTTCATCGTGGTTCTCTGGATTAACCAAGAAACATAAATCTAGACTACAATATACCCAGAACAAGGTAATCAATTTCTTTATAAATGCATCAGCTAGAACCCACATCGGTTTGAGGCAGTTTAGGCTGGTGAATATGTTACCAGTGGAGCTACGAGTAAAACAACTAAAACTGAACCTTGTATACAATGTTGTAAATGACAGAGCACCAAGGTATTTGTCCGATTCTATAAACGTAACATGCAAGCAGCACGGCATAAATACAAAGTCTAGTACTATGTGTCTTTGGTTAAACCTCGTTTTACTACACATGAATACAAGCATGGAAGGAATTGCGACGGAATATACAAAGTGTTCAGAGTCTGAGTCAATTTAAATGTCTAGTGAAACAGTTTTTTTTCAGTTATCTTAATGATCAGGAAAACAGGTCACTTATTTATGACGTAACGTAATTTATGACGTTTTATTTTTATTTATTATTATTATTGATTATATCTTTTTATTTTCTGTAATAAATAACAGTGCTTTACAAATGACCTATGATATTTCTAATCAGGAGATTATTTCCCTCCTTTTAAAAATTGTAATTTTCAATGGATTTTATATGCAGTACTTATTTATCCCACTTTATTTATTATTGTTGTTTTAATATTGTTATATTATCTATCTATATAAGAACGACAATGGAAATAAGTGCTTGCATTTTTTTTTGTCATCCCTACATTTAATGTACTTTGTATTTATATCTTATGTATATTTGTACAATGTTTTACATTTTATATTAAATAAAATCAATCAATCAACAATCGTCTAGTCTGCATCTTTCAGTAGCTCATATTCTTTAACCGATATAACTGATTGATTCACAGACAACGAACCTACTGTCAGTGATGCAAGCAGTGTTTATGCCAACTGTGACCTGTTTTATCAGTTCCCAGAGCTGCGAGAACCCACCCGGTGAGGAAGTTTAAAATTCGAAAATAGTGGTTTCGAAAGTATAGTACGGGTCTATGGCAGTGTCCTGAGCGGGGTGCTAAAAGTCCGAAACTAGGTTAGACTTTTGTCGTCGAGTTGCGTCATGGCTGCCTATCGTTGTTCCTGCAGCCGCTACTACCAGTCGCCGCACCCCGTCGCCAGTCGCTACCTCGC